>JAGXJF010001122.1:0-165000 GCA_019208055.1 Stipa capillata
GTGGAGCAACCACACCGAAGATGAAGCAACTTGGAAGCGTGAAGATTGGCTTCGAAGCGAGTTTCCTTCCTTGTTTGTCGATCGTTAGAGATCTCGGGTCGAGATCTTTGTAAGGGGGGTAGGTTTTGTAACACCCATATTAATGTATAAATAAGTTTCTACCTTGCCTCATGCATACATGGCATCGTTCATGCACAACCCTTGCATAAACTTAAATATTAAGAAGTTATATTTTATAGAATATATGCATATCTCCTCTTAGGCAACCCATTTTCAACAAATTAACATCAATCAACTTATTTGGGCAGATTATAGCACTTAAAGCTAATGTGTTTCCCTATAGCTCAAAATGCCAAAAACCTAAATGAATTTGGGGAGAATTTTCCTTCTCTGTGTTGATCCGGAGCTTGGTTCGGAGCCTCCAGGCGGAACCTCCGGGTGACCCGGAGCATTCCGGGTGGCTTTCGAGTCAATTTTCGGGTGAGTCCAGTACGGGTGTTGGGTGAGTCGGTCAGCCGGAGGTTGATCCGGAGCCTCCGAGTCCAACCTCCGGGCTGTCCGGAAATTCCGAGTGATCTCCGAGTGAAATTCCGGGTGAGTCCAGAGAGCAACTTAGGAATCCCGGTTCAACCGGAGGTTCCATCCGGAGCCTCCGGGGTGAACGTCCGGGTGAGCCCGGAATCCGAGTGGATTCCGGATTGTTTTTCGAGCGAGTCCAGAGAAGAAAATCGGTCGTTTTGTGAAGGCCGGAGGTCCCATCTGGAGCCTCCGGGTGGTACGTCCGGGTGGTACGTCCGGGTGGCCCGGATTCCAGGTCATTTCCGGGCTGCTTTCCGGGTGAGCTCCGAGAGTCAGAACTCGACCGCCACGTCGCCACCGCCGGTTGGGGGCGGTGGGCGGTGGCACCTTCGGGGAGAATCCGCCGGGGGCCTCTATAAAAGGCGCCCACGGCCCCTCCTCCTCCTTTCCTCCTCCCGGCCTCATTTTCCCCCATTTCCACTCATTCCCGTGCACAGCTCCCACCGGCGCCTCCCTCTTCTCCAGCTCCGGCGAGCCAGCGCCGCTTCTCCTCCGGTGAGCTTGCTCCGGTTCCTCCTCTCCCTTTCTTCACTCCTGCATTCCCCCTTCCTCTCCTCCCCTCACCTCTCCCCTTTCTCTTCTTGCTCAAGGTCCAACCGAGTCCCAGCTGCAGTCCACCCGGAGCTCCTCCGGGCTGTCCTCTTCTCTCCTGGGAAAGAAGAAGCAAGAGCAAGCAAGGGTGGGCCTTGGGGGTGTGTTAGGATTTCTTGCATGCCAATATTTGTAAAGATTATATTTTTGCTAAGGATTGAAAGTACTAGTATCCAATGCCAAAGGCTGCCTATTTGAACAAGCTATAGCTTGTAACCTTGGTTCCAAAAACTATAATTTTACATGCTTATAATGGTACCTTGTTTGGGCTTTCCAACTAAAACAAGTCTACATGGGAAACCCTAATAGAAGTTAAATTAACCTGTCATGCATGTTTAGGTTGGATCAACCAACTAACTCCTACCAACTCATATGAAGTTATGTTATTTTATAACTAGCAATTACCAACCCTAATGTGAACCTTGATTAATTAAACCCTTGTCGTGCATATCCTGTTTAACCTTGACTAAAGCTTAACTTAAATAAGCTATGCATCCAATCGGTAGGACAACTAATTAATGTTCATGCACTTGAGTTTGAGAAAAACCTCGTTTCCATAAAACCCTAGTAGTCATGATGCATTTCCAGGTTGCATCCCTAACTTGGTTCATCATGCATACATGCTGGAACTTATTTTATTTCATCTTTTATTTTTCGATGGCTCGTGTTGTTGGCGACAGAGCCCGAAGGGGAAGATCCGCACACCGTTGAGCTCACCCAAGTCTCCGAACCCTACGACGAAGGCAAGCAGAGCTTGTTGCATCTTTACCTTCCATACTCTTGTGTATGCCCTTGTTATATGTGCTATGTGTATGAATGTTTATCTGTGAATCGTCGCAAAGCTACGTACACTAGCATGTGTAGGATGTGTCTTACGTCGAGAACATCTGATGGCTCTTCAACTAAATGGTTAAGTGAGTTGTGAGAGCCGAGGGCGTGCACAATGGGTACGGTTGGTGTTCATCGTAGTTTGATGGCGACCCAGGGGTAAGTAGAGATTTGTCGTCACACCAACCCTATCTTCAGCGTGTCACCATCCCTTATCACACGTGAACGCTAGCGAGAACCAACACTGAGGATAGTTGGGGTAAGCCTCCATGCACTTTGGAGGCTCGCTACCTCCAAACTGTTATGCACTCACTATGCCTACAGGGGTTGAGTTGTCGGTAGTGGTTCGAGAGATTAAAATGAACCTTTGAGGATTGGATCAATTTGGATTGGATTTAGGGGCTGCCCTAATTGAATCGAATGATGTTTAATGGATTGATTTGGATTGGACTCATGGGCTGCCCCAATGGATTTGAATTTGCTGATTGGATCTCGTGGTGAAGTGGTTGTGATATGCTTGTATTCTGAGTTATGTTGTTACTTAGCCTGTCTTATTACATCTTGTTAATGTTAGGTTCTTAACTTGTATATTGTTACTCTGAGAAGCATTCATGTTTAATTGTTGTTGTACTAGTATGAGTAGGACATTTAATCAAGCACGAATAAGTCTTGCGAGTACGTTTGTACTCACCTAGGTTATTCCTAGAGCTTGCAGGTGAGCCGGTGGTCGAAGATTATTTCAATGATGCCTGAACTTGTGTTTCCTCGGTAGTGTTCGACTCATGGGATGGGTTGTAGCTTTTGTTCAGCGGTCATCGTGCCGCTGTGGGACTCATTATCTTGCTTCCGCTGTCGTTAACTTCTCCGTACTCGGATATGCTTTCGGCTATGGCCAAATGATGTAATATGTTGTCCCATCGTGGACAGTTACTATTAATATCGTATTTGTAGAGCTTTGTTGTGATGGTATCCAAGTTGTTAGATCAGGCTGCCCCTGCACAATGTGTGAATGATATGAAGTGTATGGGTATGCCGTGAAGAGTCGAAGCCGTACCTTTTTCTACTAAGTCGAGCAGGTGTTGGTTGAGTGACCCGCTGGCTGAGATGCTGTGCCGGCCAGGCAGGGTGTGGGTGTGTTCTACCGGACTTTCGAGCGACCCACTAGCCTCCGAGCTAGGTTAGGGTGTGGGTAGAACTGCCGGGCTCCTCCGACCTTGTTTGTCGTGGTAGGATTCGGGAACGACTCTGAACCTTCACCGGGTCGTGGAATCGTATGTGGTTCTGGGAAGATTGGTCACTTCCGGCCGGCTCGCACGTGGCGGGTGTCGGATCGTTCCGCCTTGGTGCGTACGGCGCAGGTACCGTGCCACCGGGCTGACGAGTCCTTCGGTCCTTGGCGACTTCGCGTTCCCCTAATCATATGAAATTCCGGGTCCGTGACGCTTCATGGCAGAATGGGTCACTTCTGAGCACCCAGTGCCCCCAGGGCACGCTGAGCCAGTATGGACCGTCTGCGTGGATGGCTCATGGTGCACCGATGGCACGGGGCGCAGGGGTAGTCCTCGAGTCGCTGGACGGAGCACGCACGTCCTTCGCTGCTCGACTGGATTTTAAGGCTACCAACAACATCACCGAGTACGTGGCCTTGCTGCTCAGCTTGCGGAAGGCGTGCGCTGTGGGGGCCCGGCGAGTGTTGGTCAAGAGCGACTCCCAGCTCATTACCAGACACGTCGACAAGAGCTATCAAGCAAAAGAGCCAGAAATGATCAAGTACTTGGCCATGGTGCGAGTGATGGAGAATCACTATTTGCCCCATCCCACGAGGCGAGAATGTGGAGGCGGACATGCTAGCCCGAGCGGCAAGTACTTCCATGGGCATGCCGCCTGGCGCCTTCTACGAGGTACTCATGGCCCCTGCGACGAAAGGGCTGCCAGAGGTGAACATCATAACCCCACAGGACTGGAGGACGTCCATCATGTGGTACCTCGTTGATGAGACCGAGCCTGAAGATCACGTCGAAGCTCGCTGGCTCAAGGCACGCGCGAGGGGCTTTGTCATCCACCAAGGCTCTCTGTACAAACGCGGTGTATGCGCACCATATCTCACTGTATCGCGAAGGAGGAAGGAGCCGAGCTAGTGCGCGACATACACGAGGGACTGTGCGGATCCCACCTCGCTCCACACACCCTAGTCTCCAAAGTTTTCCGTCTAGGCTTCTATTGGCCAACGGCGCTACACGATGCGCAAGACTTGATGAAACTATGCCCGGCATGCCAATGGATGGGACGAAGCATGAACCTTCCGGCGCATGACCTGCATGCCATCCCACCTTCGTGGCTGCTCGCACGCTGGGGTGTCAACCTGGTTGGCCCGTTCAGGACCACGAGCCATGGCACCAATTTTGTAGTTGTAGCAGTCGACTATTTCTCTAAGTGGGTAGAGACGGAACCGCTCATCAAGATCACCTCCACCTCTGTGCAGAGGTTCATATGGAAGAATTTGATATGTCACTTCGGCGTCCCGTGTGAGATCACAGTCGACAACGGCACCCAATTCGACGCCGAGCTAGTTCGCAAATTATGTATTTCACTTGGCGCCAACCTCCGCTTTGCCTCCGTGGTCAACCCTCGAGCGAACGGTGCGGTTGAGCGCACTAACGGCATCCTCCTCCACGGCTTCCGCACGCGCCTCTTTGACCTCCCCAAAGGGCGCTGGGCGGATGAGCTCTCCAACGTGCTGTGGTAAACTCGCACGGCTACCAGCAGAGCCACTGGCTTCACCCCGTTCAAACTGCTCTTCGGCAACGAGGCCGTCACTCCCGAAGAAATCAAATTGGGCTCCTCTCGCATTGAAACGCCACCCGAAGATGAGACCCGCAAAGCCTCCCTCGACGGCCTTGATGCGCTGAGGCAGGATGCCACACTCAACATCGAACGCTATCAAGCGTCCATGGCAAAGACGTACAACAAAGTCATTCACCCGCATCCCCTCCAGGTGGGTGACCTCGTCCTGAAGAAGAAGGCAAACCCCGAGGTCGACGAGAAACTGAGCTCCAAGTGGGAAGGGACGTATGAAATCATTAGCTAGTCACACCCAACTTCGTTTCGGCTAAGGACCCTCGACGGTGAAGAGCTGAAGCATAGCTGGAACACCATCAACTTGAAGAAATATTATGTGTGAGGCCATTGAGAGCTTGGGAAGACCCCACCCATTTTGTAGGCCAACCGCGGCTAAGACCGCTGCGTCGGTCCTAGTATTTACTTACGCTCTTTAAATTCTTCCAAAGTGTCGCTGCGTTGGCCGTCACTAGATTTCCTGAGGAGCATCGCCTTTTCGTGGCCTTTTTGTATCCTTGTAACAAATGCCAAAGTCATCTTGTGACATATATACGTACGAAACCGCCGTGACAGGTGTGAACACCGAAGCCTACTCACCTACATCGCGTGCCTGTCCAAACAAGAGCCTCCTCACATTGGCCGGGAGGAACCACCTCCCCCGCGTGGGTCGAGCACCTAAACCTCCTCGTATGTGCTAGGAAGCCCTATCTCCCCGCGCGAGTCGAGTCAAAAGCCTCCTCGTGTTGGCCGGGAGGAACCACCTCCCCCGTGTGGGCTGAGCACCTGAACCTCCTCATATGTGCTGGGAAGCGCTATCTTCACCGCACGGAGGGCCAGAAGAAACTTTCCCCGTGTAAATCGAGCATTGTCGCTCTCCGGCACGGACTTACCGCCGCATAAGCAAACAAAATGCACATTAGTGCACAGGCCCGACGCACACACTGTCGCGTGCAGAGCACCGAGTACTCCCCATATTTATTAGGGCAAGAGCCCGTAATCGGCACCTAACTATTTGATACAGGAAAGGAACACGAGGTCATGATACAGCTACTTGCGCCCCCGTCATGCCGAGGGACGCAAAGTTTTTTTTGATTGGGAGGCAAGGTACCAGGTACCGTGCACAACACTACAAGGGGCTATGCCACCGAAGTGCTCATGGGCAAGGTACCGGGTACCGTGCACAACACCGCAAGGGGCTACGCCACCGAAGTGCTCATGCCCTTCCCGATCCCGGGTCCCAAGTGGGGAAGAACAGGGGTGGTAGCGTCCTCGGGGGCAGCTTCGCCTTGCACGATGTCGCCAGGAGGTATGCCAGCTCGAGCTCACACAGTCGGTGAAGTGGCGGACGAGCCGGACTTGTCCACACGGGAGCCAGACGCTCGCTTCGAGGAAAGGGCCTCCCCCGCTTCTCTAGGCCGAGGACGCTTGGAGCTCCCCACACGCATCTCCTCGCTAGTCAAGGGTTTGGGACGCGCGGGCACCTCCAGCTTGTAGTACGCGCACCCCCTGTTCTCCTGACCTTCATGGAGCGATTGGAGCAGCATCCACTCCCACACAATAAGTCGCCCCACGAGCTCCAATGCCGTGTCCTCGGCGTGACGAAGCCCGACACCTGTCACGAGGCGAACAAGGGTGAGTAGCCAACCAAAAAATATATATATACGGAGGAGCAAAGGAGTCGAGTATTGGAATTAAGGCGAGGAAGACATACCCTCCCGAGGAGGACAACGCTGAAAAGCACACCCACTCACCCCTACCTTCGAAGGACAAGGAACAAGCTCCAAGTCCCACACCTTGGAGAGCGGGTCGATCCCCAGCAGACAGAACTCCTCGACAAGGTCGCACATCCCGAACTGACGCGACATATGCCCGAGCGCCTTGATCCGGGTCATCTCCATGCTGGACAGGTCAGCAGGCACCGCACCGCTCACCTGAAAGGAGTCTGAGACAGGGGCGAACCTTTTCTCGTCATCGCGGAAGAAGAACCACGCCTTCTCCCAATCACCCCATTGGCCCTTGGACGCCTGGGCCGGGTAGTCAACAGAAAGGCCCTTCCGCGGCACGCGCTTCCTGAAGCTCACAGCACCAGTGTGAGAGAGAAAGTCACCGCTCTTTATCTTGAGGAGAGTGGTGGAGACCATAGGCTCGTAGAACCAAGGGAAGAGTTGCGGGGTGGCCTTCATCTCAGAAGCCCTGTGGGCTCATCGAATATCCAGGCATGGGGCAACCCGAGTAACGCCGTACGAGTTGGTGTATGGACAGGAAGCAGTGCTACCCGTGGAGGTTAACTTGCAAGCTCTTAGAGTAGCCAGACAAAATGATTTATCGGCTGAAGATTACAACCATTTGATGATAGACAAGATAGATGATGTTTCAAAAGAAAGATTAAAAGCCTTACGAGAGATTGAAAAAGAGAAGTTGAGAGTAGCGAAGGCTTACAACAAAAGAGTAAGGGAGAAATCATTTCAGATAGGAGACCTAGTATGGAAGACGATTTTACCTATTGGAACTAGGAACAACAAATTCGGCAAATGGTCGCCGAGTTGGGAGGGTCCATATAGGGTCGTAGAGATTGTTCCTGGGAATTCTTATTTTGTACAGACTCTACAGGGAGAAAGTCTACCTAAAGCTCTCAATGGGAAATATGTGAAGAAGTATTATCCGAGTGTGTGGCAAGAGGCTTGACAACCCTACGGCCAATATATCCTTTAGAAATATCGTCCTAAGCAAATGACGTGGCTCGCAGTATTTTTGGTAAATGCAATTATACCAAAAACAGGGGGGCATCTGTTTATAGCATAATTTGGCTTCAGGGTTTATTCAGTTGGCCAAATTAATTTTGCCATCGGAGGTTAAGATAATGGACTAACAAGCTGTGGATTTAGTGTTAATTCTTAATGCAGGCTTGACTATTTCAGCACCGGGTGGCTTACGCCATCAAGTAACGAGCAGTACCTCCGGGCACCAAGCATTGGCGGGGCCAAGTACTCACAACCCGAGTACCCGTGATGACGAGCGCTCACGTCCCCGAGTACCGAGTACTCATTCCTGAGTACTTGTGTTCCCCGAGCACCAGCGCGCTCGAGTACCGAGTGCTCGTTCCCGAGTACTAGTGTTCCCAGCGCGCCCGAGTACCGAGTCCTCGCGTTCCCGAGTACGGGTGTTCCCGAGTATTAGCGACCCCGAGTACTGGTGTTCCCGAGTACCCGAGTCCCCGAGAAGGTCCAAGCCGAATTCCGAGGGGCTGGAGCCGAGTCCTTCTTAGTAGAATCAAGTCACGGCGCTACCGAGTTGATCCGCGGATGGGTTGATACGACGAGTCATCTACTTCCAAGACTTATCCAATGCTAGAGACTTTGACTTGGAGGACAAGAAACCGCAGGTGGTCGTGAAAGGAAGGTTAATCTTGGATTCGGAAATGTACTTGGTTTATATGGAAAGGTGTCTCGCATGCAAGAAGGAGACCTGATCGTGGTGGTCAAAGCTGCTTAAAAAGGAAGGGAAGTTATGCATAAATGAGGGTCAGGATCCATTAGAAAGGGAAATCGTATACCTGTATTCAGTTAGGATTAGGAGTCCCGATCTCCTACGGGAAGACCAACCGCCCTATAAATATGTAAAGGGTGACGGCCGATTGAAAAAAATCCAACAATCAACACAAATCAATCTATTACCTTTACCTTTTACCTTTTTGTTCTTAGCATAGACCTTTGCTGTTTTGCACTGAAAAACAGTCGTTCCTTCTTCACGAAAGTAAGAAGATCTTTGTTGCTTTGCTCGGAAAGCAATCGTTCGTCGTACACGAAAGTGCGATAGTTATCCTTTGCTGCTTTGCTTGAAAAGTAGTCATTCGTCGCATATGAAAGTGCGATAGTTATCACCATTGGCGACTCCATTTACCTAGGTGTTTCGCAGATCGATTTTCGCGCGAACAAGGTGCACCATTTCTTTGGATAATCTAGAACAAAGCATCACAAGTACATTTCAAGGCATTTATTCACCCGTTCACTCCGACTGTCAGTTTCCAGGTGGTAAGAAGTTGTATAATTAAGCTTTGTACCAATCGAATTGAAAAGTGCCTTCCATGGACAGAGGCATATACAATGGACAGAGGTATTCCATGGAGCTACAGATGTAATTCAAGAATATGGCCACTTGAGGTGCTGTGACGGGTGTTTCAATGGAACAAAATGAGCATATTTCAAAAAGCAATCCACTACCACCATAATGACATTAGCTCTTTCTGGCAATGGCAAACCCTCAATGAAATCCTTTGTTAAGTCTTGCCACTACTACAGAACGGCTCATCCTGGACGGCACATCGCAGACGGTTACTGTAGACCGTCTAGGATAGAAGATATTCCAGACTGCAGGAAAACGACATCGTCTGCAATGACTTTTGTCCGAAAACCAGTGTCTTGGTTGATATATCATCCCTGACTGGTCTTGGCCCACCCATCTGGAAAACATCATCGAAGACGATTCTCGGTATCTCCCATCTGCGATGTAAGCAGTTATCACAGACAGCTTGAAACCGAACCGTCTGCGATAACACATCAGAGACGGTCAGGAAACTAACCATCTGTGATGTAGCAATACATCGCAGACGGTCTTCTGCTCAGCCGTCTGTGTTGGTGCATTACAGGCGGTTCAAGTGAGTAAACCGTCTGGAATGACTTCTCCACCTATATAACAGATCCAGTGCTCCCAGATCTGTTAGGGTTTCCTAGGTCTATCGAGCTGGTGGCGGCTGCTGAGGTGATTTTGAGGCGATTTTGGGGGAGGAGAAGAAGATTGCAAGGACATAATTGATTTGGTGTGGCAATAAGTTAGTAGATTTGGTTATTTAGTTAGTTTAATTGCTCTCTAACCCTAGATCTAGTGCAATTGTGTTCTATTAGAAGATAATTTTGGTTTAATAGATGTATAAGCATGGATGGATGGTTTATTACTTTTGTTTTACATGTAATATATACGCAGGCTTGGATGGCTCTAGCTTGGATGGTTTTGCGCATAATTGGACAAGTGAGAGAGAGTGATGAGTTTAGTTTCTAGTTTAAATCACATAGATAATTAATTAGTCAACATATGTTTATATGTAAATCATAGTGCCGATGGATCGAAGATGGATGTATGATGCGAACCGTGTGAGCCTTGAGTATATCAGTGGCGTGAACGAATTTTTAAGAGCGGCTGAGGATGATATGTCTAGTAGGAAGTCTGTTCATATGTGTTGTCTATGCTATGACTGCAAGAATGAGAAGATGTTGAAGAACACGGCTCAGTTACAAGATCATTTGATCCATAGGGGATTCGTAGCTGGTTATACAAATTGGATCCATCATGGCGAACACATGGAGGGGAGCGATGAAGGAATGAGTGGCGAAGAGTTGAATCTGGAGGCTGATGTTGATTCTGAGTCTGATGAAGAGGATGCCGGGATGCGTACCAATGACAACGATATCGAGCAAATGCTGCGCTGAAGGTAATGACCTTGGTGGCAGGCAATATGACATATTTCTGGGTCTTATGGAGGACTCGGAGACACAATTGTACCATGGTTACAAGGCGAAATATACCCGGCTGTCAGCTATTCTGGAACTGCTCAAATTGAAGGCAAGCGCAGGTTGGTCTGACAAGAGCTTTACTGCACTTTTACAACTCTTGGCAGACATGCTTCCCGACGGGAACGAGTTACCAAAAAGCACATACAAAGCTAAGAGATTCTCTATCCGCTAGGAATGGATATACAAAGAATACATGCTTGCAAAAACGACTACATCCTCTTCCGTAAAGAGTACGAGAATCTACATGTATGTCTAGTTTGTAAGACTTTCCGATACAAGAAGCGCAACAATGCTACGGATGATGACATCGAGGGCAACGAGGAGACGAACGGCATTCCGACCAAGGTTGTATGGTATCTTCCTATCATTCCTCGCCTGAAGCATCTGTTTGCAAATCCTGAATATGCAAAGAAAATCCGGTGGCACACGGAGGAGCGTAAAGTTGATGATTTGATTAGACGCCCAGCAGACTCCATCCAGTGGAGAAACATCGATAGGAAGTTCCCAAATTTTGGTGCAGATTCTAGAAATGTACGGTTCGGGATGAGTACAGATGGAATAAATCCCTTTGGTAACATGAGCAGTCGTCATAGCACTTGGCCTGTGGCTCTTTGTATGTACAACCTTCCTCCTTGGTTGTGCATGAAGAGGAAGTACATCATGTTGGCCATGCTCATCGAAGGCTCGAAGCAACCCGGAAATGACATAGATATGTACCTGCCTTTAACGAAGGAGGATCTCAAAACATTGTGGCACGAAGGCGTAGAGACGTGGGATGCAGACAAGAGAGAGAACTTCACCCTACGAGGATTGCTATTTTGCACCATCAATGACTATCCCGCGTACGGTAACCTATCCGGCCAGAGTACTAAAGGAGCAACAGCCATCGTCTCCACCGCGCCGCCGTCTTCTCCACCGCGCCAATTGTCATTGCCGTCGTCGGCCTCCTCAACAGGTAAGTCTTTTCCCCCAATTTTGCCTTTGTCCAAAACTCCCAATTCCTCTAATTCTAGGGTTCTTGCTCTAGGTTGATTTGGTTGGGACATTTGGTCCTTTGCAATCGGAAATTTTGCTCGGGCTGATCTTAATTGCATTTCACATACTTCTTGCTTTTCAGAAAATTAGGTCGATTACATATTAGCTTGAGTAGTGTCAAATGTGCATATTGCCAGCAGGTTCATCTTCCCTTTAACTAACCTTGGTTACCTAAGCACCTAAACACATGGGCTATACTAGAAGAACTCAAAACTAAGCTGCAGATGCATGTACAACTCTTTCTGAAACTCCCTGGCTTCTAAGATCAATCTTCTTCTTGTTTTGCATCTGGAGTGTTATTTCTGTGTGGTCATATGTGTGCATATATGTGCTCCATAAGCATTACTAAGAACAGCTGCTGTATTTGGTCATTAATTCTGTGATAATTTACTTGTTTAGGCAAAAAGGTTAGGGAAAAGTATTATGATAAGAACAGGTACTGCAGTGTATACTTGGTTAGCTAATTTCATTGTCATATTGAGTCTTTAGTCTATTTCTGACATGCTTTTATTTGAGAAAAGCTTGAGAGTTGAGAACATATGCTTATCTTGATCTTAGGTAGATAACTATGCTTGGTATTGAGTTTTAATATACACTACTACTATAGACCTATGCCTTGCTTTGTTAGTTTACACAGATATGTCGGACACCAATTCTTCTTCTAATTCCTCGTCGAAGCACTCATCATTGCCGAACCCTACTTCGGGCAACGATGAACGAAGTATGCAAAAAAGAAGTCGGAAGCCGCGAATAATGTCGAAGGCCCCAAGTAGACGTATGGTCATCATGCAAGTATCTATGAAGTCTGGTGTGCCGACGAAACCGAATGACGTAGCGAACAAATTCCGCACATTCTGTAGGATACTTGGGCGGGAGAGGGTGAACATAACCATTGCAAACTGGAAGAATATTACCACTGCGAAGGAGGAGTTAATGGCTGAAGTAAAAAGGTGGTTTGAGATCCCGCCCGAACACGAAGAATGTGTCAAAGCATCTGCAATGAAGACCATGCGCAAGGCGTGGAGGTCGTTCAAGAGCATCCTGACAACAAAATTCGTACGGACGGGTGAGAGCCCGTTTGAGAAGTACAGCTTCTTGGACGAGCAAGTATACAACAGATTTGTTGAGATGAAGTCCACGCCAGAAGAAGTGGAGAAGAGTGAACGGCAGAGGGCCCTTCAAGCAAGAAACAAGCAGCCGCATAGGCTTGGAAACACAGGATATGAAGGTGCATCGGCGAAATGGGAGATGCAGAATCGGTTGGCAATGGAGAAAAATTTACCCCCTCCATTTCCCAGCATGGTTGTTGGCCGCGCCACATCCTAGTGCAGAGCACGTGCCAAGTCAGATCCTCAGAGTGGTTCAGCTATATTTCCAAACCCTGCTGACCAGGAAGTGGTCGATTGAATGGTAATATACATGACTATGTACACAATTTTTCGGAACTGTACGAGTATCATTTGTAATGTAACTTGCGCGCATGATCATTGCAGGTGCAGATAGCTTCGCAAGGGTCACTAGATGATGATGAAGAAGCACAATCATCTAGGACCAAAGACATCCTTACCGTAGCGTTGGGAAATCCGAAGCACCCAGGTCGCACAAGAGGTGTTAGGATTGCAGTTCCCTGGAGAGAGGGATTCCCTGAGACCGTGGAGCAGTACGAGAGGAGGAAGGCCGCTAAGAGGAGTCGTAGTCAATCAACAACGACTACGAGAGATGAAGAAGATTTGGAGAGGCGTATTGTAGTGACCCAATTCTCAAAACTCGAGGTCAGTGTAAATTGTCACGAACAAAAATGATTTCTTTCTTTCGCATGCATGCATATAGATACTTCAGAAATGATTTCGATTAAAAACCCTAACATGCGCCCTTATAGGGTTAACATGAAATCAAACAGCAAAACTAATGCCACTAAAACTCATGATTCTAAAATTCGTACATGTTCCTAACCTCCCAGCTATCCCAAGAACTTTAACAAGTCCATTGAAGCTCACTTGTACATCCAGACCAAATTATTTTTCTGTAGTGGCTCACCTCGGATAAATCTGGAAGAAGCTAATCGAGTTAACCCCCTCTCATCCAATATAACTGAAATGTTACATTTAAAAGTTACCCATCCTATTGACCTCCAGTCTAACGTTTGAAAAAAATAATTGAAGATCTGATTCAAGTACCTAAGGTTCAAATTTCATTTTTTTTTGGGCTATGCTACTAAAGCGTTAAAATAATGCAACTAAACTAGGGATTATAGACTTTTATTGACTAACTTTAAAACAGCAAAGAATGCAAAAGAATTCATCTCCCCTGCCGCGTGGAACCCCCTGCAGCTCCATTTTTCTCCACCTGGCAGCCCTTCTTCTCCACGTAGCTAGTAACCCATCCTCCAGCAGTTCTTATCTTCCTCCCCTGCCGAATCCTCCAAAGCCAGGCCTCTTTCTTCTTCCCCAAATTTCTCCCTTGCCGAGCTCTCCAAGAACCCGCCGGCTGCTTCCTCCCCAAAGCCGCCGGTCCCTCATCTTCTCCCCACCAGCGCCGCCTCTCCAGGGCTTGCCACCGCCGGCGTAGCTCGCCTCCTGGGCTGTCTCCCCGCTCCGCCACCGCCGACAGGTCACCTCCATCGCCGCGCGCGCCGCTCCTCCCTGGTGAAGCCGTCGCCGCCACCGACTGCCTCGCCGGAGTGGGCCTCTTCCCGCTCCCCGGCCACGCCACCTTTGCCGCTCGACCCGCCCGAGCTCACCTTCCCGGGCCACCACCTCCTCCCGTCGCCTTTCTCTCCTCTTCCCCCCCCCACCAGCGGCCGCCGCAACACCCCGTGCGCCTCCACCGCGAGCTCTGCTCCGTGCCGCACCCACTGCCTCCCTAGATCTCGCCGTCCCCTCCCCTGCTCGGCTCTCCTCGCCCGCCATGGCGCTCGGCCCAACCGCCGCCCTCCGCCTCGGCGCCTCTGCCTCCGCCCCCCCAGCTGCGCCGCCGGCCTCCACTGCCCGGCATCAACCCCACCGATTGGAGCTCCACCACCGACGCCAGCGGTTTGTTCCTCGCCGTCTTCAACACCCCAACTCCGGCACATTCTCTAGCAGGCTGAGGTGACCACCACCATTGCATTAGTCCCATCCGAGCCAAAAAGTGATTAGCCTGACAATTGCTCAGTTTATTGATTAAAATTTATCTGCTAATTAAGCTATGTGCTACTACTACTTAGGTTTGTTTGTCCCACCTGACTCCATGTCAGTAGATTAGTTAATGTACAATAACTAACTAACATGTCGGGTAGCTCAATTAGTCGCTGATAGGTGTATGTCCAGCTCAAAGAAAAGCATGCAATTGTATGTGTATATGCTTAAGGTGCTGATGATCAAGTTTAATAGCTCATGGTTAGCTCTGGCTAGTTCTGTTGGAGAAGGCGCCCTCAATTCTTTGACGAGTATATGACGTTTAAATATCCGCTAATCTAAAGTCTAAATTAACATCCCTCGGTCCGAGTACAAGTTGGAAAAGATATCTAATTAACAATATGCTAATCATAAGCTAGTTAGTATCGGTTGATCAGTGACCAACACAACCACTATGTTCCCTACAGGTGTGTCGGTTTAAGGCGGGCTTTAAAAGGGCTAAGTTGCACAGTAACTAATGAAATATACTTCAGATAAGGCACATGTAATCCATACCTGACACCATCGCTACATTGTTTCAGCAACTACCATAAGATAACTCTAAAAAAAACTCCTATCCAGTGAGTATAAGGGTTGTTTTAGCGACCAATTGGGTCCTGCGGTTGGTGTAATTAATGTTTCTTCCAACGTGAGAGATGCTGAATGTTATGCCTGACATTTGGCCGATTAATTTGTTGTGTTGGTGACAGTTAGCTGTAGCTAATAGGCTCAATTACCCTGAACCATTCATATTACCACCGATACACAAATAATAGTTCATGAACCAAAGATGGATTAAGGGAATAGATGAACATGACCAATATGCCGATTACTGCAATCATGGTCTAACGGTTAATTGATGCAGATACAATATTAGTTGTTTAGCTGTGGTAAGGACAATCTCATACACCATATGCTTACGAGCTTAAATGAAAAGAAAAGAATACCTAGTCCGTGACATGAGGGATCATGCAACGCACTCTTGAGTAACTAGAAAATACAATATCTGTAAGGATGAAATGATGAACCCACTTGTTGTTTTCAGATGATGTAATGATATTGGGAATAAGAGATATAATACCTTGCTCTCTACTGAGAAGAAGACAGGAAATGCTAAATATGATTAAGCTTGTAGAACTCGTAAAAGAATGTAAACGACCTCCAAAAATATGAACCTAGAGAATCTAGCTTAACAGTCAAACTTAAACTAGTGATCTCACAATTCGCCTAACGGCCAGAAAATAATTGCGACCCCATGCTCTCACCTACGACAATGAATCGATCGAATGAGCCCTAATCCTAATTATAGGTTTAAAGCTCTTCTCCTTAGTTGCATAACATATTCCCTGCATGCATCCATATTCTAGTTTCATCCATTGTTAAAGTTATAACACCACTAAAACTAACCCCAAAATCTGGAATGAATACTAACCTGCTGGTGTAATTATACACTTTATTTTAATCCACCATAGTTGCATCCAAGTCAATTGCATCCATGCATCTTCGTCCTTTTCGAATTAGTTCTTAGGGTTGCTTTTCCCTTTTTGGAGGTCACTCGCTTCTTATCGGTGTTTCAAGTATTCTGGAGTTCTCCCGCATGCTCCCCCATACTTCCCCGAGCAACGAGGCAAGCTCCATTGCTTGTTGATTAATCATTACATTGTGTATTAATCCCTGTTTGACTTAATTGATTAAATTGACCTGGTGCTTGAGTGAATGTTTGCTTGACCGGTACTTCGTACCGCACTAGTGTGTGTAGGTCGTGTTGTATGTAGTAGCTATGGCTAAGAATCAACCTTGTTGCCCAATTGACCTAAACTTGCTAAAGTGAGATGTGAGAGCCGAGGGGGTGCACGGTGAATAAAGTCGGTGTTAATTGATGCCATGAGGGCGGCCCCCGGTGTAAGAAGAGTTTTGCCGTCACACTGACCTGAGGTGACTTCACCGTGTTACTTTCCTTTTTACGCGTGAACGTCACCGGAATCTCTGCCATGGTTTATCGAATTGGTGAGTCCCGGTCACTCGGAGACTAGCTACCTCCGGTGGAGGGCACATCGTTATTCCTATGGGGATGTATTGCCGGTGACGGTTCGAGAGATTGATTGAAATTAATGGGTGTGGGCTACCCCAAATGAATTGGAAATGATGACATCCATATTGCTATGTTTTTATGTGTGCTTGCGAGTTGCTATTATCTCCATGTGGTTATGAATTCTATTCTACTACTACAATCTGAAATTGAATTGTGTAGCTTCTGTTCATTTCATCTCTTGTATGCAACTTGAACTTGACATAAATTGCGAACCTTCATGCCTCGCCAAACATGATTAATACCATGTTTTAATTAGTTGATGAGCAATGTCTTGCGAGTACGGTGGTTGTACTCACCTAGGTTTATCCTAGGCAGGTTTGTGGTGCATCCCTGGAGTTGACGTTTCGCTGCTTCGGTTTACCACTTTCGGCTTCGACTTCCTTGGGAATGTTGTGGGCTGTTTTTGAGGTGGTTCCCCACCATCTCGGGTATTTTAAATTTTTTCCGCTGCTGCCATTGTGGCTATTTTGATGATTCATCGACCTTTGGGTTGCGTTGTATGTAAGATATGTACTGCCCCGAGTATGGGATGTGTTAAACATTATCTGGTAATCCTTCTCTGTAGTGCTTTGTTGTGATATACAAGTTGTTATTGGGGCTGCTCATACATCGTGCGTGAATGAGATTAAGTGTATGGGTATGCCGTGAAGAGTTAAAGCCGTTCCTCTTTTTACTAAGTCGAGCAGAAATCGGTTGAGTGACCCGCTGGCTGAGATGCTGTGCCAGCCAGGCAGGGTGTGGGTGTATTCTACCGGGCTTTCGAGCGACCCACTAGCTTCCGAGCTAGGTTAGGGTGTGGGTAGAATCGCCGGGTTCCTCCGATCTTGCTTCACGTGGTAGAATTCGGGAACGACTCTAAACCTTCACCGGATCAGGGAATTGTATGTGGTTCTGGGAAGTTTAGTTGCTTCCGGCCGGCTTGCGTTGGTTAGGTGTCGGATCACTCCGCCTCGGTGAGTACGGCGCAGGTACCGTGCCACCAGGTCGACTGGTCCCTCGGCCCTTGGCGACCATTCGTTCCCCTAATCATATGTAATTCCCGGGTCCGTGACACGTATTCAGGAGGAAGTTAGGAGGCAGGTTGCGGCATTTAAGGAGGAGTTCAAAGCTCAACTAACACTCGCTAACGTAGATTTGGCGAGCCCCAGAAATAGTCGGAGTAGCTATGCATCCGCCGAAGAACCGGGTGAAACATATCCCTGCGACACCATCTTCGTAAGGGCCATTTATAGGGTTTTTACAATAGCAAATACATAATTTTTGACTTAATCAACAAGGTACGTACTCAATAATTTTGTAGGAGACGACTCCGTGCACGTTGTTGGCAAGGGTAGCCGGAGATGTCTCCCTCGATGCTGCATTTGGGATTGCATCTCCCAAGGAGGCGGGGACTCTACTGCATGGTCGCCCCATAGCACCAAACTTTCAAAATGTGCATGTGGACGACGTGGTTGAAGGTTTCAAGGAGCTCCCGCTTGCCATGCCACCAAATGACGAGATCACGGTGCTGCATCAGGCGGTTGGCACCTTTATCCAGTGGCCAAAGAGGGACATCAAATTACTCGTCCGGCCTGCCTCTCAGAGCGCATCACACGCTGAGTCAGCTAGGATACCCGAAGTTAACCCTACCCCGATAGAGCTAGTAGCGGCAGCGCAATGGGCTAATAACCCAGCTTCATCTCTGGTCAAGCCGGCAGAGCCAGCACCCGCTACCTCCATAGGGACTAAGGAGGTGCTACAGATGAGACCAGTTCCTTCACCGGTGAAGCACACTTATGCTAAGGGGACTAGCAAAACTGGCAAGGGCAGGAGTCATAGTAGTGCCCCCAAGACTTCCAAGGGCAGCCAAAAATCGAAGGCACTAGCGATAGTGGAAGAACTTGAGTTTGACCCAGACAGAGTGGATGATCTCGCTTTCACGCCTCTGGCTCGTCGACTTGTAAATGGAGAAGTCTTCGTCACGCCAGAGGACATATCGAACTCAATGGCATGTCAGAAGTTGCATGATTGGTATATGACGACGACGAACAACCTACAGCCTGGCCAAACCATGTCACGATGCCTCAAAGTCGCTTTCAAGGAGGAACACCTTTTCCACCAGAACATGGGTGGGTTGTTCTACATGTACTTTGAAGACCTATTCGAACTCTTCACCCTCAACGCCCTGGAGCAGAAACCTGTTGAGATGCTGGACATTGTAAGTCTATAACTTCTCGGTCAATCAGTTTTCTCTATACCTATGCAACTAAATTAAGCCGTGACATGATTTGTCATTTTGCATAGATACATGCACACTGAAGCCAGACTTAACAAGGAACCTATCGGGTTCATTGACCCGGCAAGGGTGACTTGGAGAAATATTAGAGACAACAAAGAGCAAGTTCTGGAGTATGTTAAGCATGCAATATTGTCCCAAAAGGATAAAGAGTACATCGTATTTCCCTTCAACCCAGAGTAAGTGTTGCATCGCATCCAATACTTATAATTTCACCATTATACATATATCACAAAGATGATTTGGTAGTATGTCTATATATATGCAGCTACCATTATTGGGTTTTGGTCGTACTTGTACCAAAATGGAATAGGGTTATATACATTGATTCCTCGTGAAATCCTTCACGCGACTTCGGGCCGATTCGCGACATACTTGACCAGGTGTTCATCGATTACAAAGCTCGTGGAGGGATAAGTGGCAAAGGGTCCAAGTTGTGACATAAATTTGACTTTCCGTTACATATATATCCATTACTATGTTAATATAGCATATTGACATGCTTCATAATAGATTCTTCTTAGCTAACGTATATTTGTTTCTTGTTTTAGTGCAAACAACAACCCGAGGGGACAAACCTATGTGGATTCTACGTTTGCTACCACATGGAGCTAATCGCGGGTTTCGCTAAGCGAAAACTAGATGAGGCGTGGAAGATTGAAACTAATACAATTGATGAAGCTCAACTCAAGCGCATTCGAGGGATTTTTGCCTTCTTCATCAATACGCAAATCATCAATCCCGATGGTGAGTTCTATGGTGGTGGCTTGGCAGAGTAGCATTGTCTTTCATCTATGTACTTAGCACTCTATTGCAACTTTCCTTTTAAACATTGAAGTATGCAGTTGTTGGCAGCGATCGAGCTCTCAATTCTGAACCGTATGACTCATTTCTAGCTAGCAATTGTGAATATATCTAGCTAGCGCTGTGACTCTCTTGCAACTTTCCTTTTATACATTGAAGTATGTGATTGTTTGATCAGTGTATTGTCTGTGAATGTATGTATCTGTATCTGTGTTAAATATGTGTTCTATGCATTATATATCTGCTGTTTCAGAGGGCATGGCTAGCAATTCCTAAGGCTAGCCACAAAACAGGTAGTATTATGCCCTCTGTACACAACCATCCTAGACGGGTCAACAGTTGAACCCGTCTGTGATAACTGTCATCCGAGACGGGTCAGCGACACGACCGTCTGGGATGAACAGTTATCGCAGACAGGTGGTAGAGTCGACCCGTCTGGGATAGGTGGTTATCACAGATGGTTCATTGAGTCGGCCCGTCTAGGATGATCGGTTATCGCAGACTAGTGGCCCACCTGTCTACAATGACTTGTGTCATCACAGACCACCAATTTCAGACGAAGCGGCCAACCGTCTGGGATGCTTGTTTCAGCCCGTCTCAGATGGGTCGTTCTATAGTAGTGTGCCATGGTTTCTGTGGAATGGGCAGAGGTTGAAGCAAACCTCAAGGGTGAAAATTTTCATGCTTGGCCTTCTGACAGACAATACATTGTTTTAACGAAGTTGTCTACATCCATTTTTATGCCAGACCAAGCAAACATTCTTTTGAGTCTGTGGTGAATAGCTTTGATTCCTTAATGTCCCCCCACTCTGCTTGCATGGAATGCTGAAATTAACTTGGTCTATAGGGCAGAGTTGGTGCCAATCCAGATAGAACCATTCTTTTTAATTAACTCATCCTGCAACATGAAACCCTTGTTCATCAGGACTGACCAGAGCAAGCTGCTGTAGTTTCAGCTGAGCTTCGGGATCTGTAGCATAGGAGTTGAGAACCTCTTGAACCCAAGCAGGTCTAACAGCAGAAACAGTCTGCATGGCCATCAAATGAGCCACTCTTGATAAAGAATCAGCTGCCCAATTTTATGCACCTTTCTTGTACATGATTCTAAACTGCAGCCCATCAATTTTTTCATGGCCTTGTGTTGCATTGGAGAATCTAGCTGCTGTGCATCAAGATAAGTCAAGCTTTGGTGGTCCGTTTTGATCACAAATTCTTCTCTTTGCAAATATGGGCGCCATTTGTCCATGGCCATAATTAAGGCCAAGAGTTCTTGTTCATAAATGGATAGCTGTTGATTTTGGATGCCCAGTGCCTTGCTAAGGAATGCAATAGGGTGTCCTTTCTGCATTAATATAGCCCTACACCTGTATCACAAGCATTAGTTTCTACCTCAAACTATTTTTGAAAATCAGGAAGTGCTAAGTCTGAAGTGTGCATCATGGCCTGTTTGAGATGCTGAAAAGCAACAGTAACTTGTTCACTCCACTCAAATGCTTTCTTTTTCGACAAGCTTGTCGGAGGTTTGGCAATGTTGTCATAATTTTGAACAAATTTCCTATAGACCCAGTGAGACCCAGGAACCCCCTTAATTCAGTCACATAAGTAGGTTGTGGCCAAGAGTTCATGGCCAAAGTGTTTCATGGGTTAGTAGCTACTCCCCTATCTGAGATTATGTGCCCCAAATATTCCAAGCTTTTCTGTGCAAATGTGCATTTAGATCTTTTGACCAACATCTTGTGTTCTCTGAGAATACTTAGAACCTCTATCAGATGCTCAACTTGTGTCTCCAAAGATGAGCTGTAAACAAGGATGTCATCCATGAATACCAAGACAAAACAGCATAAATAGGGGCTGAGCACTGAGTTCATGACACATTAAAATGTGGCTAGGGTGTTGTTTAAACCAAATGACATGACCCTTCATTGATAATGATCTTGATGGGTCTTGAAAGCTATTTCATTCTCATCTTCGTTGTGCATTCAAATTTGATGATAACCAGCACGCAAGTCCACCTTTGAGAAGTAATTTGTATTAGCCAACTCATCCACCAAGTCGTCTATAACTGGCATAGGAAACTTGTATTTCACTGTCAGCTCATTGAGTCTGTGATAATCAAGGCAAAAGCGCCTGGACCCATCCTTCTTTTGCACGGGCAGGACTAGTGAGGCAGAGGAACTCATACTATGAGTAATAACTCCAAAGGTTAATATTGCTGCTACTTGATGCTCAATTTGATCCTTGTGCATTAGAGAGTATCTATAGGGTCTGGCATTAACTGGAACAACATTAGGCTTTAGGGTGACAGCATGATCATATTCTTTCACAGGTGGAAGACCCTGAGGTTCCTGGAATACATCCTCATGTTCAGCCAGTAAAGATGTTACGGCAGGTGGTATTTCGGTGGTACAAATTTCTGGTTCTTCTTGTATTACTGCAAGAGCCCAGATTTCATTGCCGTGATGTCACTTGACAAGGTTAATTCAGCTATCCTAGTGGTCTTAGGAGGCTTCACATATTGCAAAGAGATTTGATGGCCCTTGTGCTGAAACGTTACTTATTTTTTCTTCCAATTGCAGAGCATTGAACTAAGTTGCTGGAGCCAATCGATTCCCACGATTGCATCATAAGCACCTAATGCAACTATTCTCATATCAGAATTGAAGGTATGGCCTTGTGCCCACCAAGACATATTGGGAATCCATTGCTACACTGGAATATTTCCCCATTTGTTACCTTAACTATTGTAGTAGAGCAAGACTGAGGCTAATACTGAATGCTGCTGACAAAAGAGGCATTAAGGAAGCTTTGACTATTGCCTGAATCTAGGAGGATGAGCATTACTTGATTGTCCACCAATGCTCAGGTCCTTATAGTGTCCACTGATTCTGTGCCAGAGAGAGCATGAATGGACATGCTCATTTGTGTAGCATCAACTGGATCATTCCTTTCTAACATATCTAGGAATTTGTCAGAGAGAACAGTGTTTGAGATGTCAACTTCAATGGCATGTATTAGCACACCTATAATCTTTAAGTTTGCCTATCTTTCCACAATTCAGGTTGAGCAGGCTTGCCTGGGTACTTGATAGCAGCATTCTTCAAAGCAGTATTATCTTGCTTGGCAGCACCGACATGCCTAGCTGCCCCAAGGCTTGGTACGAGCCAAAACATCCTGGTGAAACTTGGCTAGCAGAATGGCGCGCTGTGAGGTTTCAGGCACCTAGGACTCCACCATGCCCTGGAGTTCAGTTTTGAGACCTCGAGACAAAGAACGTCTCATCATAGTATGGATTATGAGTAGAAACTCTATACATGCACTCTAGAATTGCACTTTGTACTCCTAAACAATGCCGCGTTGTTTCAGAGAAAGCAACTCTGTTATGGACTCCTTGTACTCGGCTACACCAAATGCCTCATCTACTGTGGACATGATTGTGTCGAGTCACCCACAAACATGACGCAATTTGTATGCCTGATACCATAGCATGGTGTTAACATCAAGATGCATAGTTGCCGTGCATGCAAATCTGCGGCGCGAGACAAGGACTCACGCAAGTCATCGTAGGTGTCGTCGTCAACCAGAAGCCTGAGCGTGAGTCATGCCATAGCTTGAGCAGTGGTTGTCATCTACTTGGCAACAAGCCTATGGCTACGATCCATCGCCTCGATGAAGCGTTGTTGATCGGCCAATACTTGAGCTTGCAGATCCATCTGGACCTTCATCTGCTTCTACGTGGTGTCGATAGAGTTGATCTTCGAAACGAGCAGGTCGATGCTCTCCTTCAATGATATGATTGTGGTCCCGGAGCGCTGCTCGAGCTCAGCTATGGAGGTCAAGACGTACTGCATCTGCCGGGATGGGTTTGGAGGTACCACAGTGGTTGCTTACCAAGTCTAGCCCAACCGATGATGGATTTACCTGATCCCAGAGTCATAATTGATTGAAATCGAAGACTCCTCCAGGTTCCTACCGGCACAAGAAACCTTGCGATATTTGGCTACAACTGAGCAACTCTTGCAAGACAGGACTCAACCCGACCTCTGATACAATGTTTAATTCCCCTTGTTGCCGGTGACCACTATGACGTGATCGATAATCGTTGCTTTGTGGGTGTGCAATAAAACCGGAGGTGGAGGAGAAAAGAGAGAGAGAGGTGACAAATCAAGCTTTCATTCTTTTCAATTCGTAGTTTGATCTCGGATACAAACCTAGCTTATATGGTTGTGGTGCCAGCTGGTTCCACCAAACCCACACGACTATGCAGCACTCCACCTACTGCCGAAGGCGTACTTCCATTTCCCATCTTCTATTGTAGCGCGTCATGTGTCTATGTGGAAGGATCGTCGGTACTTACAGAGCTGCAGCTTGAGCGGGCAGGTGGCTGCGAACTTGCACTTGGTGAAGTGCGCCTAGTACTTGACCTCGCAGGAGAGCGTACCTCCACCTGGAACACCCCCGTCGCATTCTCCTTCCTGAACTCGACCATGCCGGCGTTTCTGAGTGCGACGTAGGTGGCGTCGCATCAGAGACAAGGTGGTACACTCGGGTCTTCCCGGCATGGTGTGTGTCCCCCTCATCAACGAGCCTGATGCAGTCAAACCGCTGGCCATCAAAGCTATATCCAACCTCGAGCGGCTGGGTGTTCCTGACACTCATGGCCCAGTTCTTGCTAGAGATCGTGAGCGTGAGAGAGAGGTTGTAGGTGAACGCCGTGGCTGGGGAGGTCAATAGCGCGAGGTGGGTAAGTGAGGCATCCTCGACTATAACAGTGGCTTAGCAGATGAAGCCGTAGGCGGTGAGGAGGATGACGAAAAGATTGATACCGGCAAGGACGATGAGGTAGGCAGCGTAGTGGAGGATGGTCTCATGCACGTCGTAGGAGATGCAGGGGCTGTGAGTGTCACAGAAGGCATCGTACCAGCCGCACTCGCAGCATCACATGGCTTAATCTTGGATTGGTTTCTTGGGTTGAATTGGATCTTGGAGTTGCAGGAGGAAGAAGGCAGGAACCTAGGTGTGGTAGGAGCAGGAGGAGCTAGCTTGGAGGCACTGGCACAATGACATAGAGATGAGACTAGCACTTGGCTGTTTCAGCTACAAGTGGATGGGGATTGGGGAACTGAAGGATCTAGGACAACATCTTGTTCTTTTCCTGATGTTGTCACTGCAGAGGCGTTGCTGGCTTGCTGCTGCTGTGATTCAAAGACCGAGGTTCTTTGGTCAAGTCGATGGGCGAACTAGAGGCGAACTAGATGCTTCAATTTGAATGATTACTACTTTTGGCTACTTGTATCACTCAGGCTATTGGATAAGAAATTTCACAAACTAGATATGGTTTCTCCAGTATAGGGACCGAGAAACTAGGGAGAAGCTTCTTGGTAAACATGTGGTACTACTCTTTATAACTTGTTTTTCATTTTCGTTTTGGTTGTCCATGTTTTTAATGGAGCGATGACTCTTCGGTAGGTACTTTACGAGAAAGCTAATTTACCAAAGACCGACATAGCTATTTACCAAAGACCGACATAGAAATGACTTACGTCATTGTTAGACTCGTCGTCAGGGGAGAAATTGCCTAGATCCACCAGATCGTTCATCGGCTCCTGATCAATCGGAGGGGTGAAGTTGTCGTAGAACCCCTCGTCTGAGAAGCCGGATCTTGTCATGATCTTTGGTGATGATGTCAACAGAGACTTGATGACACTGGCTGAAGGGATCCCCATGGTTGGCGCCATCTGTTGGCTGAATGGATCCCTTTGGTCGGCGCCATCTGTCGACGATCGGTAAACCGTCGAGCCAAGCCAAGTCATTGAGAGCCAATGATTTTAGATAGGTTTGCACCTCCCTGAGGATAACAACCATATCCTATGTCCTATGGGTCTCTGTATTGATCTCGAGATAGAGTACAAGGGGAAAAGGCTAATCTAGATGGAATCTATAACTAGTCGAAAGTCGATGTCGGGGGTGCGTCTTCCCTTTTACTTGCTCGAAAGTCTTCTCTATGTGTAGTTTGAAGACCTATTCGAACTCTTCAACCTCGACGCCCTGGAGCAGAACCTGTTGAGATGCTGGACATTTTAAGTCTACAACTTCTCAGTCAATCAGTTTTTCTCCATACCTATGCAACTTAATGAAGCCGTGACATGATTTTTCATTTTGCATAGATACATGCACACTGAAGCCAGACTTAACAAGGAACCTATCGGGTTCATTGACCTGGCAAGGGTGACTTGGAGAAATATTAGAGACAACAAAGAGCAAGTTCTGGAGTATGTTAAGCATGCAATATTGTCTCAAAAGGATAAAGAGTACATTGTATTTCCCTTCAACACAGGGTAAGTGTTGCATCGCATCCAATACTTATAATTTCATCATTATGCATATATCACAAAGCTGATTTGGTAGTACGTCTATATATATGCAGCTACCATTGGGTTTTGGTCGTACTTGTACCAAAATGAAACAGGGTTATATACCTTGATTCCTCACGAGATCCTTCACGTGACTTTGGGCCGATTCACGACATACTTGACCAGGCGTTCATCGATTACAAAGCTCATGGAGAGAGAAGTGGCAAGGGTCCAAGTTGCGACATAAATTTGACTTTCTGATACATATATATTTGTTCGCGTGAAAATTGGATCCGCGGAACACCTAGATACGTGGAGTCGCCAACCGTACTTTCGTGTACGATAAACGATTGCTTTCCGAGTAAAGCAACAAAGGGTGGATAACTATCGTACTTTTGTGTACGACGAACGATTGCTTTTCGAGCAAAGCAACAAAGATCTTCTTGCTTTCGTGAAGAAGAAACGACTGTTTTTCAATGCAAAACAGCAAAGATCTACTGCTAAGAAAAAGGTAAAAGGTAAAGGTAATAGATTGATTTGTGTCGATTGTTGCATCTAATCGTCCGTCACCCTTTACATATTTATAGGGCAGTTGGTCTTTCCGTAGGAGATCGGGACTCCTGATCCTAACTGAATATAGATATGTTACTTTCCTTTCTTAACGAATCCTGATTCTAACGTTTATGTAATTTCCCTTTCTTTAAGTAATTTGATCACCGTGATCAGGACTCCTCCTCGTGTACGAGACCTCCTTTCCATATAAACCGAGTATCTTTCCAAATCCGCAATGAACTTTCCTTCTGTGATCACCCGCGGTTTCTTGTTCCCCAAGCTGAAGTCTCTGGCGTTGGATAATTCTTGGAAGTAAATGACTCGTCGTATCAACCCATCCGTAGATCAACTCGATAGCGCCGTGACTTGGTTCTGCTAAGAAGGACTTGGCTCCAGCCACTCAAAGTCCGGTTTGGACCTTCTCGGGGACTCGAGAACACCAGTACTCGGGGTCATCAGTACTCGGGAACACCAGTACTCGGGAACGCGAGCACCCGGTACTCGGGCGCACTGGTGCTTGGGAACGTCAGTGTTCGGGAATGTGTACTCGGTACTCGGGCGCGCTGGTGCTCGGGGATGCCAGTGTTCGGTACTCGGGGATGTGAACACCAGTACTCGGGAACTCGGCATCACGGGTACTCGGGCTATGAGTACTTGGGCCCGCCAATGCTTGGTGCCCGGAGGTACTACTCGCTACTTGATGGCATAGCCACCCGGTGCTGAAATAGTCAAGCCTGCATTAAGAGTTTAACATTAAATCACAGCTTGTTAGTCCATTATCTTAACCTCTAATGGCAAAATTAATTTGGCCAACTGAATAAACCCTAAAACCAAATTACGCTATAAACACATGCCCCCTGTTTTCGGTATAATGGTATTTACCGAAAAATGCAACGAACCACAGTATTGTTCAGGGCGATATCTTAAATGTCATATCGGCCTTAGGACTATCAAGCCTCCTGCCATACGCTGGGATAATACTTCTTAAGATATTTTCCGTTGAGAGCTTTAGGTAAACCCTCTCCTGCAGATTTTGCACAAAATAAGAATTTCCAGGGACAATCTCTACAACCCTATACGGGCCTTCCCAACTCGGTGACCATTTGCCAAATTTATTGCTTCTGGTTCCAACAGGTAAAATCGTTTTCCATACCAAGTCTCCTACCTGAAATGATTTCTCTCTCACCCTATTATTGTAAGCTTTAGCTACTCTTAATTTTCCTTTTCAATCTCCCGCAGGGCTCTTAGTCTTTCTTCCGAGACTTCATCTATCCTGTCTAGCATCAAATTATGTAATCCACAGCCGACAAGTCATTTTGTCTGGCTACTCTAAGGGCTTGCAAGTTAACCTCCACGGGTAGCACTGCTTCCTGTCCATACTCTAATTCATATGGTGTCACTCGGGTTGCTCCATGTCTAGATATTCGATGAGCCCACAGGGTCTCCGAAAGTACTTCATGCCACCTTCTCGAATGCTCTTCAATTTTCTTCTTTATAAGCTTAATCAAAGTTTTATTGCTAGACTCGGCCTGTCCATTGGTTTGGGATAATAAGGCGACGAGTTCAGCAATTTGACTCCAAAGGACTTGGCAAACTCACTAACTTGGTGAGACATAAAAGAAGCACCCTGATCAATCGTCAGAGTTTTGAGGAATGCCGAACCTATGAATAATGTGTTCTAGAACAAAAACTAATTACTTCCTTATGGGTCATATTCTTTAGAGGAACTGCTTCAGTCCATTTAGTAAAATAATCCGTAGCCACAAGAACGAAGCGATGACCTTAGAAGAAGCAAGATGTATCTGACCAATGAAGTCCAAACCCCACCCTCTAAACAGCCATGGCTTTATAATAGGATTCATCATAGCCGCGGGTGCCAATTGCACATTTCCGAACTTCTGGCATGCTTCACACCCTCTATAGTATTGAAAACAATCTTTCAACATCGTCGGCCAATAGAAACCTGCTCCTTTCAATAGCCATTGCATCTTAGGGGCTGACTGATGTGTTCCACATATTCCTTCGTGTATTTCCCCCATAGCTACTCTCGACTGGTCGGGACCCAAACATTTTAACAGTACTCCATCTATTGTTCGGCGATATAACTCGTCATTCAACAAGGTATATTTTATAGCTTGCCGCCAAATCTTCCTATCCCTTGTTTGACTCGGATCCTTCAAATAACTAGCTAGAGGTACTCTCCAATCATTAAATTCTAAGTTGCCCACCGACTCGGCTACTTGTGATTCTTGTACTGAACTAGTGCCTATCGAGTCGGTGTCGCTTCTAGGCAAGTTGGCTTCGAGATCCGACAAGTCGGCCCCGACTTCAAACAAGTCGGCCTTGCCTCTAACAGCAGCTAGCATCGGTTCTTTGATATAAAGAATGTTCCTCTGCCGACTTGATACCCGGATGCTTGCTGTGCTAGAAAATTAGCTTTAGAATTATCTTCCCTAGGCACATGGCTGATAGTGAAAGTATCTAGGGACTTGATTATATCTAAACATCGGCCTAGGTAACTATTTAGTAGCCATCAAAACACTGAAACTCTCCATTAACTTGCTGAACTACTAGCAACGAATCCCCAAAAGCATCTATGTCTTTTACACCCATATCTACCAAATTTTGTAAACCAAACACCAATGCTTCATATTCTGCCTGGTTATTAGTGCAAGGATATTCTAATCGGACTGATGTTTCATAAACAACATTGTTTGGTGAAATTAACACATTGCCAATACCTTGCCCGCTTCTACACACCGATCCATCAAAATAAAGCTTCCATGGGCACACGCTGACATAATTAATATTTTCTTCATCAGGTCTATGATCAACAATGAAGTTGGCGATGACTTGACCTTTCATAGAACGCAGCGACTCATATGTTAGATCGTATTCTATCAATGCATAAGCCATTTCCCAATCCTACCACTAAGAATCGGTTGTTGCAACATATATTTGACTACGTCGACTTGGCAAGCTGCCACGCAAGTACTCGAAAGCAGATAGTGCCGAAACTTGGTACATGCATAGAACAAAGATAAGCATAACTTCTCAATAAACACGTACCGACTTTCGGTGTCGAGCAGACGACGACTCAAGTATGCAATGATGCACTCTTCTTGTCGACCTCTTGAGTTAAAACCGCGCCGATCACCTTGTCTTGGGCAGCAATATACAATCGGAACGGTAGGCCCGACTTGGGTGCACGGAGCACCGGAGGGCTCGACAAGTATGTCTTAATGTTATCGAAAGCATCTCGCAGCTCTGCCCGCAGTGAACTCGGCTTCGTGCTTTAGCCGGAGTAAAGGGACAAACGATTCAATCTTTCCCGCCAGGTTAGATACAAATCGTCTTAATTATTTATTTTCCCCAGTAGACTCTGCACATCCTTTTTGCATGTGGGTTCTTCCAACCTCCTGATGGCTTCTATCTTCTTAGGGTCAATCTCTATACCATGTTCATGAATTATGAACCCTAAGAACTTGCCGGCCGACACCCCAAAAGCACATTTGAGCGGGTTCATCTTCAACCCATACCGACGCATCCTTTCAAAGGCTAGTCGTAAGTTGGCTAAATGATGATCAAATCCATCCGACTTAACGACGACATCATCAATGTATACTTCCAACACTAATGCCCAGAAGATCATGAAATATCAAGTTTATAGCTCGTTGATACGTGGCACCGTGCATTCTTTAACCCGAATGTCATGACAACCCACTCAAACAATCTGACAAAACCGGGGCAACGAAAGGCAGTCTAAACATGTCCTCTTCAGCCATAAAGATTTGATTGTACCCGGTATTGCTGTCTAAAAAGCTAATCACCTTATGTCCCGAAGAGTCGTTTATTACATGTCGGCTATTGGCATGGGATATTCATCTTTAGGAGTAGCCTTATTTAAATCCCTAAAGTCGATGCATACTCTAATTTTTACCAGTGTTTTCTTCTCGACCGGCACAATATTAGAGATCCACTCGCATACCTACACGGCCGAATAAACCCGGCTTTCACCAGTCGATCGACTTCTTCTTTGATACGGTCATATAGATTAGGGTTGAAACGCCTAGGTGGTTGCTTGTGTGGCCTGAAACCCGACTTAATAGGTAATTTGTGCTCGACTAGACTTCTACTCAACCTAGGCATTTCAGTGTAATTCCAAGCGAAGCAGTCAATAAATTCTTTAAGAATGTGCATACCTCGTCCTTCTGACCGACTTCCATATTGGCATTAATGAACGTAGGTCGAGGAACTCTTCCGTCACCAATGTCGACTTCTTCAAGTGGGTCGGCCAATGAGAATCCTTATCCGAGTTTTTCCATGTCATCAAAGTCTTCAATGGTCTCATGCATATCACTCCTCCGGAACGATACTCTTCAGTGCGCTTTTGCAACCACTTAATGCTATCTTCTTTATTCATTGCTAATAAAGATAAGTCATTGAGCTGAGCTATACAAGCTGGCTACGCCTGTATCGTACAAACCATCCTACCGATACTGATGTAATCGTAATCTGATAAATTCCTACCTGATAAGCATCTCATATCGCCGTGTTGCCAATCAACCGTTGTTTCAGTAAGAGCGATGCAAGCTGAGTTGTCTGCCTTGATGATCTCTACATCATCCTCTACCCACTGGATCAAGCATTGGTGCATAGTGGAAGGGATGCAGCAATTTGCATGAATCCAATCACGTCCCAGAAGCACATTATATCGGCCTTTGACGTCGATGACGAAGAAAGCAGCCGGCAAGGTTTTGCTCCCAACTGTAGCTCTACAGATAGTATGCCTCTGGCCTCAAATAGTTCCCCTGAGAACCGCTCAGTCCCCATGTTGGTCTTCATCAACTCGGACTCCTTTCGGCCTAACTTGGAGAAAACCGAAAGAGGCATGATGTTGACCCCAGCGCCGCATCAACGAGCATGCTGGCCGATAGGTCTTCCATCGATGTGGCCCTTGATGAACAGAGGCTTCAAGTGTTGCCCATGCTTTTCGGGTTCTCAAATATAGCATACTTGGACCAAGAACGAGCTCTGCAACTTCCGACTCAGGTGCACAAAAATCCATGGGCAACTCGAACACCATGTTGACATCCATATCGGCGGGTATTTCCCTGACATCGCACTAGCCACGTCTCCTTCCTTCGCAATGCGCTTCTCCTTCCAAGTCATCTTCACCGGTGTCATCGCCTTGCTTGGTTGAACCACTCACCGCGCTTCTTCTCGACCAGCGCCTCTCTGAGTCTCGAGCTGTCCGCAGTGCGCTGTACTCCTCTCTTCTGCGTATGCGTGAGTCCTGTAGCGGCACCATGAGGCTTTGGCCTCGCTCCTGGCTCAACCGACTGATGTTGCCAGCGTTGCTCTTTGGCACCACGGGCTTGTCGACTTCACCTTTCCGCTGTGATGTCGGCTTGGCTGCGCCGCTGGATCCTGGCCTGTCCGAGTGTTCTATCGTGTCGGACTGTATCCGCCGTGTTCCGCTGAGTGACATTCGCGTTGTCTGCTGACTGATTGCCATGGCAGACGGGCTGTTCTGCCGTGCCTCCGTAATAACTCAGGTAACACCCGCTTTCGTCCGTAGCTCGGGCGCGAGCTGGGGCCGTGTAGGTGCTGGCCTGAGTTTGACTCGTCACGCTTGACCGGCACCAGAGCAGCGCTTGAGCGGCGAGTATGTTTCCTCTGAGAGGCCCCTGGATGCCGCCGAGGTACCTCTGTGCGTCGAGTTCCTTACGCGACTGGCAATCTCACTCCGGCAGTTACCTTTGCTCGTTTCTTCGGGTTAAACCGAGTACCTTCTTCCCTTGTGGGTATGTGCCCTGAATCTCGGGCCTTGCATGGACCAACGGCTGGGCATGCCGATTGGTCCACGGGATGTGGCGCCGCAGGGATTGAAACCCATGAGGAAACTGTGGGTAGCACGAGGCGCGCATCCCAATATGGAGGACCACCATTGTGAAGCATGGTGGCTGTCTGGACGTATGGGCCTCTTGCCATGTACTCGGGAGCACCGAACTCATGGTCGTGAGGGTTGACTAGGACGCGTAGTGCTTCTGAGCGAGGGAACACAGTTGTCGGCGTCCGCTGTGAGGTATATTTGTCAGCATTGTTTCACCGTCGGCTTCGGCTTTGCGACGTTTGCTTCCTTGTTGACCTTCCAGACTCCGATCTTTCTGGATTTTTTGGTGTTGATCATCCTTGAGCAGCGGTCATCGCGTCAATGATGACGTTCTTTCCTTTGCCGACTCGGCCTGCCTGATTCCGACTGTGAAAATTAACACCTTCGTCTTCTCAAGTCGATCAACATTGTGATCGGAAAAGGATCGCTATCTAGTTTCATCTTGGTGCTCCGAGCAATGTCAATCGTTCGTCATTAATGGCGATTGTCACGTCGACGAACCACGTTGCAGTCGTTGTGCATGAGAGAGAGGAGTATGTGCACTGCAGTACAGCTCTTTGCCAAGTCGCTTTCGCGTCGATGGGAATACATGCCTTCCCTCACTCGTGATCAGATTTACTCTGCAGAGCATGTCAAAATCTACGTCACATTTGACTACATCGAAAGTGTACTTCATCTCCTGCCTTCTCTTCGAGTAGGTGTAGGCTTAAAGCGACATAGCAAAACAACGGTTTTCGACTTCGGTGCCTGCACCCACTCGGCTATGCATATATCCACATCATCCTCACTACGCCGAGTCCATCATCATACGAGATAACATTAACCACAGGCTCTCCTGACTTTTGTTCTTGTACTCTCCTCAACCTGCTATACTGACTTAACTTCCTTAGCACGTTCTCGATGTCACGGCTCTTCTGTAAGACTTGATTGATATTCGAAACGTCCTGCCTCTATCTATCCCTTATGGTGCAGCGAGCACGCTGAACAAAGGCGAGGTCGGCTAGGTCCTTTTCGGCTATGGTCAGACTGAAACACCGGTTTTTGACCTCCTGAATCTTCTATGTATCTACACGGTCTCATTGTAATTTTTGTTTAACCATTATGTCAGGTCCGAGAGCCTAAGCGCGGTCTCCGCGTAAAGAGTACTTCGTGAACTTTGCTCTAATTTGCGCCACATGTCGTGATGGATTTGGGAGCGAGCAACGTAAACCATGTGAAGGCTGTATCAGATAATGACAAAGGAAAAAGCTTGACCCTGTAGAGATCTGATGTGCCGACTTCACTACATTGTGCCAAAAATTGCCCTACGTGCTCGAACGTGGACCTACCCTCTTCCCCGGTGAACTTAACGAAATCTGGGACTCTAAAACCGCAGGGATACGGTGTTGTGTTGAAGCATTCAGGGTACGGCTTTTGATAAGCGCGTGTTTTGCCCTTGGGTTCTACACCGAGTTCCCTGAGTGCTCCGGCGAGTTGGTCCTTAAAACTTGTATTGGCTGGTGGTACTGGTGTAACATGTGAATACGAAGTCGGCTCCGGCAACATGGGTTGGGCTTGTGGTGGATTAAAATATGAATCTGGAACCGGCCTATGGGGAACTCCGGTACCACGAGGTGGTATAGGTGGTGTGCTGTATGCTACTGTCTGGTAATGCGGTTGTGGCACGTGTGGATTAAGGCTAAGACTTCGGTTGTCGTTGGTAAGGCTCTGGTACGCCGAAGTCGGAATAGCAGCCGCAGTAATTGCCGGAGTAGTTTCCATTAGGTGATTAATTCCATTAGTGTCTGGGTACATCGGCCGCTTACCCCGATGTTCGTCATTGACCCGTGACACCATCGACCTAACCTGATGCTGCAGACTACTCTTCAGATCCTTAGCGAGTTGTTCTTTGAAGTCATCAAATCGGTTAGTCATTACTTGGGTGAGTGTTTGTGCCGTATTATCGATATCAGAACCATACTTACTAGCTACCGACACGTCAATCAGAACAAGGACTCGGCACAAGTCGGTTTACTTACCTCGGTGTTGAGCGCAGAAGAAGGACTCGGCACGACTACCTTTTTGATGACCCCGTTCCTCGTCTTCTGGTAGCCGGCCAACTTTTGCCGGAGTCGTTCCGCCTGCTCTTCTTCGAGTTGGCGTTCAATCTCTCGCCGTTCATCTTCAGATAGGTCGTCGAGCGTGACGGCGATGATATTGTCGGGGTTGACGATGCTTCCATTCTTGGAGTCGGTATTCATTATGTAGCTCTTTTCTTCTTTCCCCAGCGGAGTCGCCAATTGTGTTCGCACGAAATTGGATCTGCAAAACACCTAGATAATGGAGTCGCCAATTGTGCTTGACTGTCGCACTTTCATGTGCGGCGAACGACTACTTTTCAAGCAAAGCAGCAAAGGGTAATTATCGCACTTTTGTGGCGACGGACGACTACTTTCCAGGCAAAGTAGCAAAGATCCTCTCGCTTTCATGGAGAAGAACCGATCGTTTTTCAGTGCAAAACGATAAAGATCTAAACTAGAACGAAAAGGTAAAAGGTAAAGTAGTAGATTGGTTTGTGTCGATTGTTTTCTATAATCGGCCGTCACCCTTTACATATTTATAGGGCGGTTGGTCTTTCCGTAGGAGATCGGGACTCCTGATCCTAACTGAATACAGATGTGTCACTTTCCTTTCCTAACGGATCCTGATTCTCACGTTCATGTAATTTCCCTTTCTTTAAGTAATTTGATCACCATGATCAGGACTCCTCCTCGTGTACGAGACCTCCTTTCCATATAAACCGAGTATCTTTCCGAATCCGCGATGAACTTTCCTTCTGTGATCATCCGCGGTTTCTTGTTCTCCAAGCTGAAGTCTCTGGCGTTGGATAAGTCTTGGAAGTAGATGACTCGTCGTATCAACCCATCCGTAGATCAACTCGGTAGCGCCGTGACTTGGTTCTGCTAAGAAGGACTCGGCTCCAGCCACTTGGAGTCCGACTTGGACCTTCTCGGGGACTCGGGTACTCGGGAACACCAGTACTCGAGGTCGTCAGTACTCGGGAACACCAGTACTCGGGAACGCGAGTACCCGGTACTCGGGCGCGCTGGTGCTCGGGAACACCAGTGTTCGGGAATGAGTACTTTGTACTCGGGCGCGCTGGTGCTCGGGGAAGTGAACACCAGTACTCGGGAACTCGGCATCACGGGTACTCGGGCTACGAGTACTTGGGCCCGCCAATGCTAGCTCTATCCAACTCTATAACCTTCGAAGACCAATCGTACTCGTCTTTCTGCATGGCCCAGCTAGCTCTATCTTGTGCATTACAGAGTTAAACATCCAACTCGACACTGAGAAAGAGACAAAAGATTCAGCTTATTTTTTGAACGGTGCAGCAGCAAGGACTTGCTCAATTGATCATATGACACCCTTGCATAAACTGGAGACCATCGAGATCGTATGCTGCGGTGATCTCACAGAAGTATTCCCTCTGTATTTGGCCCCTAATCGCCAAGAGAAGACAGTATTATTCTCCAGGCTGAGTCGCATCCACCTGCACGAGCTCCCCAAGCTGCAGCGCATCTACGGGCACAATGTATCAACGCCTGAGCTCGAGACCGTCAAGATCAGGGCTGCTGGAGCCTCAGGCACCTTCCAAGCCTTGGCGACAACACCAAGCGTCCTAAGGTGGAGTGCGAGAAGGAATGGTGGGATGGCATAGAGGCAAAGCACGACCCTTCCCTCTACGAGCCGAGCCATTCGTCGTGCTACAAGGCTGCCAAGCGAGTCTCCCTCCTCAGGTGAGCTGAGTCCGATCAATCATATAGCTTAACGATCCTGCGTTTATAATTGATCTGCTTGACAGAAATATTCATCTATCCAGTCCATTCTGGTGTATCCATTTCGCAGGCCAGTCTGACAGTCTAACCATCGTGTCCTCTTACTATGTACTAATATGTATAGACATGCGCATATAGTTAATTACTCATTAACTGACATACGTGCCTTGGTTTGGAATGAATGTCCGATCCTGCAGGTAATCCCTTCAGTTGCAGCTAGCCACTACGGTTCGCATGCATGACAAGATGTAGAGAAGATCCCTCTGCATGGTTCCTTCGGCTATCTATGCTTGATTGGTTTCTGTGTGACCAGTGATATACTTGCTAGTTGCCTGTATGTCAAGTGCATGTGTGTCAACTTTCAGTTTGGTTTGGCCGGTTTGGATAGATCATCTACATTGTTAGATAGATGATATCAATCGTGTGTGCGTGAGAAAAAGAAATAATTACTCAGGGAATTCAGCTGGCTTCTGCATGAGCATGTTGCTGCTGTTCTCTTCTGTTTTTTTGTCTCTGTGTGTGTGTGTCACCTGTCAAGTGTGGAGCCATTTATTATTACTCCTGTACTTATATGATGGGAATGACAGTGCGTGTGGTTTGGTTTGTGCAACACTTATGCTTCACTACTGCATCACTAGTTTAATTATTAGCCACTTCTCCCTCAAACCAGAATGTCTAGGTTCACACCTGGAGGCTGGAGTTGGCTAATGAAGATAGGGTAGAATAATTAATCTGATATTCTAGCCAAATATTTGGGCAAATTTTACAAGAGCCATCCATGTACGCTCAGTTTCAGGGACTCATGCGCACTAATCATCCGAAGCTCATTTGGAACACCAAAGTTCACCCAAATGAAAATTCTATGCTTAATTCGTTAGCGATTCAAGGACGGTGTCTCACTGCTGACAATCTAGCAAGACGAGGATAGCCACACAGCCCAGTTTGCAGCCTATGCAGAATCCATCCTGAATCAGTGGCCACCTGCTGGCTAACTGTTCTTTCTCATCTGCAGCTTGGACGAACACCGGTCCTGGCAAGGCTGGGGCTGTCGCTGTACATAGCACCTAGTCAATCATGGCATTGACGATTTATTATGTTGCAGTTAGTCTATTTCTTCCATGAATTGGTCTCCAGCTTCTTTGAATGCTACATGCATGTAGGCTGAAAGCCTGAAGCTTTGTGCGTTGCCTGCCTTGCTTCCTGCTTAATTGATTGGTTTGTGTGTGCTCGGAATCTTCATTGCCATGGTGTGGCAGTGTGTTTTCCAGTTTGGTTTGGTTTGGTCATCCTTGCTCGATATTAAGTAAGTATTTAAGTATTTATCATCCGGTTGGACAGATGACAATTCAATATCCTTCGAGGACTAATCGTACTGGTCACTCTGCCTGGCCCAGTAGCTTTACAGAGTTAACATCCAACTCCACGCTGAGGAAGAGATAAAAGAATTCAGCTCATTTTTTGAACGATGCAGCAGCAAGGATTGGCTTTCTTTTAGGGTGCTCATTTGATTATATTTCTGTATTACTTTTCAAACCGTCCATCCTAGACGGCTCTGCGAAAACCCTCTGGGATTAGATTTATTCCAGATTGTTTTTACTGAAATTTACAATGTCATTCCAGATGGTTGTTTTCACAGACTGAGCACGGAATTATGGGAGAGGAATGTTGAGATATGAATCCTGCTGCTCGGGTTGTACTTGTTTGAGTCCGAGTCCGGTCATGATACGTGATGTTGTCCACGACTTGACCGGCAAGTTAACTTAGTTAGGTAAGTTTGTTAGAGTTAGGAAAGAGATCGAGTAGATCGTGGGATGGCACGGTTGATTACGCTCGGTTTGTTTCCAAGTTTGTTAGCATGTAATAGGCTATAAATAAGAAAAGAGAAAACAGAAAACGTCGCAATCTTACGCGGCACCAAATTCTTCCTGTGTTCGAGTGCTCGCGTGTTAGGTTTAGCCACAACATTTGGTATCAGAGCGTGTTGAGATCTCCGGGATCATGGACGGCGGCGCTGAGGGGACGTCCAAGACACCTCCGCAGACACGTGAGAGCCGCGGACGTAGTCGGGCGCGAAGGGGCGGCAACGAGATCGTCGTCCACGAGCGTGTGGTGCAGGAGCGCTACATCCCGACTAGCAATGCCGTCTACCCGACCCTCACCGCGACGAACTACATCGAGTGGGCTCTGGTGATGCAGATCACCATGGAGTCTCAGGGGTTGTGGGATGCGGTGGAAGGCAACCCGGCGAGCGTGCGCGACGACAAGTCGGCACTCGCCGCAATCCTGCGAGCCGTGCCGACCGAGATGATTGGCACGCTCGTAGTGAAGAAGTCGGCGCAGGAGGCGTGGGACACGGTGAAGATCATGCGCATGGGTGTTGCTCGTGTGCGTGAGTCTACGGCGCAACGACTACGCACCGAGTTCGAGCATCTCACGTTCCATGACGGCGAGACGCTGGATGCGTTCGGGATGCGCATCACGAACATCGTCAACAACCTGCGCTCACTCGGCGACATCGTTGAGGACGTGAACGTCGTGAGGAAAATCCTCCGAGTTCTTCCTCCTCGATACAATCAGATCGCACTGTCCATCGAGACGTTGCTTGATCTGAACGACATGACGGTCGACGAGTTGATGGGGCGACTGCGTTCGGCCGAAGAACGCTACTTCCCCGACGACACTCAAGTCGGCAACGGCAGCCGACTACTGCTCACGGAGGAGCAGTGGAACGCGCGACGGAAGGAGCGTATGAACGCTCCGGGGCAAGGCTCCAACGGCAGTCCGAGTCGTCAACTCGGCAAGGCACCAAACCGTAGGCGCGGCAACGACAGCCGCGGTACTCGGGATGGTGGTGATCAAGTCGGCGGTACCCGGGAAGGCAGATCCAGTGGCGAACGCGATATGTCACAGGTCAAGTGTTACAATTGTAACAAATTCGGCCACTTCTCCAGGAACTGCAAGGCGCCGCGTCGTGAACGGAAGGAGCAAGCCAACCTGGCGAAGGGCGACGACAACGAACCCGCGCTCCTCCTTGCCACGACGAGCACGCACGCCGACTTGATTGAGCAACCAGCTCAACACGTGCTGCTCAACGAGGAACGCTCGCAAGCTCGAGTTGCCAAGGACGGTGAGCTCTGCGACACGTCATGGTACTTGGACACGGGTGCCAGTAGCCACATGACCGGGCGTCGCGAGATCTTCTCCGAGTTGGACACCGGCGTCAAGGGCATCGTCAAACTCGGCGACGCCACGGAGGTCCAGATCGAGGGCAAGGGGATCATCCTCTTCGAGTGCAGCAACGGCGAACATCTGCGGCTCTCAGAGGTATACTTCATCCCCCGACTACGGAGCAACATCAGCAGCATCGGCCAGATGGACGAGTTGGGCTGCGAAACTCACATTCGTCACGGTTGGCTCTGACTTCGGGACCCGGCCCGCCGACTACTCGCGCGGGTCAGGAGGAATCACGGTCGACTTTACGTGCTGCCTCTGACCCCCACGAAGCCTGTGTGCATGTTGGCTGAGTCGGATGACGTAGCATGGCTGTGGCATGCACGCTACGGTCATCTGAATTTTCGTGCGCTGCACAACCTCGGACGACTCGGCATGGCTGAAGGAGTACCACTCATCGACCGAGTCGCCAAGTTCTGCGACGGCTGTGCACTCGGCAAGCAGCACCGACTACCGTTCCCGCAAGCATCGACGTACCGCGCGGAACATGCCCTCGAGTTGGTCCACAGCGACTTGTGTGGACCGATCACACCTGCGACGGCGGGAGGTAATCGCTATTTCCTCCTCATCGTCGACGACTACAGCAGATACATGTGGCTCGAGGTGATCAAGTCGAAGGATGAGGCGTTCCGACGCTTCAAGAAGATCAAGGCACTCGCCGAGGCCGAGTCTGAGTGCCGACTTCTGGCATTCCGATCAGACCGCGGTGGCGAGTTCAACTCGGGCGAGTTCCAACGCTTTTGCGAGGACGAAGGCATCAAGCACCAGACCACCGCGCCCTACACACCACAGCAAAACGGTGTGGTGGAACGACGCAACCAAACGGTGGTCGAGATGGCACGTTGCCTGCTGAAAGGCATGGCAGTACCGTCCGAGTTCTGGGGCGAAGCTGTGAAGACGGCAGTGTACCTGCTCAACCGTGCACCGACTCGCAGTGTCAACGGCAAAACGCCTTACGAGGCGTGGCACAAGCGGAAGCCTGCGGTGCACCACCTTCGCACATTCGGCTGCGTCGCTCACGTCAAGCGACTCGGTCCCGGCATCGACAAGCTTGCTGATCGATCGACGCCGATGATCTTCGTCGGCTACGAGGAAGGAGCCAAAGCTTATCGGGTGTACGACCCGGCTGCGAAGAAGCTTCACGTGACACGGGACGTCACGTTCGAAGAACAACGAAGGTGGAATTGGTCGACGGGTGCACACGGCACCGCACCATTCTTGGACGAGAAGCTGGTGGTCGAGTACCACGACACGCAGACTCCCGCGAAGTCGACTCCAAGATGTTCCGACTCCGAGCAGTCGGCCCCGACTTCCCCACTTTCCGAGAAGTCGGCCCCGACTTCCGACTCCGAGTCGCCGACGGCCGACTCTGCTGGCCGAGTATCGCCGAGTACCGAGTCGCCGAGTTCCGACTTCGCTCGGCACGACCTCGACCACACGCCACGTCGCTACCGCACCTTGTCGGACATCCTCACACAACTCGACGAGGGGAAGGAGGAAGTCGACTTGTGTGCTGAACAAGTCGGCTTGTGCCTCGTCGCAGCTGAGGAGCCCGCAAGTGTGCAAGACGCGCTGGATGAAGCCTGCTGGAAGTCGGCGATGGACGCCGAACTCGCAGCAATCCACGGTAACAAGACATGGGAGTTGGCGGTACTCCCAACTGGACACCGAGCTATAGGGCTCAAGTGGGTGTTCAAGGTCAAGAAGGATCCCTCAGGTAACGTTGTGAAGCACAAAGCTCGCTTAGTTGCTAAGGGATATGCTCAGCGACAGGGGGTGGACTTCGATGAAGTCTTTGCTCCGGTGGCACGCATGGAGACAGTGCGCCTGCTACTCGCCCTCGCTGCACACAAAGGCTGGCAGGTGCATCACATGGACGTCAAGTCGGCGTTCCTCAACGGAGACCTCGCGGAGGAAGTCTACGTGCACCAGCCACCCGGCTTCGTCGAACTCGACAACGAAGGCAAGGTGCTCCGACTACGCAAGGCGCTGTATGGGCTGCGTCAGGCACCTCGCGTGTGGTATGCCAAACTCGACACATCTCTCGTGTCACTCGGCTTCACGCGCAGTCCACTCGAGCACGCCGTGTACCGCAGAAGCAACAGCAACGAAATCCTCGTGGTGGGCGTCTACGTCGACGATTTGATCATCACTGGCACAAGCCACGACGAGATCAACGAGTTCAAGAACCAGATGCATCGCCTCTTCGACATGAGCGATCTCGGGCTCTTGAGCTACTATCTGGGGATCGAGGTGGCGCAGAAGGACGGCACGATTATGCTCTGTCAGAGTGCGTATGCCGTGAAGATCCTCGAGGCGGCAGGCATGAAGAATTGCAATCCGACTCACACTCCAATGGAGAACCGGCTGAAGTTAAGCAAGTCGGGCACTGGCGAACCCGTGGACGCAACTCGGTATCGGAGTGTAGTCGGGAGCCTCCGTTATCTCTGCAACACCAGACCCGACATCACGTATGCAGTCGGGATCACGAGTCGGTACATGGAGTCACCGACTACGGCACACTGGGCAGCGGTGAAGCAGATTTTACGCTACATCAGCGGCACCACAGCTTATGGTTGCTGCTACAAGAGAGGCGACTTGAAGGAACCCGTATTGCAGGGTTTTAGCGATAGCGACCTCGCCGGCGATGTCGATGACCGCAAGAGTACGACTGGAGTCGCGTTCTTCCTCAACTCTAGCATCATCACGTGGACATCGCAGAAGCAAAAGGTAGTCGCACTCTCATCCTGCGAGGCCGAGTACATTGCTGCGGCTTCAGCAGCTTGCCAAGGCGTCTGGCTCAGTCGGCTACTCGGGGAGCTAGTCGGCAGCGCACCAACGACAGTGAAACTGCGTGTTGACAACAAGTCGGCGATCGCACTCAGTCGGAATCCAGTGCATCACGACCGGAGTAAGCACATCGACACTCGGTTTCATTTCATCCGTGAATGTATCGAAGACGGCAAGGTGGAAGTCGACCACATCGGTACGGACGGACAGCTTGCCGACATTCTCACCAAGGCGCTGGGTCGAGTCAAGTTCATCGAGATGAGGCAGAAACTCGGTGTCGTTGAAGTGAGCTCCGAGCAGCATGCTTAGGGGGTGTGTTGAGATATGAATCCTGCTGCTCGGGTTGTACTTGTTTGAGTCCGAGTCCGGTCATGATACGTGATGTTGTCCACGACTTGACCGGCAAGTTAACTTAGTTAGGTAAGTTTGTTAGAGTTAGGAAAGAGATCGAGTAGATCGTGGGATGGCACGGTTGATTACGCTCGGTTTGTTTCCAAGTTTGTTAGCATGTAATAGGCTATAAATAAGAGAAGAGAAAACAGAAAACGTCGCAATCTTACGCGGCACCAAATTCTTCCTGTGTTCGAGTGCTCGCGTGTTAGGTTTACCACAACAAGGAAGGTCAATTCTGATGGTGTTTTCAGATGGGTGCTTCATAAAACCATTGAACTGGACAAGAACCTTTCACTACAACATTGCCCATCGAGGGAACATGGACAGTAGTTATACAGGGGTATGGCGAGGACCACGATCTGATTTTCTATGGCAGCTGTTGCTTTCTTCATGATCCAATTCGAGTCAATGTAGTTCAAGGATCATTTTGGAACCAATTTCGTCCCCACATATTATCCCTACACAAGTTTCTATGGTACATATAATAGCCCATCTTTACATTGCAAGCTAGTAACAAAATCCTATTATCTTTTGGTATGTGGTTGCTGGAATGTCGTTCCTGTGCTCAAGGGTTGGCTAGCAATTTGTGCATAAATTATATTGTTTGTTTCTTTGTCAGTTTGTTGCCGAACTTATGGTGATGTTAAGTTTTTATATTATTGTTGACCATGTGGAAACTAGAACGAAATTAAACTGTTGCATGTCCATTGCTCTATGTATAAAAAATGCTATGGTTAAGTTCTTGTGTAGATATCTATAGTGCTCATCCTTCCATAATATAGATATCTAAGCAGTCAAGTTACTTTTTTCACAAAAACGTGATCAGCTTTACTCTATCTCTCCACTCTCACCCTAATCCTTCTAAATCCTTCTCTCTCGAAAAAATATTCCTGATCTCAGGCCACCGTTGCTCCTCACTATCTGGCGGTGGTTCCCGGCAATGGGCATGGCAACTCTAGTGACAACCAATCACCACTTGCCGTTGTGTAACAATAATCGGACGAAGGCGCCTAGGGACACAACCATGACGACTGCTTAAGGCCTTCACCGTGGCTTGAGGTAGCGGCGATGGAGGTGCGTTGCTACGGCGCTGATAACAGGGTGCCGACTGAGCCCCTCTCCCTCCACCCCACTGGCTAATCAGGAAAGCCGTCACGCTGAGGAGGACTATGTGGCGGTGGAAAGAGGCGCAAGAGGGCCGGCGGGCGGTGTTCGAGGCAGAGCCGGTGAGCACGATGGCGGTGTTGGCTCGCAGATAAGGCGGAGAACGAACCGAGGCGTGCACGGGCTGGGAGGCGGGATCCGGTGGCTGCCAGGCAATGAACAGGACAACATAGGAAACATAGATGGGTGGGCCATGTCGAAGCCTGCGTGGCATCTCTTCGTTGGGTAAGGCCTGACGAATGGGCATATGGCTCTCTTCTAGACAGCTTATGAGGTACTTTATCATTTCCGAAAGTCATAAACTGTCTAGAAGAGTAAAATATAGCTTATGCTTAGAAAACATCTTTATTTTCTATTGGTGGGAGAAAGCCTATTTTTTAGCTTTCTCGAGTTTATTCCGGCACCCATCTCTAATAATTACCCTTTTATCCCCACTGCTTCGTAAATTTTACCCGCATATGCCATCCGGTATATAAAAAAATTTCCCCTGCGTCCCCCCTTTCCCCTTCCCCACCTCCCTAGCCTCCTCCCTCCTCCCCCAATTCCCCTCCACCTGGTGCCCTTGTCCGCGGAGCTCAGTCGGCGTCCGGGCGCCCCCTTCTCCCCTCCGGCGCCGCACCCCCCTTCCTCCCTGCCGACCTGGAACCCCTCCCCCCTACTTCCCGCCGGCCGGAGGCGACCGGATCTACGCTGCCAGGTGCCAGATCTCCCAACCGCCCCCGTCTCCCGCCCCCTTCCCTTCCGCGTCCGTCTGCCAGCACGTCCGCCGCCCCCTCCCTTCCGCCCCCTCCTGGCCGCCCCTCCTCTTCCCACCTCTCTCGCACCTCCCCTCCTCCGGACCTACTCCTCCGCCCCCGCCCGCCCCGCTCTCCGCCCGCCCGCTCTCTGCTCCGCCGGCCTCCACCCGCGGTGGCCTCGGCTCGACGTCACGCGGTTCCGGGAGCAGAGCCAGGCGCTCATCGCCGCGCGCCGCCCGTGGGGGGAGGTGTTCCGCTCGCCGGCCTTCTCCAGGCCGCCCAACGTCGGGGAGGCCTTCGCCAGGGTGCGCCGCAACACGCCTACTTCCACGTCAACTACGCGCTCGCAGTCCTCTCCGTCGTCGCCGCGCCCAGGTCCACCGATGCGGCTGGGTGTGCCAACTTTCTTGGTGTTCGTTCTTGCAAGTTGCAATTGCATGTCCATGATTGTTTTAGATGGCACAGTATCTGTTGGTTCTTTTGTTGGCGTGTAAAAATACTAGCTTGGCTTGTGATCTTACTCATATGTAATTCGTGCAATCATACTATGAACATATTAATTTGCAGCTGACAGTTGATAATTAGTACGGTGGTGGTTTTGTTTCTTACCTGCATATGGATTGCTAATAGCAATCGTGGTTGTAACAACATTCGTGTTTTGACCATACAGTTTTTTCTATCTAAGATGCTTCCAGATGCACTTGAGAATGGATGTGATATGCTCACTTGTTCTTACTCTTGCTGAAGATGAAAACTTTTGTCATGCTTTAGTGCTTCCCTAGTAAAACTATTTTTCACTGTCGAATGAAGCAACCTGATGGAGGAAGTGGCCATTCTGATCCTCGAGCAAGGTAATTTGATCCACTAATTTTAGTGGCATACCATTATGTGTTATCTAGACTATGTTAAGATATGAAATCTGAAGAACCAATAGCTTGTGTTCCCCAAAACGCTGATCCCTGTTAGATTACCGCTCATCAAAAATTCGGAATCATCTAAAGTACAAAGGGTTGCTAGTTCTGGACTTTTAATCATTTACACTATGTTATTCTCTTTAAAGGTATATGAAGACTAAAGGCTCGGAGCTCTGTATAAAATCCACAGATAAATTCGATGGAGTAACAATCTTCTTTTTGCATTCTCTTTTAAAGTCATATGAAGAATAATGTGCTGATTCCTGGCTGAAACTAACCTATCAAAGGCAAATGAATATTGTTTATTTGTTATTATCATTCAAACAATAAACAAATAACTCAAAGGTATTACAGACTTTTTACAATTCACCTATGGCCATAAGTTCAAATCTCAAAAGCTGTTTAAAAGGGGATGAGAGCTTATCAGAGCTTCCTCGGCTTATGCACAAGCCGAAGCCGTCTAATATTCGAAAGAAGTGGCGGTTTGTGTTATCTTTGAAAGATTAGAATGTAACTTATGGTTTTGTGAAAAAAAATCTAAAAAGTATGGTAAAATATTATGAGGTACTAGAAGTTTTGGTTTCATACAATTTACTCATTATTTTGTTTTGATTCAGATAAGAAAAAGAATATAGTTACTGATGGCCACTCACTTTCTCCCCACTTCTAATTTCTTTTCTTGGCAGTTACTTGGTCTTAATTGGTGATGTATGGTCTGCAGTTATGCTGGACAAGATTATGCATGCACTTCCTAATAATATAGACAGCAGAATAATAGTTACTACACGGTTTCATGCTGTTGCCACAATGCGAAGAGAACGCGAGATTCGTAAAGTTAAAGGTCTTGTTGACAAAGAATCCGAGGAGTTATTTAAACAGGCCTTCCTTGAGTCCCATGGAAGCAAATATGTTTACTACACAGCTCCAAGCTCCTGCTACAGTATCTAATAGACAAGAAGTTGATCTTATCCATAATGTTCTTTCCCTATGTGTGTGGGTATGTGAGATCTTATTTCATAATGTTAACGCCTTTTAATGGCAATAAACCTGCAGATGTTACAGTTCCGGCTGAAGTCAAATAAACTGAATACGGAAAGGTCCAAACTTTGCAGCTCTCTGTTTGCAGAGTCAGGGAGAGATCATTGGAAAGATGGCGGGAAAGAGATTACCCGGGAGGAAGTGGGCAGGATCGTTAGCCATTGCTACAATGGCATGCCTGCTGAAAAATCAAGACTTACTCACTGTATTTGAGCATATTTCCGAAGGGTCACAAAATCAGCAGGAAGCGTTTGACCTGGCGATGGATTGCCGAAGGTTTTGTCGGTGAGCATCAGGGGCTAAGTGTGGAGGAAGTTGCGGAGACATATTTCAATCAGCCCATAAGGAGGAAGATCATCCGGCCAGTGGAGCACAACAGCAATGGAAAGGTGAAGAAATGCATAGTACACGACATGGTTCTTGAGCACAATGTAGGAAAGGCAAGCGAAGAAAATTTTATCACTGTGGTTGGTGGTAACTGGCTCAGGTAGCCGCAGCAACAAGGTCCGTCGGTTGTCCCTCCAAGTCAGTGATTCCAAACGCGCAAAGGATACAGAGAAGACGAACTTGTCTCACGTCCGGTCACTGACCATGTTTGGGAGCTCAAGTTTGGACTTGTACAGGCACAGATTTCAAAGAGCACCATACAAAGGAGATATACAAAATGCTCCTGCTCAAATATCTCAGCCTCCGAGGAACAGACACTAAATGGCTTCCCGATAGGATGGGAAAGCTTACAAATCTTGAAGACTCTGGATATAAGGGAGATGAATGTTGCTGAGTTGCCTAACACCATATGCCAGCTTGAACGGTTGGTTAACATACTTGGTGGGGATAAAACAACACGGAGGTCACTGAAGGTTCCTAAAGAGTTAAGAAAAAGAAGAAAATGAAGGCCCTGCGCGTACTGTCGGGATTGAGATTGTTAGGGGATCAACAGACTTTCATCATTTGACCGAGCTGAGGAAGCTTGCCATCTACAAGCTCAAAACCATCGAGGGTGATGCGAGTTTCAAAGAGTTAAGCTCCTCTATCTGAGTTCATCAAATCACTGGATGATCTGTCATCCCCTCCAAAATTCCTTGTTGCCCTTGAGTTATCTGGCAAGATGGTTAAGCTCCCCAGTTGGATCAAAGAACTCAGTGCTCTCAACAATTTAACGATTTCAGTAACAGCTCTCAGCACAGATAACTTGAGAGACCTTAGCAATCTAGACACATTGTTTTCTCTCACCTTTTCATTTAGAGCTAAAAAGCAGGATCCATAAACACTGTCCATTCTTGCAGAAAACAAGATGTACTCTAATGGGGAGATCACAATTCCAGATGGAGGATTTAACAGTCTTAAGCTTCTTCGCTTCTCTGCTCCTCTCTTGCCATCACTGAGCTTTTCAGAAAAAGGCCAGAGCTGGAAAGGCTTGAGGGCCTTTTTGGCGCAGAAAACCTTGCAAAACTCAAAGAGGTGCATTTGACGTTGGATGGCAAAGCCGGTGAAGATCTGATCAAGGCAATAGTAAGCAAGAAGAAGGAGAGTGCAGTGAAGAGGATTGATGTCAATGTGCCCAGGATAATCCTTCATCAGTGACAGATTGAAATGAAATCAAACTGTGGTGCTTTGCGAGTCTTTGTAAGTTGAAAATTATCACATTTTTTTACCTGTTCTCTGATATTTTCATGCTACTTGTGCGAAACTTGCTGAAATAAGGATGATGCTTCATCCGGGTACATCATTTCAGAGTGTTAAATGTGTAACAACTTTGAAGATCACTAGCATGATATTCAAAATTTGATGTAAGAGAACGGATATTTATTATCTGTATTTACCATTGGACATCTGATATCAGAAATTATTATGTGTTCAACATGTTGTAACCTAAGGTGCAGTCAGGGCTAATCTTATCCATGTTTTATTTTTTATTGAGTTCTTTTTATTTCACAAAAGCAGTTACGAAAGCGAACATCAGTAAATGGCATTGAAAGAAAGAAATGTAGCGAAGCACCTAGGCTGATATTTGATTACCGGCAGAAACTGTTCAATTGGGCTTAACGTTGGAGTAGGTCCCAGGAAACGGAAATGCTGAGAAGCCATATCAATATATGCATGATCTCCAGGGAACAAACAACATGCTTCACGGCTGAATACCACTGAAAATGTGAACTTGCAGTCTACCACGAAGAAGCCAATTCCTGGTTTGCAGATTGCAGAACCTTGAAGCCACACGAACAAGATTATGCCAATTCTGCAGTATGGATGAAACAAATTACCATCTCCTTTTAATTTGCCCTCTGGCGAGATTTGTGTGGAATGTGGTGCGATGTGCATATGGATTTCATGATATTCCTACCAAAACCAGTCATCTATTTGATGGTTGGATCAATGGCTCCCGAAAGAGACAGAAATAACTAGTTTTCGTGGGCATAGCAGCGGTGCTATTGTCCATCTTGGAAAATTCGAAATAAGGCATGCTTTCAACATATTAGACCGAATGATCCGGCAGTGATTATTGACTTAGTGTGTAATTTGGTGTTCTCCTGGTCTATTTTGCAGACAAGGGAGTAAAACCGTGAAGCACTAGGATAAGTAGCAAGTGAAGCTTTTGCTACAACAAAAGGTTGACTTGCAGCTACAATGTTTATCCTGAACTGGAGATGCAATGGACAGCGGAAGCTCTATCTGTGGGGGATGAAAAAGCAGCAATCTTGAGGGCATAACACGTTTAACACGTTTGTCGGCTACTCTATTCTCAGTAGTGTTTTGGTCTATTCTCTATTCTCAGTAGCAATCTCTGCTACGAACATGCCCTTTAGTCTGGTTGTAGTGGCTTGTCATGTCCTGCGGTAGGTTGTTGTGGCGAGGTGCTCTGGCTACTCTGCTTATTTTCTGTTTCGTATTCTGGCTATGCAGGGGGGGTTATCCACTGTCAGTATCGCGCCTAATCAGCCTGACAGAAGAAGGGCTGCCGGAGATTTTTAGATAATGGATAATATATTAATGCATTAAAGTGATACAAAATACACTAGCCTCTGCAAATAACACGACGTCAAGAGCTTGTCAAGATATTATAGAAAGCAAAAAAGCAAAAGCATGACAGCTAAATGTCAGAGCATCTCCAAGGGGTTCAGTATCCTCTTCTCTATAGTCATTTTTGCCAAATCTGAGCAAAACACTGCCTCCAACCGGTTCTCCATCAGACTCTGCAACGCATCTCGTTCTCCATCCCCCGCCTCCCGTTCCACATTCCTGCGACCAGCTGAGGTTCTGCATCCCCTGACCGCCCGACTCGGAGCGCTCCGTCCCGCCAACCTCGCAGCTCCCCGGATCTGAATCCCCCATGTCCCGTGCAGTCGTGGTCTCCCGGATGCGAATCCCCCAAATCCCGCGCCGCCGGCTCGCAGTAGGCTGCCGTGCTCGCCGTACTCCCCATGGCGTTGCTGCTGCTGCTCAACCCTGGCTCCGCTGCTCCGTCGCCTCTCCTCGCCTTCCTCTCCTTCTTCTCCGCTGTCGCCGCAGTCTGCTCCTGCTCCAACTCCGATGGCCGCCAGCCGCTGGGTCCGTCCCGAGGTGAGCTCTCCACGTCCAGATCTGGAATCAATTGCAGGTATACCCGCTGTTCGCGGCGACGGGCGTGGCTGTTGGAATCTGCGTGTTGGAGCTCTTCCGCAACATCACCGGCAACCCGGAAATCAGGTCCGGATCTGGATCCTGAGCCCCTTTGCTTATTTGGTTTCTTGCGAGAAATGTGTAGGAAAACTAGTTGGTGGACTTGATTACTTATAACAGTTGATCCTTCTCGAAAGTAATTAAATTAGTAAACTACTACGCTAGAATATCTCTCACCAAGATTAACTCGAACATTGGTTGTTTAATCTGAATGATAAATTTCGAGTTCATGAATCTGTTATACCTGTTATTTTGGTCATAAAAGAAACTGATGGGTAATGAGTGACTTTGTTTAGCAAATTTTGATATGCAAGATTTTGCTAAGCTTTGTCCATTTTACTCTGCGAGGGCATGATTTTGCTAAGCTTCATCTCTACAGACCCCCTCTTTACCTCATATAAGATTTACATGTTATTTGCAGATACTATTCTCTCAAGAGAAAAAACATTCATGGCTTTTGGAAGAGGGCGGTGTAAATACCATTCTGTTTTTGTGATGGCTCTTACGTTCTAGAAATAATGATAAATGGAGTTGTGCTCTGTTAAGGTGTACTTCTTGTTTTGACATGTTTATCGTCCCATTATTTGAGTTGATTCTTAGTGACATTTGAGGTGAAGTTAGGATGAATGCACATCTGGCCTGGAGACATCTAAGATATGCTGTGTGTACAGATATATTATGGGACAATGCTGGGGAATTCCCCATCTCATCAAATCGGTCGATCAACTCATGCAGCCGGCCGATCAGTGCTTGAAATTAAGCCACAAGTACTAGTTAAGAGTATCATCTTGTAATAGCTAGGTTCACTGAAATCAATCAGGCAGTTTGCATGTCCTCCTTTGAATCTGATCAACACATTCTGCTATCTTTTCAATCAGACAGGCCGATGAAGATAGCCGTGTTTGTGCGTTCTTCAGCTAATAGATTAACCTGATGCCATGCATTTTTCTTCTTCTTCCTTTTGTCAAGCAAGTATGATATATGCGTGTTATCATTCGGGAAGTTAATATATGCAAACCTTGTCTTAGCCGATGGTCATAAGATTATGATTATCTGAGATTCGCATGATTTCATACCTTACAAATATAACCGTTATAAATTTTACCGTTTGAAATATAGCCATTTAAATTTGGCCATCTAAAATATTATGTTAGTTATAGGATATGAATAAAATATAGGAGAGTGGAATATGGAGAATGGAAAATGGAGAATGGGTTGGAGAGAGTGGAGATATAGGGAGAGAATATTTTGGAGAAACTCCATATAGAGATATGGAGAATGAAATATGGAGAACCCCTTGGAGATGCTCCGCCGAAACAAGTATTGGCACACAACAGTCTTCTTCAAACTTGAAGCCCCGCCATTGGCTATGACGCCCGGACACAACGTCCCCCCGAACAAAATCCCTTGCCTGAACCTGTATCTTCTGAATTGAAGTATTACAAAATCGAATCGAATCGAATCGAATCGAATCAGATGCCTTGTCTATGAACTTTACATCGAGCGGGAAATTGAAGTACCAGAGATCAATCTCAAGTCTTGTTTCTGTGCACACAAGTCTCAACGAATGAGCACGAGTTCTCCATCGATCCTTTATAAGATGGAGCTAACACTCCTGCTCCTGCTGCTGCTATTTCTCCCCTCCTCCAATTGCGTTCCGCCTCCCCTACGTGGCCCACCTCCATCCCCTCCATTGCCGCTGGAGGAACGCGAGCTCGGTTTCAATCCTCGGCTGGTCCGGCGACGACGGGGGCGAGCGTTTCCGCCGCAGCTGCAGGCTGCCGATGCCGTCGCCCTCTCTTTGTCTCTCTCCCTACCCACTTCACGGCGCTCGCTGCTGGATTTGAGGCAGGCGGGCCGTGGCGACGCCTGTGATGGTGCAGCCTGCCGTGGCAGACGGCGGCATGTGAGTGGCTCGGGGCTGGCGGCGGCGTCGGCGACAGGGGCCTGCCCGTCCCAGCGGGAGTGGGCGCTGATTCAAGCGGCATCGCGGTTGGCGCCGGCGTTGGGTGCTCAGCGCGGTGGTCTACGGAGGTGTCGTCGTCGGCTACTTGCTGTTTCGCCGCCAACTCCATCCCAAATTCGCAGTGATCACGAGGCTTTAGCACGCCGCTTCTCCCATGTCCCCCTCCTTGCAGGCCCGTTTCCTTCCTTCTCCTTCTCTAACTTCTCTTATAAGCAGGCGTAGCAGCTATGGAAGCGAGCGCCCTAATCAGTTCATCTTCTTCAATAATTCAGTCGAGGATAGTGGAGGCCAACAAGGTATATAATCCTTCCCTTCTTAGTAGCATTGACATAGCTTAGAAGACCTCACCAAAATGCTAAAGCTGAAGAATTATTGGGTTTACTTGTTACATCAAGATATTGGTTCAGATGATTTTTCACGGAGAGAATTGCTTATTTCCCACTCACAAACTGCAGCTTTGCTTACGTGCCATCCAACAAACACATTTTGCTTATATGCCATCAATAAACATCAACATCTTGCCTACATGTCATCACCTGTATCCTTCCGTTAGTGCTCTTCTCAGTGGTGGAGCCAGGAATTTCGGAATGGGTGTACAGAGTTTGAAAAACAGTGTTCTAGTAATTAATTAAGATTAACTCAGAGACAGTTCAACCAATTAATTAAGATTAACTAAGAGGATAATCTTTGCGTGAATTTTGTAGCATACCCACTAATTTGGCTTCCTGTATCCATAGTTTGATAACTCACACAAAATGTATGCTACAAAACTATCAACTAAATTCCTTCGGCATCCAGACGCAAGAACTAATTCCTGAATTAATTAATCGAGAAGACCTTCACTGTTTCAAGTCTTTGACCAGAGGATAGGTTTGGATTGGAGCAGGAACAGGATGGGGGATGGGTTGCTGCCTTGTTGGGCTATCTGATAGTCTGGGCCGATGGGGTTGGAGAAAATGAGCTTTTCAAGGGGGAAAACATGAACTCACCATGTTTACGATTTTTTGAGCTCCTTTTTCAGTATACATACGTATTATATCTACGTAATTTCTGTTTTCCTGCTAAAAATAAGGATAAAGTTTATTTTTAATCCCTCAACTATTGCAAAAATCTAAGTTTGATCCCTCAACTTCAATAGCGGACATTCTTGGCCCCTTAACTATCAAAACTATCTAGATTTGATCCCTCGCTCCACTGAAAGCGGTTTTGACAATGATGTGGTGGTAGTCTCACGCACGTGACAGCCTAGTTAGCACAAAAAATGAAAACAAATCATGAAAAAGGAAAAAATCAGAAAATTTGATTTTTGACAACTCGGAAAATTTGAAAAAAAATAACTAGAAAAATCAGAAAATATATATCAAAAAATAGAAAATTTGAAGGATACACAAGAAAATTTAGAAAAAATAAGAAAACCATGAACATTCTAGAAAATTTACTAAAAAATCTATTAAAAAATTTAACCTCTTTTGTATACTTTTTTCTAATCTTTTTAATTTTTTATGCTGACTGGGTTGCCACGTGTGTCAAACCACTGTCACATCATCACTAAAACCGCTGTCAGTGGGGTGAAGGACCAAATGTAGATGGTTTTAATACTTAAAGGACCAAGAATATCCTATATTAGAATCGAGGGACCAAACTTAGACTTCTACAATAGTTGAAGTACCATGAGTGAACTTCTTTATAAAAATAATGGTTATACATCCGTGCCACTTCCCACGCTCGCAAATCATAGATGGGAGGGCAATGAGGAGGACAATGGGCTGGTGCTCCTACCGGCGACGCCCCCTCCGACCTCTCCCGTGCCCCCTCTGGCATCTCTCGTTCCCCCTCCCACGTTCCCTCCCGCGCTCCCAAGCCCTAGAGGAGGTTAGTGTGGCGGCAACCCTCCCAGCGCAGCCTCGAGGGGAGGCCAGTGAGGAGGATAGGTGACCAGCGCCTCATGCAGCCTCTCCCATGCCCCCTCCTGCACTCCCTCTCGTGCTCCCAACCCTCAAGGGGATGCCGGCGAGGAGGATAACATGGCGGCTCCCCTCCCAGTGCAGCCTCAAGGGGCGCCGCGGAGGAGGATAGGAGGCTGGCACCCCTCGACGTCCTGCTACCATTCTTGGCCTTGCCGTGCCCTGAAAATTATCATCGTTGAACTTGTCATTATAAATTGTCATGTGGAATTATCATATTGAACTTGTCATGCTGAAATTTTCATATTTATCTTGTCATGCTAAAATTATACGGTGTTGTTATGCTAAAATTATATGTAGTTTATACTCAAATTACAAGCAAAATGCTCTTCAGTTTTGCTTATTTTCCACCGAGGGCAAAGTTGTCCTTTTACTCACTTAACGGAAGAGCACTAACAAAGGATAACGGTGATGGCATATATGCAAGAAGTTGAGGTTTATTGATGCCATATAAGCAAAGTGTGTTTGTTGGATGGGATATAAGCAAAGCTGAAAGTCAGATGTAGGTCTCTTTTTTTTGTTTGTTATGGGGATCTTAAATTTTTCTTTACTGTTTCCGTCACTAGAATTCTGGAGTAATATGTTACTGAAAAACATGTGGAGTGTTACGGAGGAAAATATATAGTTGACAAGTAACATTTGAAATGGCATGTTTCATGGAAATGTTGTGGTGCTTACATTACATATTATTATGTATTTGTTCCAAACCAAGATGTGTCAATACAACAGCTAATTTAGATTTGCTCCTCATGGTTTTGTAAGTTCTAAACTTTCTTCTTTTGTAAGATGAAGTTTTTAGTGATTACTTTGCCATACTTATGAGTTTATCTTCATGTTGTACTTTAATCGGCTGGCTTAACAATGGTTTTCTTTTATTTCAATTCTCTCTCTCTCTCTCTCTCTCTCTCCCCCCTTTGCTTTATTTTGTATGCAGTTTGGCTGGGTGTTCTGTTTTATTTTTTTCCCCAATGTACTTATGTGCAAGAATAATGTTTAGTTCTGCCAGTTTTTGGTGAAAAATTATTAATTACTAAATCAAGGAATGAAATGGAAGAAATGACAAGAACTTTCGTTTCCTTTAAAATGTAAAAAAGAAAGTCTCCTTCAAGGTATGTCTGTCTCCTTCTAGAAGCCAGTAATACACAAATAATAACTGAAGCCTTGCTGATTATTTTCGAAGTCTTTGAAAATATCTAGGCTCTGCAAAGCATATTATTTCTGTAGTTACAATATTTCGCTCTTGAACCCCATTCAATAAACTCTTATGCCGATAAATAATTTATGCGAAACCCTATTTAAGAGCTACTCCAGCTTCACCCAAGCTTACCAAAATGTTCGCAAAATCGGTTTTATTGAGTAAAGAATGCTTTTCTGGCCGAAACTCCGCTTTGCATATTCATCGAATTAATTTTGGCTTCTTTCGGCAGAGCATACTGTTCAAATTATATTCCTCGAATGGTGAGTTAAGTCAATAGCATTTCTTTTCCGTATTCAATATCCAGTAAATGCAATATTGTGTTGAACTTCTGCTGACCCTTCCACAATTTAAGGTACAGTCTAATAAAGCAGGGATAAAGGAGCTCTGCTTTGTACATGGTCGGTTTCATGGACTACCTCTTGAATTATCATTAGCCTATTGCGTACTCTTTTTTTTGTGGAAATATCTGCTAGATTAAGATAAGGATAACAGTACAGTAGTGGGACAGCTGTCTACCACATTTGCGAGAACACCCCACGAAAAAAGGAAATTACAGAGAAGCCCCTGGGGCAAACGCCAGCAGGCGCACGGACGCTGGAGTCCGCTCCTCCGCCGCATCGCCATGGACACGGAGGATGGGCAAAAACGAACGCAGCAACACCACAACCTACACAGGAGAATAGAGGATTTAACCTCGTTAAGAAGCCTAGCAGCGAAACCACGGATCCGACAGATCTGAGGAAGTCGCATCGGAAGGGGCAGACACCCCGCTCTACGCAGATGGTGAAGCCGGCGTCGCGGACGAGGATCCGTGCTCCAGCTCGCGTCTTCTCGAAACGGGAAGGCAGCCGAACCACGATCGGTAGCAGATCTGCAAAATAAACAAGACACGAAACAAAAGGCCCACGAGCTCCTCGACGGCACCGGCGAAGGCGATGACGAGCCAAGGTTGGAGCTGGGGTGACCGAACTCCAAGCGCTGCCGGAAACCTCGGCGAACCAACGGCGAGGAGACAGAAAAAGACCCAAAAGAGGCCCTATCTACACACCCCGACAGGGACTGCGCTACCCCCCCACCTCGCGGTGCCCGCAGGCGACCGGAGGCGAGGAGGAGCAGCAGCCTCGCCAGGGAGAAGACGCGAACTCGAGATCGCCTTTTCCTCACCTGTCTCTACTGTAGCGAAGAAAGGGGAACCGAGGCGCGACCTAGCCTATTGCGTACTTTGCCTTGCTAAATTTTTTATCTTTCATGAGAAATCATGTGGGAAACATTAAGAAAATGGAGCATCCCCATGGTTCAATTTCTTTGAAAAGGAAATCGGCTTTCCCCTGATTTAGCCGTATTTGATTTCTGTATTATTGTAGGGGAATTGCTGCAATTAGTCAAATGCAATCAGAAATAACTGAGTCACCTCAGCTTGACCAAATCAGCAATCGCTTTGTGTCACATTAATAGGATACTACTATCTCTGTTCTCCTATTTTCTAACTTACCATCTGTGCCTGTCATGAATAGTTTAGTAATCTGATCACTCATTCAATTGGTGCTCCCTCATCAGCACTCTGCTGTGACATAATATTTCCACATGTATTGTTGACTTCTTTCTCCGATCGGCAGGGGATGAGTTCCAGTGGATGCTGATCTTTACATTTGGCCCTGCCATCACCACAAGTATTTGTAGATTTTGTTTCTGTAATTCAATGGAGCATCTATGTTCCATGAGTTCCTTTTTTGAATAGAAACTTCTGCAATTAAAGCTGGGTAATTTTCCCTTTGTCTAAAAAACTCTGCGTATTATTGAAATACTACATATTTCTATGTACAACCCACTGCATGGTCCCTTGTCAAATTTGAAAGCATGGATGTGTACATTTTGCAGCTATGTTAAGATAACATTTCATCAAGCTTCTTGCATTACACTGGTGAGTCTCCAATCCAATATAAGAGAAATTGGCAAGTATGTATTGTCCAATATAAGAGAAATTGTCAAAGTGTTGGTGTACATACACTTCACTGTGATTTTTCGCTCTTCAATATCCATAGTCAACTCACGTGCACATTGGGCGGGACTCACACCACACTGAAAATAGCTCCAATAGACGAAAAAACATTAAATACATGTATTTTCCTTGGCCCTTGCTCCTAATATTTTCAACTTTCAGGTTTATTTCCTTAGCAAGTTAGAAGTAGTTATCAGATCACAGGTGGCGATCTAACTTAGCATCGCGCAATCGCGTGAGAAATTTGTCTAGTATACATGAAAACCTGAGCCCTTTTATTGTACTGAGATTTGAGCTTGTAAACGTAGGTGGCTATTGCTACTAAGACGGATGTTACAAGTGTACTAGCTAGTACAAATCGTGCAGAATTAGTCAGTTTGTGTCAAGAGTGTGATGTAGCGGATGCAGGTGGTAACAGTTTGTAGACTATATAGAAGGGAAAAAGGATGGAATCTTGCAATGTTGAACCACTTTATGGAAATTCAACATGTGAACAGTTATAAAAAGCTATAATTCTTACCTGAATTTATATGTTCTGAACTGAAATATTACCAAATCGAATTTAATAGCATGCCTTGTATGAAATTACATGTAGTGACAAATATCTAGCAGTATTTAGGATTTGTTGGAGCAATACATGACATATAAGTACAAGAGACGAATCTGAAACCATGTTTTGCTTGCTGCCAAAGTGTCCGCAGATGAACATGATTTGCAAGAATACTCCATGAAAAATTGAATAAATATCTATAGTGCTCATCCTTTCATAAGCTACATAACAGTTTGAAACTGACCAGACACAATTAAACCTAGATCTGAACCATCTTAAATATTATATGAGTAACTCGATTTGCACATTTGGAGGCTTAGCAAGCCGTGTCTCGCACACAAATATATAATCTGCAAGATAGTATTTATCTCTATTGATCTTGCCATTAATCATGAATCTGTGACAACGACCTGCATATACCTTAATCTTATGAAATATGAAACAAATATTGAGGTTCTATTAAACTTTTGTTGAAGAATCTTAATGGGTTCATCTGTACAATTCTACCAGACTACCAGATCAGAAACAAAATTGCTTGGTTTTATCTTCTAAAAGACCTGATTTATTTAAATCTAAGCTGTCAAGTTACTTCTTTTCGCCAAAATGTGTCAGTTTGAGAATATTCTGATCTAGTGCATTGGACTTAATATGGAACAAGTTCACTCCAGAACAGTTCTACATAACTTTCATTTATTCTGATCAGCTAAACAGTTCGAAAATGCCTTCATTAGTAGGTAGACGAATATTACTGTTTTGAGTCATTTTTATTTTCTGAATAACCGTTTTTTGAGTAATTCTCATTGGTACCATATATGGCTCTATTTACCCATTCGTAACCTTGAATTGAAAGCTAGTAATCTTCTCGAGTTTCATGAATATGTTATGGTAGGTTGACCTAAGTCCTAACTACTGCACCTTTGCCCTCTCTTTTTTATTTGAATTTTCCCTATAGTTTTTTGTTAGTTTATTAGATTTCTTTTGCTTGTAGGCTGGGCAATTGGTGGTAGAGATGATGGACCTGCATGTTGAGCAATACATGACCTGATTGTCCTATTAGATATGCTACCGTGCTGTGTTAATTGAACAGTGATGTAAATTTATCTTCTATTAGATGTTTATTTATTTTTACCTTGTCAACATTTTGATGTTATCCTGCAAACTGTATATCCTCCATATATTTAAGAAATTCACCACCTATTTAGTCAATTGGGATCAATATTTCTTTAAGTTGTAAACAAGCTGCAATTATGTATTTTGTTGGATGTGAACATTTGTGTTTCTTCTTGCCCCTTTTGTTTTCTCCCTCAAGAACCAAATTCCCAGAGAGAAATCCGATAATTCTCTTTTGTATGCTTCTGTTCCTCAGCTGTCGCCACGTCCTGTCATAATGCTTTAAGGCCAGCTGCCTTCTAGCTATCATGTTCTGGCCCTACTTCATTGGACAGCTTAATTTTGTGCATAAGCTAGTTTAAACTTAACTGTTTATATGAGTTTGGGTGCGAAGAAACTATAAGAAATTTATATCCTGTTCTAAACGGCTTAAATAATTTGAGCTTATTTTTCACGATGGATAGTATAAAATCTGTATTGCATTTGAACTTATTTGTATTCTGTTCAATTGATTAAAATCATGTTTTTGGCGTCAAACGCCTAACTGAACCCTAAAACCTCGAGGATGCCGATCGCCATCCTCGCCGACGGCGTGATCACCCCATCTGATCATCATCTTGGCGCTCATCTTCAGGACCTCGGCCCTCGCCCGCGCGAGCTCCTGGTACACGGACGGGTCCAGCTCGATGCCGACGCTGCCGCCGGGGCGAGGAGGCGCTGCGACGTACAGATCCTCCGCCGCGCGGACGGCGTCAGTGGCTTGCCGGAGCAGCTCGAACGCGGCGCCGCACGACGAGTATTGCGCCAGCTCCAGCGTCGGCAGCTCGACGGCGGCCGCGGCAGGCGCCGCCTGGAACCTGAACAGCGATAGGCACGCCGCCCACGCGTGGTCGGCGCCCTCCTCCACGACGCTGCCTTCTGCGGCGATGGCACGGAGCGCGGAGCGGGCGACCTGGCCGGATCTGCGGACCTTATGGCTGAAGAGCCTGAACAAACACGCCGTGCACGGAGACGCACCCCGCCTGCGTGCACCTCTGGGCGATGCCGAGGCGCGGCCGGCGGCGGCGGCGGCGGCAGCGGGGACGTTCGACAAAACATGCTAGACAAAACGTCTGAGATGAGCTCCTCGGTATCCTGTCACAAATAAAACATGCTAGATAAGTGCCGATATAATCACCCATTCAGGATTGTGTGATTTGCTACATGACTATCAGATTGCCAAGTGCATCGACTCTGCAAGGAGGGCAAGAGCACATTGCCTTGGTCAGATCAGGGTTTGTGAGAGCGACATGGTCATTGCAAGCAATGCAGTTGCCCAGGGCAGAGCGGCGCTCGTCAATGTGCTGGACGACCACCTGGTCAGGTAGGCTGCTCCTCAGGTGCTGGAGCTCTCGGTAACATCCAAACAACGGCAGCCATGTCAGCCCAACCATGTCCTTCGTTTACCAATTTCACAACGATTCAAAATTCAGTCTTGAACACTTGAGCACAGCGTTCCTATCTTGGTTGGTGGTGGCATGTGGCAGAAGCAGCCCTTTCTTGTTACCTGATCGATCGACATCATTCACACAAATTAACATGTAATCAGCCAAGTTTCATGCAAGAAATTAACCACCAAATTAATCAGCCTGGCTGGCGAGGAACCGGATCGAACAGCAATGCGTGTGTCCTCACCGACTCAGAGTCTCCCGATGATCCTCTTGCCGCCGATGGATTCCCTGATCGCCGGGACGACGCCAGCGAGCTCGGCCTCAAACACGCTGCCATGCACGACCAAAAACCCAAACAGAAACCTCGCGATTAACAGGGCGCCACCACTACAAGAAACCACGAGTAACCTGACGAAGTTCAGTTCCGCTCGTTCTCGGACACCAACCTGACGAAATTCTCCGAGCTGCCGCCTGCCGGCCGGGACAAGGCAGTAGGCGTTGGTGAGCATCGCGAAGACCCCGACCTCGCAGGAATTCTCGAACCTGACACCTGCAGCAGGACAGGACAAAGCGTTCACATGATCACTAGAGATCGATGCAGCGTGCGCAGCATGCGCCTCCACAGCGGCTCCCCGGCCGCGCCGTACGCAGCCCGCACCAGCATGGCCACGGGGATCGGCGCCGGTGCGAAGAAGCCGCTGGCCTCGACCAGCCTCGCCGCCTCCGCGCCGATGCCGGCCGTCTCCCGGTCGAGCAGTGCGAAGCAGGCGTCCAGCAGTTGCACCAGGCCCGGGTTGTCCCGCAGCGCAGGGTCGTGACGCCCAGGTCGGTGCACGGTACGGCGCGTCGAAGCTCGGCTGGGCCGACGGCGAGCTCGGACAGAATCGCACCGACGAGCTTGTACTCCTGCGCATGCCGGTGCGCGAACTCGAGCGCCAGCTCCGTCTTCCCAGCCCCGGACTCGCCGGAGATGCAGACCACGAACGGCCCCTTGCCCACGGCTTCGACCAAATGCATCGCCCTCTTCTCGGCCGATTTCTCGAGCGCCCGCACGTCACCGAGCAGCATGGCTTCGATGTCGAGCAGCTCCGTTTCCCGGCGGACGAAGCCCGCGTTCCGGGGGAACAGGAGCTCCAGATCCGCCGCGGCGCGCCAGCTCTTGACGGCCTCCGTCATCACGCGCCGCCCGAGCTTCGCGCCTAGTATCTCGAGCACGTCGAGATCAATTCTTGATCTGCTAATAGATTAGAGCATAGCTTTGCCTAAGTAATAGAAGAATGAAATAATTTTCCTTCTCTATTACTTAGTGAATATTTAGACCACTTTCATATTTGTAAATCGCAAGTAATATTAACTTTATACTTGAACATTTCTGCCCTCATATGCCCATAATATACAAGTACACCCTATGTGACTCCATAATCTCAGGTTCTCGGTATTTACTTCTGATGGAGGCTGTCATTTGGGCTAGTAATCCACACGACAGGACCAGCAGGCCCTAGGTGGCCCCCTTATAGGATCCATGGCTTCTTAGTTAAGGGTAGGATCCCTGTGATCTTCTTAGTTAGGAAGTTTATCTTTGAAGTAGCCAGGTATCAATTAAAGATAAGGTCTTCAGTTTGGTACTTTAGATTGTTAGGCTCCTATATAGATAGAGGACCCTCTTTGATGATTTAGAAATTTCAAGCTGTTCCTCGTTTCTTTCGTCCTCCTAGTCCCTAATCAGCCGAGCCATCCCGGCCGTCTTCCCGGCGGTATTTACCTAAGTTGTTGTCATCTGTCAGAAATTGAAGAGAATGTAAACAGTAAAAGTTGAAGCTACATATCAGCGTAAAACTTCAAACGGCTCTTCCATTTCAGTTCTCCTGTTTGTTGCTTTTATGTAATACTGCTAAACTGTTTTCATCTGGGAGGATTCTGGCATAACCGTGATACTGAATTTTAGATTTTGATCTCGATGAGAATTGATAGCTTTAATCTTTGCAGTGGTGAGTAGTGGAAGTCGGATTGACTGATTATATTTCTGCTTTCACAGGTATCCGGAGTTTCTTAGCAGTCACCAAGGTGAAGAAATAGCACCCTATTGCAGTGAACCATGTGATGAATGATGTGATGTGCTCCATGTGGGACCATCGTCCCCTTGTCAACTTTTAAGTGGCCATATAGAAATTATCCAGTTTCCTGGAATCCAGTGGTGTTACTTTTACAGATGCAGGGTCAACTTAAATATCTGATCGTGGGTGTCAGCATCGAACAACATATGTACAACTAGGAGCTAATTAACAGATCCATTTCCCTGGCTACTGGCGCCACTTGCATTTAAGCTAGAGTTAGCGTTGCTTTTTCAGGATGAGTCGCTAATATGTGTGCCCAAATGCAAGGCAACAATCGGGGCTTTCTGCCAAGCTTGAAAGCTAGACGTCAAGTTGAAGCAAAAAAAATAGTCTGTCCAGGCGAAGAGCTTTCTCACTACGGTAACCTCTCTCACAATTAGTTGATGTCCGTGTATACATGCAAGCTCGAACCTTCTTACTAATACTGAACTTTGAGCTTCTAAAAGTAGGTGGCTCTTGTGTAGTAGTATAAATTGTGCAGGATTAGTCGTGTTCTGTGTTACGAATTTGATGTGTCTGTTGCAACGTACGGTTTGTGGATTATAAGAAAGAATAGATGGGATCTTGCAGTGAACCAGTTATTGTAAAATTAACACGTAATTTATTGTTTACAAAGATAAAATGGAGTCACAAAGAATACCATTTGATGCACAGATATTCATATGGCTCGCTTGCATCATGTGATTTAAACTTTGGCAGTGCCCAATAGTAGTCCTGAATGACTATGCTAAAAGGATTGCAATGGTAAAAAGGGAAATTGAGAATAAAATATTTAGCTTATGAATTGTTCATATAACTCCAGTGTGTGCATGAAGCGACAAATACCTAGCAATATTTAGGATTTGTCGGAGCATTACACAACACGTACGTACAAGAGGCCAATCTCAAGGATTTAAAATTAACTACTTGAAGATAAAACGAAAGGAGTCTGAAATCATGTTTTGCTACGAGAAATTCCATCAGAAAAACATTTGCAGGTAGTGATATGCTTGTGATCAAACCGATGAAATGCTACAGGTTGTCCGGCCCTGTTCCGGCAGTTAATGCATTGGCTCAATCTAACAGAACCGAAACATTCATTCAGCTTCGCGGAGGTTGTCTCCCTGGCTTGCTAGTACTACTACGGTGCTCTCTACAAAACGACAAGGTGAACAATACTTTGATTAGTTACAGTTTCAGCTCAGAATCTCAGATCAACGATGGCTGTTGTATTTATAGAGAATAATATTACACAGAGAAGAATCATGAAGCAAGGAAGGAATGTAAAACAGAACAGTAAAATAGGGCGAACCGGTAATCAATGCAAGTGAGCAATATGGTACGTACTGTTATAGTATGATGTCAGCGAGCCTTTCCTTTTCATCCTCTTCTTCACACCACTTCTCCAATTGTGGACAGTCCGAAATACGCAGATCCTTGATTCGTTTCATGCTCGACGGCAAAAATTGAATGGCATGGCATCTGCTGAAGGCAAGTATCTGAAGAGAGGTGAGGCGTCCGAACCATTCCGGGGGTGCTTCGATGCTCTCGCAATCTTCAAAATACATTGATTGAAGGGAGGTGAGGCGTCGCATGCTATCCGGGAAAAATTTGAGCTGTTCGCAGCACACGATCTTGAGTTCCTGGAGAGAGCGGAGGTCACCCAAGTCTTGTGGTAGCGAGATTATGCTGTCGCAATGAGAGAAACGCAGTGCCTGCAGGGTCAGGGAGGTGGCAAAGCAAACTCCAGTCATCTAGAGGCACCTTGCAGTTTTCGACCACCAGTTCAGTTACTGGAGCAGGCGGAACGACCTCCTCCAGACCATTTGTTCCATCTGTTTTCCGCCATGAAGACATCACTTGGTCACATGCTGATATCAGCAACCTCCGAGCTCTTGGTGGGAGAGGTCCAAAGCTCAACTTGGGGCATTTCCGAATCACCAATTCATCGATGGTGGGTAGCATAGACTCCTCGCCACCAATGTAGCTGATGTTGGACTCTTCAAGGCTTTCCATATCATCTATGGTAAACTTGGAGAGTCGGTGGAATGCTGCTGTGCTGCCGCCACTCAAGTCAGCGGCGTCGATTCTTTCAATGCTAGCCATCCTTCTGAGAACCAGCTCTTGCAGGTATGGTAATAGACCAAGTTGTGGCAGGCGGCTGCACCTCGGAATGTCCTCCATGGTAACCTCCACAAGATTAGGAAGATGAGAAGATATGCTTAACGTCCAGGGTGGGAAGCATGTGCCGTTATAGCCATGTAGTTCAAGGCTTTGCAGATTGTGTGGTGGCACTAATTCTCCTACCAAATCCTTGTCCTCCACAGCTCCCTGGCAGCCCTCGGTCCAATGAATATTCTACTTCCGGAGCTTCCCTTTCTCTGCCAATCTGATTGTCCGCGCTTCCTCCGTAGACTTGACCTTTTCTGAGACAACTTATCTCCAGCTCTTGGCAGTTCACATCCTTTAGTTGAACAAGGTTGCTGCTGTTATGTGCTCCATCATCATTGCGAACCACAAAGAGACCCCGACATTTCCACACAACTAACAACTTCAGAGAGTTCAGTATACCTGTTCTTTTGATCACACTCACGACTGGAAAGAGTCTAATGCAGCCTGACAGATCCAGTGTATGTAGGTTGTCGAGGTCACCTAGATTTTCAGGTAGATCACGAAGAAATATGTTATGAGATAAGTCCAGATGCTCCAGACTGGAAAGGCCAGATACGCGTCAACTGCCATGGGCAAGTGCTGCAGCGCCGGCAGCTCAGAGAAAACGCGTGACAGGACGAAGCTGGATCTACTCAAGAAAGACCTCGAGAAGCACTTCAAGGACAAGAGGTAACTTGCAATCCTTTGAACGAAAGTACATGAGATTAGGGTACTACAAACTGGATCAGGACAGCGTAACAGTTCAACTTTTTAACCGTTGAATTAACACTAGCTCGGAATTCAAATATGAAAAATGTTGGAAATAATCTAGACGCGCGAAGATTAGGGGAGTTCACGTGTGGTGTTAGGGAAGTATTAATGTATTACAAAAGAAGGGTGTAAAATATCTAGCTATCTTATGTATTACTCCAGTTTGTAGAATTCGTAGGAGTCGAGTCTTTCTTTTCTTCTTTTGGCGGCTACAAGGGAGACACATACAAGCCGAGGCATCTTGTGTTTCAATCAAGCAAGACATAAAGAAGTCCTTAATCTCAACTCCTCTCTATCCTCATCCCTGTTGACGTTGTTCGCTTCTATTAATTGTATATACGCCCAGTGGCGGTGCCCAGAGTTCAAAATTTCGACGAAATTTCACCGAGATTTCCGAAATTTCGGACATTTCGAGGGTCACCGAAATTTTTGTATTTCGTTCAAATAATTTGGGTTGGTTTGAATTGGAGCAAATTTGTCCAAATTGTGAACAAATTTCGTCCAATTTCGTATGGTTTAATTTTCATTCAAATTCAAATTCAAATTTCATAAATTTTTCTGAAATGAATTCCGAAATTTCGGTGGTTTCCACAGGTATCAAAAATTTTCCATAAGCAAAATTTTTTTCCTTGGCAGTGCCACACATGAGCTGTGTGGTCAATTGACATCACAGGTTTTTTAAAAGCATTGCTACCGGTGTTCATATATACACCAAAATCCATCAAGTTTGGAAGATTTTGTAGAGACTGACCCCACAGAGTTTTGGTTCTAGCACTGTCAGTGTACACGCCTCTAATTCTTCCACAAAACTACAATCCCAAGAAAGTTAGCCTATACAATGAAATGGATTGAGGGACTGTTGACCTTGCAGAATGGAATTATACAATTTGTTTTGATTCAGATAAGAAAAGAAGTTATAGTTACTGTTGGTCACTCACTTTCTGCTCCTATTTTAATATCTTTTCTTGGCAGTTTCTTGGTCTTAATTGACGACGTATGGTCTATGACGATGTTGGAGAAGATTATAAATGAACTTCCTGATAATAAAGACAGCAGAATAATAGTCACAACACGGTTTCATGCTGTTGCTACAACGCGAAGAGGAGAAGAAGGCGACATTCGTAAAGTTAAAGGTCTCGATGACAAACAATCCAAAGGGAGTTATTTAACCAGGCCTTGTTTGAATCCAAAGGAAGCGAAGATGTTACTACACCAATCTCATGTTAAGGTCTCAATGACAAACAATCCAAGAAGTTATTTAACCAGGCCTTGTATGAATCTGAAGGAAGCGAAAATGTTACTATACGGCCCCAAAGCTCATGCTACAACTACAACATCTGAGAGAGAAGGTAATATCTTTACTCTTATAAAGATCTGAGTTGGTGATCGTCTATTCATCTCAGCGAGACTACTCTTTAAGTTGTTAAGATATTACTGTAATTGCCGTTCATTCTATGTGGTGAATATATGTCACGATTTTGTATTATAATTAATTCGACTGATACACATTTTGAGATAATTATTATTTAGCACAAAATTGGAGAATATGATGGCACAAGCGTTTAACAACTCACGCAATACAATTTTTTTTATTCCGTAGCAACGCACGTGCATTTAGCTAGTTATTCACAATGTTTGTTCTGTGTGTATAAGATCTTCTTATTCATAATGTCGGTGCGCTTGATCGCGACAAACTAGCAGAGTTGTCTAATAAAGTTGTTTCTGAATCTGAAGGTAGCAAAGATGCCCTGTTTCCGGATAAAGTCCGGAAGGTGTGCGGGGGGCTGCCGTTGGCCATAGTTATCATGGCTGGTCATGTGGCCTGCAACCCAAGGAAATCACCGGATGCATGGTTGGAGCTTTGCAGATCTCTATTTCCAGAGTCAGGGAAAGATCATGGGGAAGATGGTAGGAAAGAGCTTACCCAGGAGCAAGTGGGTAGGATTGTTAGCCATTGCTACAATGACATGCCTGCTGAAATCAAGACTTGCACATTGTATTTGAGCATATTTCCAAAGGGCCACGGAATCAGCAGGAAGCGTCTGACAAGGCGATGGATAGCCGAAGGCTTTGTCTGTGAGAAGCAGGGGCTGAGTGTGGAGGATGTTTCAGAGATATATTTCAATCATCTCATAAGGAGAAAGATCATCCGACCGGTGGAGTACAGCAGCAACGGAAAGGTGAAGAAATTTATAGTTCACGACATGGTTCTTGAGCACGTTGTTGCAAAGGCAAGCGAAGAGAATTTCATCGCTGTGGTTGGTGGTAACTGGCTCATGCAACCGCCTAGCAGCAAGGTTCGTCGTCTATCACTCCAAGGCAGTGATTCCAAACGCGCGAAGGATACAGAGAAGATGAACTTATCTCATGTTCGGTCACTGACCATGTTTGGGAGCGTGAACAATCAGCTGCCTTCGCATTCATTCAAATTTGGAATTGTACAGGTCCTGGATCTTGAAGAATGCAAGGATTTCAAACATCACCATATAAAGGAGATATGCAAAATGCTTCTTCTCAAGTATCTCAGCCTTCGAGGAACGGACATTCAAAAGCTTCCGAAAACAATTGGAAAGCTTGTGAACCTAGAGACGCTGGACATAAGAGAAACGGGTATTGTTAAGATGCCTAAAACCGTATGCCAGCTTGAACAGCTGGTTAACGTACTTGGTGGGAATAAAACAACAGGTACGACATTGAAGCTTCCTGATGAGTTGAATAAGAAGAAGAAAATGAAGGCTCTGCGCACACTGTCAGGGATTGAGGTTGGGGGATCGGCGGACCTTCATCATTTGACTGAGCTAAGGAAGCTTGCCATCTACAAGCTCAATACCACGGGGAGTGATGCGAGTTTCAAAGAGTTAAGCTCCTCTATTGAGTACCTTGGTGGCTACTCTCTGCACACCCTCATAATTGTCGATGAGTCATCTGAGTTTCTCAAATCATTGGATGCTCTGTCTACACCCCCAAAATTCCTTGTTGCCCTCCAGTTATCCGGCAAGATGGTTAAGCTCCCCAGTTGGATTGAAAAACTCAGCGCTCTCAACAAGTTAACCCTTTCAGTAACAGCTCTCGGGACAGATAACTTGGAGCACCTTAGCAATATGAAGGCATTGTTTTCTCTCACCTTCTCATCTCCATTCAGTGCAGAAAAGCAGGATCCAGAAACAATGAACATTCTTGCACAAAACAAATTGGAGTCCGATGGGGAGATCATGATTCCAGCTGGCGGATTTGAAAAACTTAAGCTTCTTCGCTTCTCTGCTCCCCTCTTGCCATTGCTGAGCTTTTCAGAAAATGCCATGCCAGAGCTCGAAAGGCTTGAGCTACGGTTCAACATGCTAGAGGGCCTTTTTGGTGCAGAAAATGCAAGTCTGGAAGAGGTGCATTTGAGGTTAGAGGACAAAGACGGTGAAGATGTGACCAGGGAGATACAGCGTGAGATGGAGAGTGCATTGAAGAGGACTGACGCCAAGACCCCCAGGATAATCCTTGATCAGTGACTGATTGAAATGAAGCCAAACGGTGGTGCTTTGTGAATTGTGAGTCCTTGTAAGTTCAGAGTCATCACATATTTTTACCCATTCTGAGAGATTTTCATGCTACTTATCCCAAACTTCCTCAAATGAGGACGATATTGGTGTGTGAAATGAACTTGCTAATCAATAGCATGATCTTCTAAATTTCATGTAAGAGAATTGATATGTGTTATCTTTATCTCTGGACATCTGATACCAGCAGTTATAAAGTGTTCGACATGTTGTAATCGAAGGTGCAATGGAGGCTAATCTTATCCAGGGTTTTTCATCCGGAAAAGCAGACGTGCTTGTACTGGTGGGTTTGTACAGGTGGGTGCGTGTGCTATCGCAACCACTCAATGTGCTTCAAGATTCGTCGAAGAGAAAGTGCTGGGTGAAATTTCCTTGTAATTTCATAGCTTTCTGCACAAAGAAATGCTCTGACTTGGCAGGTTAGACGGCACGTAAAGTTTTTCAGTGGGGTCCACGCAGTACAGGGATGGGATATACTGCCCGGCTCTCTCTTCTATCCCCCTTTCGTCAACCTTCATCCGAACCAATCCCCGTTGTTCAATTCTCCATTTGAGAACCCGATTTCTTTGCTGACATGTTTTCTTATACCTCTTGCGGTAGCGAGCGGGAAGCTTGGGGGGAATATCGCGTTGCAGCGACGCGAAGAGCAGATGCTCTCGACCCTCCTGAGCTGGACGTTCATGGAAGAGGATGGCCTCCTCCACCCCTTGGTTCTAACACCCTATAGCACAAGTCAGTGGCGGCGCCAGGAAGAAAACTCTGTGAGGTCAAGATCAAAAGCTTTACAACAACTCATTCAATAAGCATTAAAATAAATTGTCATTACAATAACCATGGTAATAACCATTGTTCAAAACGAAAAAACCTACGGCAAAAGCTCCCTACGGTCATGAAAACCTTGATAGGTATGCATGATGGCATCAGTACTAATAAGCTGAAATACATCAGTTTCAACATAAGTAATCAGACAATGGTACAAAAAATCATCGCCTATCCTATTCCGCAAATCAGACTTGATATATTTCATTGCAGAAAATGCTCTCTCAACAGTTGCCGTGGCGACCGGTAAAACCAATATTAGCTTCAGCAAAAGAAACACCAGAGGAAAGGTTATATGCTTCTTTTTTTCAACTAATTTTTGGCAAAGATCACCAATACCTTTCAGATTTGAGAATCTGGAGTCATCACGGATATTTTCAACAAAGTTATCAAGTTGACAACTAAGTTCTTCGAGCTTGCTTTCACTAGTAAAATCATCAGGATATAAACGAGCCATGGCTAATACTTTGTCCTTGTCAAAGTTAGAAAAAGAATCTGAAGGATCCAAACAACCCATTCCAAGAAGCAAGGTAGTGCCGCTTTCATTGAAATGTTTATTAAGCTCCACAAGCAATAGATCAATGACGGCATACATGACACTTTGGTAGTAATCCTCATTTGATATGCCATCAATCTGAACTCTTCGCTTTGATTTTGATCCTCGAGGAACATGCATGGCATCCATATCTGGAAGTTCAATATCATGTTTGATGCAAAACTCAATAACTTTAGCAAACATATCTTCCCAACCTTGATTTCTCATGTCTTGTAGTCTTTTCTTAGTTGTACCAAGATATGATACATCATTCATAATGTCTTGGTCCTTCCTTTGTAAAGAGGTGTTCAAATCATTTGTAATCCCAAGTATAACCTTCATGATGTGCATCATAAATACAAAATCAAATGTTTGTATAGCATCCAAGACTCCTTTTGCTTTAAGCCTATCAATAGCTTTGCCTCCATTTTGTGCAATATCATCGATAACTTCAATAACTGAGGAAAACATGACAATCATATTCAAGAGAGAATTGAAATGAGAACCCCATCGAGTATCACCGGGTCTTTTAAGCTCAAGTTCTTGATTCAATCCTCTCCCGGTTTCAAGTTCACCCATTTGCAATGCCTCTTCAACTTTCTTTGCTTGTTTCTCACGAAGCATATTTCTATTCTTGAAAGAACCCCCTATTGTGGATATGATATAATTCATCCACTCAAAAAGCCATACAACATCTTCATGGTTTTTTGCAACTGCAACTAGTGTCAATTGTAGTTGATGTGCAAAACAGTGAATGCTATGAGCAGACTTAGAATCCTCCATTACTAAAGTTTTCAAACCATTTAAATGACCTTGCATGTTACTTGCTCCATCATAACCTTGTCCACGAATATGAGAAGGACTAAGTCCATGCTTTTCAAGCAAAAGATAAATAGCTTGTTTAAGTGCAAGAGAAGTTGTTTAACTAACATGAGTAAGTCCAATAAGCCGCTCTATTATAAAAGCCATTTGTTCCTTGTGAGATACATCACGAGATTCATCAACTAGTATAGCAAAATACTCATCTCCAACATCTTCTATGATAGCTTTAAGTGTTTCTTTAGCACAAGCACGCACAATTTCTTTTTGAATAGTAGAAGAAACCAATTTTAAATTCCTTGGAGCATTTCCTAGAGCAATAGCACTCACTTCTGGACAACGTGCAGCATACCATTCATAAAAGGTAAGGAAATTCCCTTTCCTCTTAGAAGACTCACTTTCATCATGACCTCGAAACGGCAATCCCAAAATAAGAAGCAATCTTGCAATATCAATTGATGCAATCAAACGAGCTCGGTAGTCCCTCTTAGATTTATTTGTTTGCTTAAGGACTGCTGCTGCTATGGACTGATTTTGGTTCATTAGATCATCACATCTCTTCATATTTTGATTATGGGCACTAGAAGGACCGCCAACATGAACATCCAACCTACTAGGTTTATTCCAAAGTCTCCACCCCTTGGTTGAAAATGCATCACCACCACCATGCCCTAGTGTTTCATTTTGGAACAAATAGCAACAAAGACAATAGGCTGCATCTTCATCTATACTATACTCCAGCCAGCTACCATATTTGTTAAACCACGCCGAATTAAAACGACGCGCAACTCCACTCATATATGTTTGGAGGAAACTATGATTTTTGGGTTGAAATGGACCTTTTTGGAGGTAAGCTCTTCTCACGTCATCACGGACTTTGGCGGTCTTAAATTGCGAAATTGGCCTTCTTTGTGCGGGATCTACTGGCAGGTTGCATACATCAACTACTTCTTCCACAACTCCTTGTACAAGAACAGTAGGATGAATTTGTTCCGCTTCGTTGCTAGCTGATGTTTGTGAAGAACTTGAGGTACTTGTTTTGGATGCCCATAACTTGGCATATCTATCCATTTTACAGATTCAATTCTGCAAAAACAAGTGCTACTAGTAAGATTATGTGCAAAAACAATTCACTCTCTCGCTCTCTGTCTCAGTCTCTCACTCACTCTTCTCATTTTCTCAATCTCTCCGATGGGGATCAGGGGATGACCGGATGAGGCGGGCGCGTGCCGGCGTGAGGCCGCGGCCGCCGTCGCCGCTGGGCCGCCGCGGAGGTGGAGGGGACACCGGGAGGGGACTCGCCGAGGAGAGACGAGCCGGGTGGCGGGCGCGCGCCGGCCGCCGGGGTGAGGCCGCGGCCGCCGTCGCCGCTGGGCCGCCGCGGAGGTGGACTGGTGGAGGGGACAGGACCGGTGGGTGGTGCCGACCCTCGCCGAGGCCCGAGGAGAGATGAGCCGGGCGGCGGGCGCGCGCCGGGGTGAGGCCGTGGCCGCCCTCGCCGCTGGGCTGCCGCCTGTTGCCGCTGGGGATTCGCCGATTGAGGGGTTTGGATTTGGAGAGAGCTGAAATTGCTACAAGTCCCAAACTTTTGACTGCTTGAGTGAATGACAGTGGGGCTGTGGGGTCAATAGCTATAACCTGTGGGTGCAAAATGTGTACACATAGCTAAAAGTTTTATATTTTACTAAAAAGCTGTGGGGTCAGCTGACCCCACAGCCCAAACGTGGCTTCGCCATTGGCACAAGTCAAAAAAATGTTCTTCTATTCTTTAGATTTATTCTTACCGTTTATGAGATTTGGTTCACCGTCTATCAAAGATGTTCACTCTCATTTTTTATCTGCCTTGATAAAGTCAAAAGACACTTATGGTTTGAATCGCTCATGATTTAGGACGGGTCTCAGATAAGATTCTGAAAGGATACTTGGCTAGGTAATTTACTTCTGTATATGCAGTACCCCTAGTATACCATATTGTTTGGTGGAAGAGCGCCACGGTGGCGAAGGTATTAGGTTGTATTCCACTCAATATCTTGTTTAGAAGAGCGGTAGTGGGACCTAAGTGGGTAGCATGGGACGAACTAGTGGCCCGAGTTGCCATAGTGCAACTCACATCTGAAAGAGACGTTTTCGGATGGAACTTGAGTTCCAACTGAGCCTTTTCAGTTCATTCCATGTATGGAACCATTGGTAATTTTATATAGCCATGTATAAATCAACAAATTTGGAAAGCCAAATTGCCTTTGAAGATAAAGATCAGGTATCTTTCTCAAGAGGTGGTGTTGACGAAAGATAATTTATGCAAAATAAAAGTGGATGGCTTGATGTTTTTATAACACCGAGGAGGCAATCCAACACTTGTTTTTTGATTGTTCCATTGCAAAATTAGCCTGCATGTGGTTAATAGTGCTCTGAATGTTTCTCCACCGAATAATGCTTCTGATATGTTTGGGTGCTGGTTGTTGAGGATGGGGCAGGGTAACTAATATATTATGATGGTTGGTGTTGCAATTGTTTGGTGGTCACTATGGCGGTATTGTAACGATATTGTTTTTGACAAGAAGAAACTTTTTAACCCATTGCAAGTTATCTTTGTGGCTATCAATTGGATCCATACTTGGTCTATGCTACAACGAAAGGAGGCAGCAGGATATGGTACTTGCAGCTATTCTCAGCAAGTAGTCCGGGGAGCTCTTCACCACCTATGGGTGGCGGTGTAGTCGCAGGCTGTGTTGTACTTGATGACAGTACTTTTGTAGCTTGCATACCTTTTGGTTTCTAGGCTACAAGCCGCTATTTTGTAATGCTACTTTATAATAATGGGCTATGTGTATCTTAGAATGCAAAAGTTAGGAGCTAACTCTTCCATTATTTAAAACAAATAAAATATTTATATAAATCAAATAAAATGTTCACGCAACTCACAAAATTATTCCGATAAGTCACAAGAAATGTTTCGTATGTCAAAATATTTTTAAAATATGTTCCATTGTCATGGAAAATATTCATGTATTTCGGGCATCTAACTTGTGATAATTGTTCCGTATTACCAATATATGAAATATGATGGAATTAAGTTTTTTTAATCTTTTATTTTTGTGGTGAAACAATAGAAAACTTTTGAACAAATCGTATCAACCGGTGTATAAAAAATAGTTAGCTAAACATTTTTTAGAAAATTGACACTAAAATAAATACCTATTAATTAAATACAAGAAAGAGTAAGAAATAATAAACAACAAAAAATATAAAAAAGGAACCGATAATTTTTTTAAAGGAAAATAGAAAAGAAAACACAATAATGAAGAAAAAGAAAAAAGAAACACGAAAAAGGAAAGAAAAAAAGGAAAAAACTTCCACGATCTTTATTGGGCCGGCCCAAGAGGGTGGACGTTGTGGGATTTCCGGCGACAGCGGTCATGGCACAGCATGGCCACGGCGGCGAGGCGCGCGTCGATGGCCCAGAACGAGACGAGGCACGTCGCGCGACACGCCGTGGCACGATCGTGATTGGGAACGACGGCGTAGCGATGGAGCATCATGGGACAAGGTGCATCACGCAACACGGGCATCACGGGGCACGGCGGCGTGTTACGCGATATGGACCGGTGCCAATGTCACAAAGGGCATGAGGCCGCTTTCTTGTTCTTTCAGTGACACGAACCCATTTTGGAGGATTTTTTGTGTTCTTGTTCATCGCATCGGTGTCTCAAATTTCCAAAGTTTTATTGTTTTATCTATACGACTGGGGCATGGAGGATTTTCTTTTTGTTGTTGTTCTTGTTGCTCTGGAACAAGTTGTTCATTGGATTAGGACTTCGCTCTTCCTTAACAATGATATGCGATGCATGTACACATAATTAGTGTGCTAAGTGTTGTCACTAGTGATCTATCTATACATCACAGGCCTCTCTCTACCCCTCCCCCCTCTCTCCTCCCTCTCCCTCTCCCTCTCTCTCTCCCGTCCGCCTCTCTCTCTCTCTCTCTCTCTCTCTCTCTCTCTCTCCCTCTCTCTCTCTCTCTCTCTCTCTCTCCATTCAATAGAATGACGTAATTAGAATCTTGTTCTCGTCCAAGTTATCAGGCTGTCTCAAGAAAAAGTAAGAATGAATGGTTGAATTACAGCTTTACTCGACATGTGCTGGAAAACTGAGATTATGCACACATTCATGATCCATCAGTACTAATAGAAAAAATGATCCATCAGGACATCCACGGCATTTCTTTTGGCGTCTGCTATTCAATTGTAATCATGTGGGTTATTCCCTCGCTTTTCAGTTGTTATCCATCGTGTTTGTTCTTATTTTGTAGTGAACTAGCAATTGATGGTACTGAACAAACCACAACAGGTACTAGATTGTGTACCAAGATCATGATACTCAAAAATCTTAATCCAAATGACCACTTCCACTGCAAAAGAACATATTGACGCAACGAGAATCGAATAGGTAGGGACAAAGGAGAGCTACTGTACAATAAAATATACACAATTTCTGGCATTACGGAGAGAATTTATAGACGAATCCAAACAAGTAATATTGCACAGCTTCCTTATCATGGTTCTTCCAGATGATAAAGAGAAGAAGCAATCATTCATTGCAATTCGTTCTCGCGATCAAAATTGTACAAAAGAGAAACCCAAAATTTGTCTATATCAAGAAACACCAAATTCAAAATCAGACCGATCTTAATTTAGAGCTTTTTTAAGACGCTCCAACTTACCACCTCGGAGGTGAGAGCAGGGAGAAAATCTAGACCGTTCATTGTCGTAGTAGGTGAGGTCAATAATTAAAGCATGCATTTTCCTTTAGCTGGTTACTCCCTAGGCTCCATGCAAGGAAAGCCCCTATTAAATGGCACGCAAGTCTCCAAGCTAGGGAAGGAAGGCTCAAAACGCATTAATCTTTCACGGATTGTAGCCTAGAATACCTACGTACTACTCATGCGTACAAGTTCGGGAGTATATGCAAGCTGCGTATGAGGTATAAATAAAATCGTTTCCAACGAACGTCGAGCAAGGTTTTGCTCAATGCTCGCATACGTGCGTCATCACGTGTAGTGTTACAACAAACTTTTCAGTCCATCAGTTGCTCAATATCAAGTTACCAAGAGAATGGATATGTATTATCTGTGTTTATCTCCGGACATGCACTTCATATCAAATCCATAGGTTTTCTTTATCTGCTTACCTCGTGATCGCACATTCTTTTGCTTTTAAGGAACCATATTGCACTATGCTGGCAATTGATCTGGGCAACAGCAAAAGCATTGGTGGAAGAAGTGGAATTGGTTGATCATTATTGAGAAGTGCGGATACCTCAAGATGGCTAAGAATTATGAACTTTCTTTTACTAATTTCATGTGTACCTGTGTTATACACTTTCATATTAATTTGTAACAGGGACTTGGTGCAAGTCCAAGGCTGGTTTAGTTTGCTCTCAGTAGGTTTGACATGTTGTCTGATGTTCAGATGTTAGGCTAGGCAAACACTATATGCTCCTACTAAGTCTATGCCTGCTGTGTTGATCCCTTTATAGTGCTGTTAAGTTTTGTTGTGATGTTATTTCTAACTTATTTTTTATTGTATCACAATTTTGTACAGTTTAAAAACCCTTTGAAGTTGTTTTCGGAAGCGCCAAAACTGTCACTTGAAGGTGTTTTAGAAAAACCTTAATTTTCGTTTGAAGGCATTCTTGAAAACGCCTCAGATGCATTTTGGAAAGTACCTCAATTGTTTAGCAGGATTTTAGGAAGTGCCTCGATTGTTTTTCTTTTGAGGCATTTATAATAAATACCTCATATCACTTTTCCTTTCATCACTATTTCTAGCACTTTCTAAAATGCATTGGAAATGATTTTGAGACAATTGTTTTGACCTTTTGAGGCATTTTAAAATGCCTTAAGAGTCTAGGTCGTGTTGCAGTGAATGAAGGTTATTTTTTCCAAAAGCAGCAACGGGAGGCAACATCAGTAAACGTCATTGCAGGAAAACTTTGTGAGAGTAAGGAAAACTTTGTTGGATAAAGGTCATTGCACGAAATAAATCTAGTGAAGCATCTGGGCCCGTATTTGATCATTGGTACTAAAACTGTTCCATGGGGCTTAACATAGTGGTATGTCCCAGAAGAGGAAGATGCTGAGGAACTGTACCAATATATGCATGATCTCCAGTGAACAAACTGCAGATTTTACAGATGAATACTACTTCTCAAGGGGGACCAAACAAGTATCGAGACCCGATTCCTGGTTAGCAGACTACAGAACCTGAAAGCCACATGAACAGGATTCAGGGAGGCTACCACTGAAAAGTGTTAACTTGCAGTCTACAACTGAGACTGAAGCTGTTGACATTCTTGGTGGAAGACTATACCCATTTCCCATCTTTTATGCCTCGGATCTGCGGAGATGGCAATGGTGGGGCATTGCTTGGGTAGCTTAAGGTTCTGCCCACGAACCAATGCGGGCTTCCGATCCCCTCAAACTCAATTGTTCAAAGGATGTTCGATGCGCCTACCACGGCGGCCCTATACAATGGGGACTCGGCACTGTTTTGGAATGATCGGTGGATCAGAGGAGTCTCCACTGTCAGTATCGCGCATAATCTGTCTGGCAGAAGGGCTGTTGGAGATGTTAGCTTCGTAGCTCGATGGCAGTGGGAAGCGTCGTCAGATTATTTTTGTTCGAAGTCACAGCTTACCTAGCTTTCTTGCGTATCATCGGTGCGTTTCCCTGCTTTGTCCCAAGGAAATCTTTTGCCTGGCCAACGATGCGACAAAGATCTTCACTTTGAGACGATCGATTATATCTCTGAGTTCAATGTGCCGCGACTAGAGGACAGCTCTGATATTGTGGTGGCTAGACGCCCGGAAACAACTTCTGAAGATTCGTGTTGTTGGGTCGCTGCAATGAAATCACATACATGTTGTCGCAAATTATATATTTCCCAAACAAGATCCCTTAACTGAACTTATATGCTCTGAATTGAAGTAAATATCAAATCAAATCGAATCGAATCACATGCCTTGTATATTAACTTGCATTGAGCGAGAAACATAGAAAGATTTAGGATTTCTGAGCTTTACACACCATGCAAGTAGCAGAGATGCATCTCAAGGATCGAAATCTACTTGAAGTAGAGAGAAAAGCTGTATCGAGTCATGTCTGCGGCCCAGAAGTCTCCGCGAATGAACACGACGACACCCGCGAAGCGACGGCATCGCGGTTGGCGCCGGCGTTGGGAGCTGCGAGGGCAGAGGGCGTTCCTCCTGTCGCTCTCCCTCCCCTACTTCCCTACGTCCAAAGCGCGACGCGGAGGCCCCAACGGGTGTGGGTGGCGAGACCTCAGCGCGGTGGTCCATGGAGGTTTCGTCGTCGGCTAGTCGCTTGTTCGCCATCAACTCCATCCCAAATTTGCAGTGATCGCCTGGCTTTAGCACAATAGCCGCTTCTCTCATATCCCTCTTGCAGGTCCGTTTGCTTCCTTCTCCGATCCTTCTCTGCTTCTCTTATTAGCAGGAGTATCAGCTACGGAAGCAAGCGCCCTAATCAGTTCATCTTCATCAATAACACAGTCGAGGATAGTGGGGGCCAACAAGGTATATAATCCTTCGCTTCTTAATAGCATTGACATAACTTCGAAGAACGCCCACCGAGTGTTCACAAAAATGCTAAAAGCTGCAGAACTATTGGGTTTACTTGTTACATCATGATATTGGTTTAGATAATTTTTCATGAGTTCGCTAGCCGTTTTTACATGAGAATATATATTTGCAATGATCTGAAAAATATATGGAGTGTTATAGAGGAAGACATATATAGTTGACAAGTAACATTTGAAATGCATATTTCATACACATGTTATAGTGCTTACATTACGGATTATGTATTTTGTCGTAGCTTCAATACTAGGCAGTGTACTTTGGGCATCCCCAATCGGTTACATCGACTTCCGAGAGTACCAGGGGAGTACGGGCTAGGGGATTGTCCGTTGAGGGGGAGCACGGGGGTCCGCGACAAGCGAAGCGGAATGTAAAACACTCGTGCCGAGGATAAATGGAAACTCTCGTGTTGAGGTGAATAAAAACTCTCATGTTTATATCAGGGTTCACCGCTTACATCTGAGAAAAAGGTACCCTTCTCTCTACCCCTATTGGGGGTATTTATAGGGTTCGGGAGTAAAAAGGGCGAGATTACAATTATGCCCTTCGGACGACCACACACCCTTAAGGGTATTTTGCTCTTTATACAAGAATCCTTATGGAATATTCAAATACTCTAATTTCCTAATACTCGTTACTATGATGACGTATTGCCCTTGGCGTCGGGGTGAGGCGTGGCCTCAACGTCTGCCGAGATGTAGCATTTCCTTGATATCGTCTGCGATAATAGCGGAGCTTGCTGACGCTAGGCAAAACATGTCGATTCAAGGAGGGGGACCATGACACCGTCGAGGAGAAGCCCGTTGGTTCGGGGTAACGCGGGGACCCTTCCCTCAACAGTAGCCCCTTGCCGGTTCGGGCGGTCGAGTGACGCCTGTCTGAGCTGGAGCACCAATTTCGAGGGGTTGGCGCGCAGGCCGGACCAATGACTTCCCCCTCCACCTTATTTTTCTTTTCTCTTCTTTCTTTTCATTACTCTTCTTTCTTTGTCTCTTGTTCTCCCTTTTCTTTATTTTTCTTCTTCTCCTTTTTTTTTCCTTTTCTTTCTCCCTTCCTTTCTTCTCTTTTTTTCTTTCTTTTTCTTCCTCCATTTCTTGGCCCGAACGGCCTCCCCAGCCTAATGGGCCACGGCCCATTCTCGCCAGCCCTAGGTCGGTTTGGGAGGTGGGGGTCATATACACCCCGCCACCCCTGACTCCCCACCCCCTGCCCTTCCGCCGCCGCCCCGCTCGTGCCCAACCGCCATCACCCTCGCGCGCCCAACCGCAGCCGCCTAGCCTCCCGGGCCCGCGCCGTGCGGTCGCCTCGCGCGCGCGCCCAACCACCGCCGCCTCGCCTCCCGGGCCCACGCCGCTCCGCCTCCCTCACGCTCCGCCGCCGGTCCACCTCTCCCACGCGCCGCCGCCATTCCGCTTCCCACACGCGCCGCCGCCGTTCCACCTCCCCAAGCGCCGTCGGCCGCTGCTGCCATTTCGCCTCCCCAAGCGCTGCCGCCGTCGGTCCGACTCCCTCACGCGCCGTCGCCGTTCTGACTCCCCAAGCGCTGCTGGCCGCGCTGCCCGCTGTTTCGCCTCCCCAAGCGCTGCCGCCGTTGGTCCGGCTCCCCACGCGCCACTGCCGTTCTGCCTCCCGCGCCCGGACCGGCGCCGCTCGGCCTCCGCCACTTGGCCCATGCCGCTCGGCCAGTTCCGGCCCAAGCTCGTGGCGCCGCGGCCCAGCGTGCCGCCGTCGCCATCACCGCCTTCGGCCTAGGTGCTGGGCCGGCCTGAGCCCGAGTCGCCGTGGCCCAGCACGCCGCTATCGCTGCCCCAGGCCTAGGCGTTGGGCCGGCCCGGCACCGCGCGCCGTCGCTGCCTCCGGCCTGGGCACGAAGCCCGACCACCGCTCCGCCGCCTCCGGCCAGAACCCGAGCCGCCGCGGCCCAGCACACCGCTGTCGCTGTCGTCACCTTCGGCCCAAGCACCGTGCCGCCCCCGCCTAGCGCTCCTGCTGCTTTGCTGTCGGGATCACCGCCACACAAGCCAGCGGGGCGGGTGCGACCTCACGCACTGTCACGCCGTGACCATCTCTACGCCACACACCCGCGTCGCCGCCTGACGACCACCGACACCGTCCGTCTTACAACCGCCTCCGGGTCAGGGGCGTCCTCCGTCCGAGCCCCCGAGGACAGCCGCGGACGCATGATCAACATTGTCGGTCTCCAAGGGTGACCATTCTTGCTCATCCCAGCACTTATTCAAATACCCATATGTACTTCATATGCCTGTGATTGCTGATACATGCGATGCGATGGATTGTATCGTGGACCGGTTATTGTAACATTTTTTGTTATGTAAAACTGCTATACGGGGTAGACGAGGTACAGGTATGATGATTGTAGGTCCTGCACGTGAACACCGTTGTGTTGGGGCGGCGAACGAGTAGAAAAGGTAGCCACCATGCTTTTAACCATCGATTGCCACGTGTTTATCTCATATGAACCAACGCCATATGTCCTTCACACGAACATGCCGTCGCTATTATTTCTCGTTATGCCGTGATGCATTTAGGTAACTAGAGATACAATCCCTTGAGTGGTTGCGGGCATGTTCGCGGAGCCTCGCGGGCGCGTTGTCTCCATTAGCTCCCCCGAACACCCCTGAACTCGGGGTGGGTGGGTTACTGGAGCCTCGCCAGGTGGGCTACCGTGACACCGCGACCGCTTCGACGAGGTCCGCGGTCTTGGTAGGTTCAAGGAGCCTCGTCGAACACGTTGTCTCCACTAGCTCCCCCGAACACCCCCGAACTCGGGGCGGGTGGGTTCTTGGAGCCTTGCCGGGCGGGCTACCGCGACATTGTGACTGCTTTGACGAGGTCGTGGTCTTGTGGCGGGTTCTTGGAGCCTCACCGGGCGGGCTACCGCAACACCGTTCAACGAGGTCTGCGGTCTTGGTTGGTTCGAGGATCCTCGCCGGGCGCGTTGTCTCAATTAGCTCCCCTGAACACCCCTGAACTCAGGACGGGTGGGTTACTAGAGCCTCGCCGGGCGGCTACCGCAAACCGTGACCACTTCGACGAGGTCCGCGGTCTTGGTAGGTTCAAGGAGCCTCGCTGGACGTGTTATCTCCACTAGCCCCCCCGAACACCCCAAACTCAGGGCGGGCGGGTTCTTGGAGCCTCGCCGGGTGGGCTACCGCAAAAACATGACCGCTTCGACGAGGTCCGTGGTCTTGGTTGGTTTGAGGAGCCTCGTCGGGCGCGTCATCTCCACTAGTTCTCCCAAATGCCCCTGAACTTAGGGCGGGGCAGGTTCTTGGAGCCTCACCGGGCGGGTTACCGTGACACCATGACCGCTTCGACGAGGTCGCGGTCTTGGTTGGTTCGAGGAGCCTCGCCGGGCGTGTCGTCTCCACTAGCTCCCCCGAACACCCCCGAACTCGGGGCGGGCGGGTTCTTGGAGGCTCACCGGGCGGGCTACCACGACACCATGACCGCTAATGGCTGATGCGTGCTCTTGGTTGAAAGACGGCGCGGCTGTCTTCTTACACCTTTTTGGACCATACTTTCTATGTCTTTTGCTTCGCCGTTGTTATTGACAAACTGTTATCTACTTGTTCGTGCTGATTGTCAGGATTGATGTCGTCGAGGAAGGGGCTGAAGCAAGGGATGCTAGGCGCTGGGGCGAAGAAGAACGTGATCGAGAAGGGGGCAAGATGATGGCCCCGGTGACGCACACCGGCTACCTCGGCCGCTCTACTGCGGATGCGAGGCTCTTCCGACGGCTTGCCGAGGCGGGCAAGATCCCTAACCCTGGCCATGCTACGGGCCCGGAGCCCCTCGGACATTCTGACTTGAGGGGCTCGCCTGGCCAGGGGCGAATCATCGTCTTCGCCGCCCAGTTCGACGCCGGGTTGTGCTTCCCGCTATCTGACCTCTTACAGGGGATACTGCAGTTTTTTCGAGTGACGCTGTCAGACCTCCACCCTTCGGCTTTCGTCCTGATTGCTGCTTTTGAGTGGGTGACCCCCAGCATGGAGATGGTGAGCTCGCCCGCGCTCTTTGCTTGGATGTACATGCCCACGGAGGCGATGTTGCAGGTTTGGGAGCACTGGGGTCTTCTTTCGGTCTATGGGACGGTTAGCTTTGGCCAGCGCCGCGGGCGCAGCGTTGGGGATTACCCTGTGTTTCCCCTGAAGGAGGTTTGGAGGGACTGGCAGAGGGCGTGGTTTTACTACCGCGATCCCTCCTTGCAGCGACTGAGAGGGGGGCAGTGCCGTTCTTCGGGCAAGCTCGCCTCGGCAGGCGGGACGACAAAGGCGTGACCATGCTTCGATGCATGGCTCACGAGCTGAGTGTGCGTGACTTGGTGGAAGAGTACTGCTTGTTGGGCATTGCTCCGCTCGCTCAGGGTTGGACTCTGCCCTGCCGAGCTCGTCGCGCTTCCTGCGTGTCCCGCGAGGATACACGCCCACGACGTGTGAGTGCCTCTTTTACCTGCAATTTATTTGTGTTGACCTCAGCTTTTACTGAACCTCATATGCTCCCATGTTGTAGGCTCCACGCTGGAGGACAGCGAGTTATGCGCTCACGAGTTGTTGGGCCGCTTCACTCTTATGGAGGCCAAGGAAATGAGCCGATTGATCAAGAGGGCCCGGCGCAATCGAATTTGCGAGGACTTTGGATTGGAGTTGCCTACCTGGTCATTCCCTGTGGTCACTAAGGCCCTTACCGCGAGCAAGCGGAGCTAGTCACCTTTTCCATCCTCACCAGAGTGGACGATTCGAGCGCGTGGAGCATCTGGGGGTGTTTCTTCTAGCCCAACCCCGGAGGTGCCGGGACATCGCCGCTGGGCTGGGAAGGGCCCGATGTCGGCATCGTTCGTGCGGGATGTCAAGTCACGCTCACGGGGACTACGAGAACGACATCGAGGTGTTTGCCGAGTCAGACCTGCCAGCGCAGCACGACCTTGGGCCGACGGAGTCGCGTGACTTGTCTTCGTCTTTGAGTGAGTTTGACCTATGGGTCATTGGGGGCGACGAGGCCGCATCCCGCTCTCCTGCGACAGCTCACGCGGCGAGCCCTGAGGTAGTGGCCCCGTTGTCTCCTAGGGGCCACCCAGCGCCGGCTCCGGTTGCGTTTGTCGACGACGGTGTTGAGGAGGGTAAGGCCGGTGGGCCGCACCCTTTCTCAGTTGCGGGCCGGTTACTTTCGACTTACTTCATCGACCCTGAGGCTGAGGTGGGCTTTTACCAGGATGCCGCCGCACAGCTTTCTATGGCTGACCTTGACACGGCGTTCGAGGGTTTGTCCTTGCGACAGATCCGTGCCGCCTCTAAGTCTGCCATGCTCAAGGTACGGTTAGCGTTTTACTTATATGAGGTTTTGTGACGTGATTCCCGCGGCTGTGCCTTTACTATGTCTCTTTTTCACAGGCTTTCTTTGCAGTAGAACAAGTGTGGGAGATGCGCGATGATCTGGCTGAGTCCAGGCGGAGGCCGCCTCGGCCAAGGAGATGTTGGGCCAGCATGAGGAGGTGATCTCTTAGCTTCACGCTACCCTCCATGGCACAGAGATTCGGTAGGAACAACATGAGGAGGAGCTCTCTTAGCTTCGCGCTACCCTCCATGCCGCACAAACTCGGCAGGGGGGCTAGCCGCTCTGGCGGACACGGTGTGTGCGGCTGCTCGCGAGCTCGGAGGGGTGCTCGGCGTTGAGCTCGACCTTCACACTGGTGCTGATGAGGACAAGGTTGCGGGCCAGCTCCAGTCGACAGCGGCGGTTTGTACTGCCGTGCGTGAGGCGGTGCCAGACTACGGTTAGGACTGTGCTCAGGCCTCTCTCGAGTTGTCTCTTGCTTGCCTTTGTTTGGCTGGTTGTGACCCCTCGGGCATGTTTCGGACAAAGGGCTATGAGATATTGAGCCGGGCCGATATCCAATGGGCCCAGGCTCCCTTGAGGTCTAATGCAGAGGTCTTCCTTTCGGGCGTATGGAAGAAGCACGACGAGAAGTACCCTCACGGGATACGGAGGGCCCGTCTCGACGGAGGATATTCTGCTACAGTGTTTGACAGACCTTCTGGTGGATCCGACCCGCCTTTTCAGGTGTGAGACTTGTTACTTGTTCCTGGGCCTTTTGCTTATGTCGACGCGCTAGGATGTCTTATTTTGCTTCTACGTGTACTTTCATGTCGTAGTTTTAGATGATACGAGCCCCTAGCCCTTTTAGGTGTTTTGGGAGCTTCTTTTGGTAGGTTTAATGGGACCAGAGTTTTCTTTTGGTAGGTTTAATGGGACCAGAGCTTTCCTTTGTAGTCCTCATGTAACCCTGTCAGTTAATGGAAAGTCAGAAAATTGGTGCAGCCGTGCTTTGCTTCTCGTGATTATTTCTTTTTTTTGCACGGTTTACAGGCTGTTGCTTCGAGGCGAAAGGTCATGGTTAGGTGGCACGGCACCCAGCCCCTAGTACGAGTGTCATACAAGCATTGTTCATTTTGCGGTTTGAGGAAGGCTGAACGGCGTGAAGACAACATACGTTTTCTGACGAGCGAGGAGATTGCATCATTTGTCAGGAGAGGTATATAGCGCTTTGTGTGGATTTTTTTATGTTATTGGTGCGTTGAGTGTACATTATACCCGGATTTGTTGTGACGAGTACCTATCCCCCAACAACAAAAACTAGCATCCGAGACGTTATCGAGGGCGAGCGTATTGTCGTGAGGGAGTGGCCCAAAATTCGCGCGGTATGATCCCCATTCCGGGCGAAGTGGATATGCCCCGACATGGCGACCAGAGACGTTGCTCACGTGGCGGTGAGGGGATGCTCTACATTGCAGTGGAGCGTGCTCTACGCCACAGCGGAGATAAGGTTATCCTGAGACGGAGACAGAGACGTTGCTCACATGGCGGTGAGGGGATGTTCTACGCTGCGGTGGAGGGTGCTCTACGCCGCGTTGGAGATAAGGTTGTCCTGACACGGCGATGGAGATGTTGCTCATGTGGCGGTGTGGGGATGCTCTACGTCGTGGTGGAGCGTGCTCTACGCCACGGCAGAGATAAGGTTGTCTCGACACAGCGACGGAGACGTTGCTCACGTGGCGATGGGGGATGCTTTATGCCGCGGTGGAGCATGCTCTACGCTGTGGCAGAGATAAGGTTGTCCCAACACGGCGACGGAGATATTGCTCATGTGGCGGTAGGGGATGCTCTATGCTACGGCAGAGATAAGGTTGTCCCGACACAGCGACGGAGATGTTGCTCACGTGGCAGTGTGGGGATGCTCCACTCTTGCTTTCTCATGAAGGAGGGATAATCGTCATCTTTGTTTATGTAGACAAAACCACGGCTCGCAGGCCCGTTACATAGTTGTGACAGAGGCAGTCGCAGTAGCCTAGGGAGATGTCCTTTACAAAAGATGGTACTAACCGGCGCAGCGGCTTGCTAATAAAACTGGAAATGAGATACACAAGGAGGGCAAGGAAAAAGGTGCAGGGGCTGACTTGGTGTTATCGAGAGCGCTTCTGCATACGAGCTAGACGTAGTACTTGCAGAGGTTGTCGACGTTCCAGCCATGCTTCAGCTCTGTTCCGTCAAGGGTTTTTAAACGGAATGATGATGGGCGCGTGACGCAGACCACCTCGTATGGTCCCTCCCACTTTGAGCTTAGCTTGCCCTCAGCATCGGGATTGGCCTTCTTTTTAAGCAAGGTCACCCACTTGGATGGGCCATGGGCGAACGGTCTTGTTGTAAGCCTTCGCCATCAAGGCTTGATATCGCTCAATGTTGAACGCGGCTTCTTGTCTTACGGCGTCAAGGCCATCCAGTGATGCTTGACGGGCTTCATCGTCCGGCGGGGATGTAGTGCGGAGTGACCCTAGCCTGACTTCTTCTGGGGTCACTGCTTCCTTCCCAAACAGGAGCTTGAAGGGGGTGAAGCCGGTTGCATGGCTTGCTGTTGAACGGGTGGACCATAGCACGCTGGGGAGCTCGTCTGCCCAGCCTCCTTTGGGTATGTCGAAGAGGCGTGTGCGAAGGCCGGAGAGCATGATGCCATTATCACGTTCCACCGTGCTGTTCGCCTTTGGATTGGCCACTGACGCAAAGCACAGGTTGATGCCAAGACCGATGCAGAACTCACGGAACGGGGCTGCATCGAACTAAGTGCCATTGTTGACAGTTAGCTCGCGTGACACTCCCAAGCAGCAGATAAGGTTCTTCCAAACAAACTTTTGAATAGCGAGCGACGTTATTCTGGCCAAGGGTTTGGTCTCGATCCACTTGGAGAAGTAATCGAGCGCGACAACTAATTTGTGGCCATGACTTTTGATCTTGAACGGGCCGATGAGGTCGACCCCCAACGCGCGAGCGGCCACGAGAGGGGGGATCGGTTGCAAGTCATGGGCATGGAGGTTTGTCCCCCGACCCATCCACTGGCACGCCGAGCATGTCTTGACGAGACTCTGTGCATCACGAGGGGCCGTTAGCCAATAGAAGCCTTGGCGAAAGGCCGACACCAGGGGGTGTGGTGTGAGGTGGGGCCGCACAGCCCCTGGTGGATTTCTCGCACAAGATTGGCTCCTTCTTCTTTGGAGATGCATCGAAGGTATGGCACGCACACCCCGCGCTTATAAAGGGCTTCTTGGTGAATAATGAAGCCCCTGGCCCTGCTTTTCAGTCTCTGTGCCTCGACAAGGTCGTCGGGCTTTGTTTCATCTGTGAGGTAATGGAGGATTGGTGTCCTCCATTCTTGTTCTTCAATGTGGTGCACCTCCGGGAGGTCCTTTGTTGCTGGCACCGTGATGACCTCATAAAAGACGCCCGGCGGGACCTCAGCTCGCGTGCTCACGGCGCGCGCCAGACCGTCGGTGTCGGCATTCTCTAAGCGTGGGATGCTGTGCACGGTGATGCCGACGAAGTGTTTCTCGGTGGCTCGTGCAAGGGCGAGGTACTTGATCATCTCGGGGTCCTTGGCCTGATAACTTTTGTCAACATGCCTTGCTATGAGCTGGGAGTCGCTCTTGACTATCACCCTCCGCGCTCCCGAGGCTCGTGCTTTACGCAGGCCAAGCAGCAACGCTTCATCCTCGGTGATGTTGTTGGTGGCCTTGAATTCAAGACGTGCTGAGTACAGCAATTCGACGACAGTCCTGCGCCGGTACCGTCGGAGCACTAGGAGCCATCCACGTATATTGTCCACAGCAAGTCAGCATGGTCTTGGGTGACGGGATATTTCGATGGGACCCATTCTGTCACAAAGTCTGCCAGCACATGCGACTTGATCGCCGTCCGGGGGAGAAAGTCGATGACGAAGGGGCCAAGCTCGGCCGCCCACTTGCCGATGCATCCGGAGGCCTGCTCGTTGTGGAGCATCTCTCCGAGGGGGAAGGAGGATGGCAGTCGAATAGAGTAAGCGAGGAAGTAGTGCCGCAGCTTGCGGGACACCATCAATAACGCATATGCGAGCTTTTCTAGCTTGGTATACCGTGCCCTAGCACCTTGAAGTGCTTCTGAAACGTAGTAGACTGAGTGCTGGATTGTGTTTTCTTCTTTGGCCGAGACGGTGCTCACCGTAGCCGGGGTGGCTGCCAGATACAACAACAAGCTCTCCCCTCGGGCAGGGCTTTGCAACAGCGGTGGCAAGGTGAGGTACCTCTGAAGGTCATCTAGGGCTGCTTGGTTGTCCACCGTCCACTCAAAGTTGGTGGACCCCCGCAGAGTTTTGAAGAAAGGGAGACCCTTCTCGGCAGACCTGGAGACAAACCTCCCGGGCGCCGCAAGGCACCTGGTAAGCTTTGCACTTCCTTGACGTTCTCAGGCGGACGCATGTCGAGGATGGCTTTGATTTTTGAAGGTTTAGTTTCAATTCCCCTTCTCGACACGAGGAAGCCAAGCAGCTTCCCCGCTTCAACACCAAACACGCATTTCTTAGGATTGAGCTTCATGCCGGCTCGACGGAGGTTGTCGAATGTCTCCTGCAAGTCCGCTGCGTGGACGGTGGCCATCATGCTCTTGATGACGACGTTATCGACGTAGGCCTCAATGTTGCGCCCGATTTGGCTAGAGAGGGCCTTGTGTACAAGCCTGGAGAAAGTAGCTCCGGCGTAATTCAATCCAAGCGCCATCCGGACATAACAAAATGTTCCAGAAGGCGTGATGAAGCTGGTCTTTTCTTCGTCTTCCCGCGCCATCCATACCTGGTGATACCCTGAGTAAGTGTCGAGGAAGCTCATAAGTTTGCACCCAGAGGTGGCATCGATGAGTTGATCGATCCTTGGTAGTGGGAAGTTGTCCTTCGGCATGCGTGGTTGAGATTAGTGTAGTCCACGCACATGCGCCACTTGCCATTGGCCTTCTCGACTAGGACAGGATTAGCGAGCCATTTGGGATGCATGACCTCGCGGATGACTCTTGCCTTGTGGAGCTTCTCAACCTGCTCTCGAGCCGTGACCTGGCACTCCACCAACATCTTTCGCAACTTCTGCTTCACAGGACGCGTGTCGGGGGTTGACGAGCAATTTATGCTCGATGATCTCTCGGGGGACGCCGGGGAGGTCCTCGTGCTCCCACGCAAACATGTCTCCATTGGTCCGCAACGTGCTGAGGATGGCCTCCTCATTGATTGGGTCAAGGTTGACGCTCTGAAAGCGGCGTGGCGCGCGTCTCGCCATCGGGTTTAGGTTTTGGCACCCACCACCCTGATGTTGGCGGGTCGGGAGCCCCTTGCGTAGCCTTGCCACCTTCCAATTGGACGGTATGGACATACCGGATGGCTGCCGGGATGTCATTGTCGATCTTATGGGACAAGTCCTGGTTGCCCCGCACTGTGATGACCCCTGAGGAGGCTGGGATCTTCATGCAGAGAAACGCATGGTGCGGAACTGCACCGAATTTGTTCAGCGTGACTCGGCCAAGGATGATGTTATATTGGTAGGGGATGTTGACAACGTCGAAGACAATGCTCTCCTTACGGGTGCAGTCGCCGGTTCCAAATTCCACCGGAAGCTCAATCTTGCCGAGGGTCAGGATTGGCTCGCCCCCAAAGCCCAGGAGCGGTACCCCCGCGGGAGTGAGGCACATGCGGGGGATTCCCATCTCAGTGAGTGTAGATGCAAAGAGGATGTCCGCCGAGCTACCTCCATCAATAAAGACGCGGCGCACCTCGCAGCTGTTGATGACCGCCGAGATGACGAGAGCGTCATGGTGGGGAAAAGTGACCCTGGCAGCGTCCTCAGGGCCGAAGGTCACAGTGGCATCGAACCACGCGGGTAGCTCTGTGGGTGGAAAGGAACCGATGTGGTTAACTTGATGGGTGTAGGCAAGGCATTGCCGCTTGGATGTGTAGGTGTGAGCGTTGCCACCGGTGATGGCGTGGATGATTCGTTGGGGGCCGATGGCCTGCACTGGTGCTCTGCCACGCGGCGGCAGCGGTGGTGGTGGCGGCAGCTGTAAGGCACGAACCCCTTGCTCTCGAGCTCGGCCTGACAGATCAGTGATGCCCCTGCTGCTGGGGCGCCGTGGTTGCCGGCGCTGCCGGGCCGCGATGGCGATATCGCACTCCGCTGTGGAGTGAGTGTTTACTCAGTTTATTTCACAAAACTTGCCTTGTGGCCTGCTATTTCTGTGGTCGCTGTGCCCGGCTTGACTGTTGCTCTCATGGTTGCAGTGGTCATCGCACTTCCAATCTTGGTGATCCAAGCGTGGGTGGTCTCGTCCTTCATTGCGTACTCGGTTCTGCCCACCACCTTGCCACTGGCCTTGGCTTTCGTAGTGTGGTTGCGGGGCGGGAGCCTCGCACTCCTCCACGTGGTGTACCCCTCGTTGGCGGGGCCGACGCTTGTCATGATTCTCAGCGTCAGGCGCAAACTGTGCGGCTGAGGCCAAGGCTTCGGCTCTTCTCTGCTCTCTCCCTTCCTCGGCACGGGAGTATGTGTCCATGATGTCGTAGAGCTCTCTAATTGTTCTCGGCTGCCTCCTGTTGAGCTTGGCTGCCAGGTCCTCATCACGTATTGCACGACACGCGGCATCACACACGCTTTGGTCGGTGATGTCGCGAACTTGGCATTGGAGATTGGAGAAGCATTTGCGGAATGCCCGGATGGATTCGCCCGGGGCCTGCTTGAGGATGTTCAGATCTGAAGAGGTGACTTGTTTGTTTATGCTTCCCTGGAAGCGACTGTGCATCTGCTCGCGAAGGTGCTCCCACAAGTACACCGAGTTGGGAGGCAGTGTGAGGTACCACATGCGAGCTAATCCAGTGAGCGCAAGCAGCAGACTTTTCGCCATCCCCACGTCGCCCCTTCTGGCAGCTGATACATTAGCTTCATACACACGGGTGTACTCTGTGGGGTCCGTCTCACTGTTGTACTTGGGAAGGTCCGCCGGGTGAAACTTGCTTGGCCATGGGTTAGCCGCCAGCCCCGAGCTGAGCAGACTGAGCATGTCCGCGAGGTTGACGACCTCCTGCCGTGGCGGGCGGGCGGTAGGTGCGGCAGCCGGAGCTGGGATGTAGACGTCAGGTGGGGCATCTGGGTACACATGTTCCTTGTCCGGGCGTCGACCTGGGCCTCGGGCCCCTTGGTCGCTGGTGCCGGCCCCGGCATCGCGTAGGACCGTGTGTGCCGTTTGTTGATTTTGTCCGATCTCTTCACGGAGAGGTTCGGCGCGTGCCTGCACGTCTGCCAAGTCTTGGAGGAGCTCATCGGCCGCTTGGTGATTGCGCCGGATATTCTCCCGTGCTTCCGCTATGGCTTCTTCTTGAGGCCGATGTATGACGTCGGCCCCGCCTTGGGCAGCCGCAAGTTGTGCCCGGAGCTCCACAGGCTAATGCCGCTACGCGGAGGGCCTCGACTTGGGCTGCTTCAAGCTGGACACAGAACTGCTCCGCTTGCTGGGCTGCAGTTGCAACCTGTTGCCTTAATGTCTCCATCTCTCACTCAGCATGAGCGAGGGCCCCAGAGGTCTCTGGACTGGTAGCTTGGGCGTTGATGGCGGGGCCGATGTCGTTGTTCATCGCAGGGGTGGCCGTGTGTGTTGTCATCCTTGCGGCGACCTGTGGGGCGATAGCCGTGGTGCTTGGAACCATATTGACGATACTTGCGACCTTTCGCTTGGTCCCCTTCTTCGCCTTCGCTCTAGGAGGCATGCCTTCTTACTTCGCGAAGGAGCACGCGTGTGGTGCTGAACACCAACACACGCGTGTGTTGGTGTTGAGGTTGCGTGTGTTACAATCGTCGGTGATGTCCCCGGGCTTCCTCTCGACGGCGTCTCGGATGACACAACTTCTTGTCCATTTCCCACAGACGGCGCCAACTGTCGTAGCTTCAATACTAGGCAATGTACTTTGGGCACCCCCGATCGGTTACGTCGACCTCCGAGAGTACCAGGGGAGTACGAGCCAGGGGATTGTCCGTCGAGGGGGAGCACGGAGGTCCGTGACAGACGAAGCGGAATGTAAAATACTCGTGCCGAGGATAAATGGAGGCGAAATGAAAACTCTCGTATTTATATCAGGGTTCGCCGCTTATATCTGAGAAAAAGATCCCCTTCTCTCTACCCCTATGGGGGGGTATTTATAGGGTTCGGGAGTAGAAAGGGCGAGATTACAATTATGCCCTTCGGACGACCACACACCCTCAAGGGTATTTTGGTCTTTTTACAAGAATCCTTATGGAATATTAAAATACTCTAATATCCAAATACTCGCTACTACGACGACGTATTGCCCTTGGCGTCGGGGCGAGGCGTGGCCTCAACGTCTGCCGAGACATAGCATTTCCTTGATATCGTCTGTGATAACAGCGGAGCTTGCTGACGCCAGGCAAAACATGTCGATTCAAGGAGGGGGACCTTGACACCGTCGAGGAGAAGCCCGTCGGTTCCGGGTAACGCGGGACCCTTCCCCCAACATATTTGTTCCAAACCAAGATGTGTCAATACAACAGCTAGTTCAGATTTAATCCTCATCGTTCTTCAAGTCCTAAACTTTCTTCTTCTGTAAGATGAAGTTGTTAGTGATTACTTTGTCATACTTATCAGTTTATCTTCATGTTGCGCTTAATCGGCTGGCTTACCAACGGTTTTCTTTTATTTTAGTGCGCTCTCTCTTTCCTTTGCTTTATTTTGTATGCAGCTTGGCTGGGTGTTATGTTTCCCCCCCTAATGTATTTATGTGCAAGAGTAATGTTAAATTCTGCCAATTTTGGCTAAAAATCATTAACCACTGAATCAACAAATGGAATGGATCGGGCAAGGTCGAGGCTCCCCTGTGGCGTCAATGCTGGGATTGCTGGGCGCCGTTGAAATGTAAGATTTCCTCTTGGCTGGCAGTCTCGAATCGTTGCTGGACAGCGGACCGCTTGGCCAGGCGGGGACTAGAGCACTGCGATCGCTGCCCGCTGTGTGATTAAGATGAAGAAACGATGTCACATCTGCTCACCGCTACCAGACGAGGACTTCACCGCGTGGTTTCATTCACTGCGTGGCTTCAAACTGCAACGGACAGGGGGTAGGGCCAGAGAAATCAGGTCGCTGATCATTCTGACTATGTGGAGGATTTGGCGACATCGAAACACCTGTCTTTGATGAAATGAGGCCGACATGCCAGGATTTAGTTGACGCCATCCCCAATGAAGCTGAGCTCTGGAAGCTGTCACGGGCTAAGGAGCTTCGTCGAGTGCCTCTACATGCCCGGCAACCAGACGTTGCTGTCTGATTTTCTTTTTAGCCTAGGAAGATAGCTTGAGTTTTGGTCGGTTAGATCGCAGTTTTTGTTTTTGTTTTGTTTCTATTTTGTTTTTGTTTTGCGTTGGTGGTTGTACTCTGCGCCTTTTTGACGTTTTTCCTCTAATATACAAAGACATGTATTCAGTGCATGTTCGAGAAAAAAAATGAAATGAAAGAAGTGACAAGAACTTTTGTTGTCTTCCAAATGTAAAAAAGAATTCTTTCAAGGTGTTATGATTCGCCAAACCCGAGCGCCGCCGCCTCCAACCGAGTCTCCCGCCCGAGCTCTGGACTCGAGCCCGCGCCGTTGCCAGCGCCTTGGAGGCCGCCGCCGCACTCGGCTCTCCCGTGGACGAGCTCGCCGCCCCACCAGATCCAAGCCGCCGGCCTCCCTCCGTCCTCGCCAACGTCGACCCCAAACCACGCGACAGCAGCACCACCCCATCACCGGCGGCCACGGCATCTTCCTCATCCCATCCCACTGCCGGTATTCCCTTTATTGGTCGGTTTGAACAATGCGCGTATAAGGGAAATAACTCAGCAAGTTAAACACGATTTGAATCTAGAATGACTCGGTCACTGCGTGTTGCCGAAGACTCATATTGTAGAAATCATGTCTGAATGCCAAATTAATTACTATCAAGCTAATATGTTAGTGGTTGGCAGAACTACTGCAAATGAACTTCGGGTAAGACATGCTTAATTCCTCTGATTAATTGGTTAAAGTTAGCTAATCAATTTGTGCGTTGGTAGGAGTCAGTTCTAATCAAAATACTTAAGTTCTTCGGGTGAGCAAAGTCAAGATGAATCCATACTGTTCCTACATACTAAGTATTTCGGATGATTATTGTTAAATCAATAGCTTACGATGTTCTGACCCATTTTGGTAACCGGTTAACTAGCTGGGGATTAGTGCCTTAGCGGCAAGTAGTTGAAATTGAGGTGCGGATGAGCAAGGCTGACATATTTAAACAAGTAATGGCTACGCTGTCTGGAGAATATTTAACCAACGCGTTAATGATGAAGATGGCTGGGCAAGACCATGCCCCATTTAAGTACAGGATAGATGGAGCTTGAGCTTTGCCTTTAGAAGCATATCGGAGGTTTGTGATTATTGATTAGCAATGAGTTAAAGAGTGGCAATTATCAACTAATAAGTGAACTAAGTAATTCCTAATCAATGGCCCTATCCGAACAGAATAGCTATTAGACGGATAAGTAATCTGGATCGATTAAGGTTCATTCAACTATATGATGTAATTAAGTACACTGATAACTAACTAACTATTGCACTAACGAAAGTAAACAACACAGTGTAACAGTCAGCACAGCTAATGGTATATTTTGCTCCGAGTAGTTAAGGTTGAGACCAGACAAGTTCATTGCTCTAACCATTGCATGTGGTAGGTAGTGCAGTCCAGATCGGTTGAGTCTGATTGACGCCGCTCTTAAGCAAATTAACAACAATGTCAATGAACCACTAACTGCGATAGCTAGCTAATGCAATCATGATCTGTTGCGCCTGATTAATAATACTCTAGTTGTCAATCAGCAATATTGATCTATTAAGTTAATGACCGATACAAGTGAGTTACCTAATGCTAATACAATTAGTCGCGGGTTAGCATAATTAGTATACTATTATAATCAGTTTTCACTTAATGGCAGGTAAGCTCAACTAAACAAGAGGTCACCTCAGAATTATTGTATGCAGCTGCAACCATGACTAGTACACCTAAGCACTCAAGCTAATAATGCTAGGCTAAATTGATGAACCATTGACATACTTGATATACTATGGAAGCATTATTAGCTTCTAACTGGAACTAATTAGTGATGCCTAACATAATTAATATACAAGAATTCACTAACCAAGGATTACCTGATTTAATAAACATACTAATTAGATCATGAGCTGATGCATATAAGACTAATAAACCCCACTGGTCATACTTCTGCTGTCCAGATTTGGTTAACTTAAATTTATGCAACCTTAATCCGTGTAAACGATGAAGATAATGTGATAAGTGAATTCACACTTGTTATGCATATACTTAAACCATGCTATATGCATATCATACAAGCCTGGGAAGTAGACCCATGATGCAAACCATAGCATTCTAGTATCTCATTTGTACATGCAGTCCGCATATAGATCATAATAAATCTGCGATTTCATCTTAGTAGCATAACACCTTGTCTATATTAAATCACAGTTAGCGTCATAAAATGTATGATCTATCTCTTGTATGCTATTACCACGGGAATCGAAATCTTATAAAGATAAGCTAAGGTTAACCGATTAAGTCTGCATGTTTAATCTTGCTTATAGGATGCTCACAACCATTTTGGGTGCATATTTCAACAAATCGAATGCATCCATGTTAATCGCATCCATGCATCTCCGTCCTTTTTAAATTAGCCTCTTAGGTTTGCTTTTCTCTTTTGGAGGCCATTTGTTTCTTACCGGTGTTTCAAGCATTCGGGATTTTCTTGCGAATGACCATTGGATATTACACTTCACCCAGCAGTGAGGCAAGTTCACAAAAATACTCGCTAAGATTCCCTTAAGTTCATTCCATGCTTCGCTATTGGTTAAGTTTCCTTGCTAGCTTGTATTGTTGAAATGTTTGCAATGTGGTAGTGATGGCGAATCACTAGTATTGCTAGGTTCGGATGTGTTGCAAGATCAGCGAGGATCTTTTAATCGGACTAAAGCAATATGAAACCCCTAAATGTGAGATGCGAGTGCCGGGGTACTGTCGTCTACAGACGGGTCGGTCAGGTGGATTTAACCTGATCCGATGCCGGTCTCGTAGGGCTTTACCTGTCACCCACGGTGGAAGGCTTGCCGCAATGATCGGGTAGTCGAGGTCGGCCAACCTCGAACTAACGGCATCTCGGAAGTGCTTCCCTTGGTCAAACCTTGTCTGGTTTGCTCAGAACAGTTGATATAGTCTTGTTGACTATCTTTAAATCACCCAAGCTTGTTTGACTTGATGTGATTGTTGGATGTGAAATTCTTGGTTGAATTGATTCATATTCAGATCTGAAGATAAACTTGTTCATGTGATATTAGTTGATATCGTGTTATCAATATTATCCATGTTGTTGTTTATCATGCTCTGTGATACACATGTTAGTAATGGATCCCTGATCCATAGCTTTGCTGAAATTTACATGGGATGAGTATATGAATGTGGCTTGCAAGTACGAGAGTACTTACGGAATTCAATTCCGAACTTGTTGCAGGTGAGACTAGAATTGAGGGTTCCTATAATGCTGATTTTGCGCAAGTGGATATCTATTTGCAAGTTTGTCCTTGTCGGTCACGTGTGGGTTACGTGCCTCTTATGGAGATGGTTGGGCTACCATCTCAAGGGTTTTTCAGTTATTTCCGCTGCTGTGTTTAAGCTTTAGAAGCATGTAAATGACCTTCGAGTTGTTATGTATGTGATGCGAAACCTCTCTTGGGTAAGAGGTGAGTTATATATCTGAATAATTCTTGTTCTCTAGAGTTTGACCTGTGATACGAAGTTGTTACATGTGATCATTCCATATACCGTGCATGAATGTTTGAAGTATATGAAAATGATCGTAAAGAAGTAATGTGTTCTTTCCGGTTTCACTTGGCGTAATATTATTGGTTGAGTGACCTGCTAGCCGAGATGCAGTGCCGGTTAGGCAGGGTGTGGGTAATCGTATTGGACTTTCGAGCGACCCACTAGTCTTCGGACTGGGTTAGGGTGTGGGTGCGATTGCCGGGCTCCTCTGATCTTACTTCGCTTAGTGATCTTGAAAGCAACATTAGTTCTTTACCGGATCTTGATTTCGTTTTCAGCTTCTTTTGCGATAAAGTGTGTCCTTGCCCGGCTTAACCAACCGTGAGTGCATACGACATGTGGTGATCGTATGGTGGGCTGGTTAGGTGTCGGATCGTCCAGCAGTGAAGGCATACGACGTTCGGTAAGCGTATGGTGTGCTGGGCGATTTTTCGGGTATTCGGATCTCGTATCGCAGCTGGAGCTGGTTAGGAATTCGGGGTCCTGACAGCTTGGTATCAGAGCCAGGTTGACTGTAGGGCAAACCTTGCAGGTGGTCGTTTGTTAAGGAGTTGCTTTTGTTAAAACTATTTATAAAACTAAAAATGAGTTTCAGCAAGAATAAGTACGGTTCATTTTACTTCTTATCCCCTTCAGTCTTAGGTCTGAATTTTCTTCTTTCCCAATTCACTTGGTTGCAAAATGTTTGTAAAATCTCATCCCATCTTGCCTTCCTATGCAAGATGCTTCTCGGAGTTTGACTCTTGCTAGTTGTAATTTCTTAGTGAGTGGTATAACTAAGTATTTCCTTCTGTAATTCTGTTCCTTCCTTATTGCTGAAGTACCCTCCCTTCTGTCACCATTCATTCCTCGACATATCTGATTCTATAACCATCGACGATATTTATCTTCGCAGCGAAGGACTATCCCTGAGCTGCATGGGTTGGTGTGCACAAATGTCTTTCTAAGGCAGCCTTGCTACTTACCGTCGTGCTACTAGCCCATGATTCTGTTCCAAGTTCTGGAGTCGGCGTACTCTCGGCCTTCCTCCACCTTTTTGAGGGACCTTATCTCTGCTATATTGCCGATCAAGAGAACTCTACCTTTGTAACATAATCCTTCAATCGAACTTAAGCTTCTTAATCGTTAAAAGACACCGATGTGTTTGTTCTCTCCTTTTTCTCTGCTCTAATTCTTGGACCTGACTTTGGACCCTGTATCTTCCCTTTTTGGTGATATAATCTTTCCATTCCACCTCTCAAGGTCTACACCTTATGGTGTAGATTTTTCCTTGTGATTTATCGTCTTGATAGACTTTTGAAACAGCTAAAGTGTGTGCCGTCCAGAAATTGCCGCAAGCTCATTGTCCTTCTTTTGGCACCATGAGCTAAGTCTATCTTCACATAATTGGCTAGTAGACTAACCTTTTTTATATATGTTATGGCTGCACTCTTTCACACATATTGTGTTGAAAAATCTCGTTCGAAGGCGTTGAAATTTCAGCCATATGCAAAGATCTCGTATGCCATCCATGTGAAAGGTGTAGATTGCTAGTCTCTTGTGCAACCATTTAACATCTCAATGTCCATAAATATGGTAATGTATTGAGATGAATTAAACATGCCTCCTTGCTGCCCATGCATGTTTAATTTAGTTGCACGAGTCCTTCCTAGTTCAACTTATCGCAATCCTTACTAAGGAGTCACAGAAAGAACTAAGTCTTGTCAATTGCCCCAATTCCGAGCACTTGGTTAACAAGACTCCTCTGATCTTACTTCGCTTAGTGATCTTGAAAGCAACATTAGTTCTTTACCGGATCTTGAATTCGTTTTCAGCTTCTTTTGCGATAAAGTGTGTCCTTGCCCGGCTTAACCAACCGTGAGTGCATACGACATGTGGTGATCGTATGGTGGGTTGGTTAGGTGTTGGATCGTCCAGCAGTGAAGGCATACGATGTTCGGTAAGCGTATGGTGTGCTGGGCGATTTTTCGGGTATTCGGATCTCGTATCGCAGCTGGAGCTGGTTAGGAATTTGGGGTCCTGACAATATGCCCCACAGCAAAGTGGTGTGGTGGAAAGGAAGAACAGAACACTGATAGAGATGGCAAAGACACTACTCAATGAGTACAAGACTTCACCAAGATTTTGGGCTGAAGCTATCAACACTGCCTGCCACTCAATCAATAAACTCTATCTACATCCACTGCTCAAGAAGACACCCTATGAGCTGCTCACCAACACCAAGCCAACTATCTCATACTTCAGGGTATTTGGTTGTAAGTGCTACATACTTCAGGGTATTTGGTTTGAAGCTAAATCAGATGTTGGTATTTTCCTTGGTTATTCCACTAACTCTCATGCCTATAGAGGTTTTAACACCTCCACAAAGGTTGTTGAAGAATCTATAGATGTGTACTTTGATGAGTCTTATGGCTCTCAAGGAGAGCAAGTTGCTAATGATGTAGGGAGCAAGAATATTCTCAAGAAATCCACTGGTGAGATTAGACCTACTGTCAAGGAGGAATCTACCTCACCAAGTGATCGTGAACCACCAGCTCCATCACTAGTTGAAGACATTGGAGAGCAAGACTTCGAGCTCGAGTACAACCCAGCTAATGATCAACTAAATGCAGAGGACCTGTCTCAGCCAGCTGTGTCACCGGAAGAACCAGCTGCGTCACAGGCAACACCAACAGCTGTGACACAGGTGGTTGACCCCGAACACCTTGTGCTCAGTAGGCTGCAGAAGGATCACCCTGTTGACCAAATCATGGTGCCATTAATAGGGGAGTGACTACTCGTTCTCGTATTGTAAATTTCTGTGAACATTACTCTTTTGTCTCCAGTGTTGAACCCAGGAATGTAATGAAGCTCTCAAGGATGGTGATTGGATAAATGCCATGCATGAAGAGCTAAACCAGTTTAAAAGAAATCAAGTCTGGTCCCTAGTGGAAAGACTCTATGACCACAATATCATTGGAACCAAGTGGGTCTTCAGGAACAAACAAGACACAAATGGACTGGTGGTGAGGAACAAAGCCAGACTAGTTTCTCAAGGCTTCACTCAAGTAGAAGGTCTGGACTTTGGTAAAACATTTGCTCCAGTAGCAAGACCTGAAGCCATCAGGATTCTACTTACATATGCTGCTCACCACAACATCAAGCTCTACCAAGTGGATGTGAAGTCAGCCTTCCTTAATGGTAAGCTTTCTAAACTTGTATATGTTGAGTAGCCACCTGGCTTTGAAGATGCTAAGAAACCACATCATGTCTACAAATTGCACAAAGCACTTTATGGTCTAAAACAAGCACCTAGAGCATGGTATGATACACTGAAAGAATTCTGATCAAAAATGGATTTAAAATGGGCTTAGTAGACACAACTCTATTCACTAAGAAAAATGAAAAGGACTTATTCGTGTGCTAAATTTATGTCGATGACATAACATTTGGTAGTACTAACCGTTCCATTAGTGATGAGTTTAGCAAGATGATGACCAAGAGGTTTGAGATATCTTTGGATGGAGAACTCAAGTACTTCCTAGGACTGCAAATCAAGAAACTCAAGGAAGGGACATTCATCTCACAAGAAAAGTTCACCAATGACATCATCACCAAGTTTGGCATGAAGGATGCAAAGCCCATTCACACTCCCATGCAAACTAATGGTCATCTGGACTTAAACATTGAAGGTAAATCTACTGATCAGAAAGAATTTAGATCCATGATAGGTTCTTTGTTATACTTATGTGCATCTAGGCTAGATATTATGTTGAGTGTATGCATGTGTGCTAGATTCCAAGCCAACCCTAAAGACTGTCACAGAGTGGCAGTACGCGGAATTCTGAGATATTTGATTCAAACTTCAGGGTTTGGTTTGTGGTACCCCAAAGGTGCAAATTTTGAGCTACTTGGCTATTCTGATAGTGACTATGCAGGGTGTAAGGTTGATCGAAAAAACATCTCAGTTACTTGTCAATTCCTAGGGCACTCCTTGGTGCCCTGGTCATCCAAAAAACAAAACTCAGTAGCCCTTTCCACTGCAGAAGCTGAGTACATAGCTGCTGTAGTTGTTGTGCGCAATTATTATGGATGAGGCAGATCTTGAAAGATTTCAACATATCTTTTGCTCAAGTACCCCTCTTCTGTAATAATGAAAGTGCAATTAAGTTAGCCAACAACCCAGTACACCACCAAAGATCCAAGCACATAAAAGTGAGGCACCACTTCCTTAGAGATCATGTGGAGAAGGGAGACATACAGCTGTGTCATGTAAGGATAGAAAAATAATTAGCTGATATTTTCACCAAGCCTTTAGATGAGACTAGGTTCTGTGCTCTGAGGAGTGAATTGAATATCATTGATGTCTCAAACTTGCTATAAAAGGTTTGCTTGGTGTCTAGCTCATATGTTCATTCTATTTATGCTGTCTGTGTTTTTCATCTGTGTCACCTACCTGTGTTACAGGTATGCTTAGAGTTGAGAGTTTTCGTCGAGCTGTTTGCGCACATCTTCTGTGTACATGTTTTCTTATCCTATCTGGTTTTTCAAAATCAACTCTTGTCAGTTTTAGCTTTGCTTTTTTGATTTTCTAGCAAACTGACATTGGGAAGATTTCTTAAGGACCCTTTGATAGTGCTCTAGTGCTTTCTCTCTTATCAAATTCTTTCTATCTTGGTGTTCTAAATGAAAAACTTGTCACCTGAGTAATCCATCTATGTCTTAGGTGAACTTTTTTGAATTCCATAGGTCATAGGGTCTCTTTTAACTCACCTGTATCACAGGTCATCTAGTCAGCTGTGACACAGCCACTTTATAACCCTTCAGCCTATATAAAGGAACTCGCGTTCCCCATGAAAACCTGTTCGCCTACAGAAAGCCCGAACTTCCGCTAAGCGCTAATTTCTCGAGTTTTCATCGAAATTGCGGTTTTTGACCTACCAAAAGTTTTCAACTCATCAGAGAAGCTTTCCGAGGCACTCCAACATCGTTTCATTCGTGCCTTGCAAAGTTTTCGATCAAAGTAAGCATCAACCAACCCTTCCCTGAGCTTACCCTAGCTTCATGTCAATGCAATCACTCAAGAACTTAATCCAGTAGCGCATTGTCCTCGATTTGGGTTGGTTTAGGCTTTGTTTAGCTTTCTGGTCTCATCTAGCTCGAAACCTAGGGCCAAAATCTTATTAAACCCTAGTTTTCATGTATCTGCCTTCCGCTTCTATGTGTAGCTGTGTCACCGCTATGGTCCACACCTGTGCCACCTTGTCCTCACACAGGTGGACAACACAGCTACTGTCTTCTGCATTTGAGAGTACCTCTTTCCTTATTCTTCCTCATCTTTCTCATTTCTACAGATGTCTTCAGGTTCAGAAAGAGAGGATAGTGGTCTCAAATGGTCAGATCCCGAAGAGTCAAGCAGAGAGATGATTATCTCAACTCTGATCAAGAGAGAGAGAGGTTGAGGCAGAGAGAAGAACCTCTTTAGAGAAGAAGAGCTCAGCAGAAAGCTTACAGGCAAAGAAAAGCTGCTGAGAAAAAAGTTGCTGCTGCAATATCTAAAACTGGTCAGTCTAGTTCAGCACAACCAGTCTTATCCAAGAGGACAAGATCCTCATCAGATGCTGATCAGCTACCTCTGAGCAAGATAGCTGCTAAGAAGCCCAGGCAAGCAGTAAGGAAGGTCAAGAAGACCTCTGTTGCAAATGTAGTGCTGCCGAGGGGCACTCTATCTATCCAAGAGGCTCAGGCTGAGGAAGTTGATCCTTCTATCCTAGAAGCCATCATGGAAAATGACATGGTCATTTTAGAAGAGATGGACAATCTTTCAGAACAGATCCGTGCAGAAACAGATGAAAGAGTGCAGAAGCAACTTCTTGAGCTGTTCTCTGCTGAATCTTCAACTGTCAGTACAGTCTAGGCCACTGAATCTTCAACTGTCAGTACAGTCTAGGCCAATATCTTATGCTATCCCAAAGCCAACAGATGAAGATAAGGTTCTTTTGAGAGAAATTACAGATTTGCATTTTCAGATGCAGGCAGCCACCTCAGCATCTGCCAAGAATGTTTTGAAACAGCTAATCCTTGAGAAGCAGAAAATGTTCTCTTACAGCTCTCAACCAGCTTTAGCATCAAAACCCGTTGAGGTTCGCAGTTCTGGTGCCAGGGATCATTATCTTCTTAACAGATGTCTGAACTGATTGCTACAATGAGAAATGTCCCCTCAGGACCTGCTAGGAATGCTCTGAAGGAACAACTCAGAATCAAGTGACAATTGCTGTCTCCTGAGCTCAGAAAAGAATCTAAAGCAGCCATGCTCAATCCCGCATCACATGAAGGAGATCTGCAACTGTAGTAATCTTTGATGTATCTCAAGTCCAAAAGCTGTCAGATGTAGAGGTTGCAATCATGTCTGAAACATCATAGAGCTCCAAACCATCGATAAAAGAACAGCTGGTTCAACAACAGGAGATTCTGAAGGAGTTAAAGAAGGAGATGTCACCACCTGTAGCACAGGTGGCTGACACAGCTAAAGCAATGCACACCTATCAAAGAAAAAGGAAGAAGAGTTCTAACTCAATCAGTACTGAGACTCTCTCATCTTTGGATGTGCATAGACCAATATCCCCTTCACAGTTCTTGGTTTCTGAGATAGAGGAACAAGCTGCAGAAAAGGCCCATGCGCCCACATCATCACCCAAGGCTGGAACAGATAAGCCTTCAGAAGCTGTTTAGACTTCATCTCCACAGCTGTCCCAACCAGCTGTGTCTCAGGCAGTAGATGCCCCAGTGCAAGCCCCACAACTGCCTTTGCCATCAGTGTCATAGCTAGTTGACACCGAGGTCACTTCACCTATTGCTCATCTCTCACAGTCCCCACCTGTGGCACAGGCAAGTGACTCAGTTGAAGTAGAAGAAAGTTCTGAGAGCCTATTAGATGATGGCAGGGGTGTTTCAGTGACCCCTCTAAGAACAAGGGAGCCTCGATCAGATTCCGACAAAGAATATATAGCTAAAGAAACATCCTCTAACTCAGAGTCAGAACAAGAGGCAGCAGCAGAAGAACCAGAGACAGCAGCAGAGGCAGAGCAAGAGGACAGTTCTCCAGAAAATTCTGAGGATGAGGAGGACTTGGAGTCAAAATACAGCTATGTTTTCTCCACTGCTCTGAGAACTGAGCAAGGACAGATGGAGTTCTTGCCTAGATCTGCTTGAAAGAAGCTACCCAAGTGTGATCCTAAGAGATCCAAGAATAATGTTGTATCTCTAAGCTCCAGTGCTTACATCAAGATGAGATCAACCAATCCATACTTCTCAGCTGATAAAGAATATATTGAATCAGCTTGCTCTGACCCCAGGTTCCACAATGACAAACAGAAGGAGGTCTATCATGAAATCCTATCAGCTAAAGGGTTTGTTGGCTACAAAGCCATTGATTGGGATGCTCTCTCAGACTCTAGGCTGCGTGCTCTTCCATCTTTGATTTAAGCAGCAAGCCTTGAATTCCTGAGCAATCTACAACAAGGCTATGATCCAGAAGTGATCAGAGAGTTCTATGCCACCGTGTGGGTAGAACAGGAAAATCAAGACATCATGATCTGGAGGACAAGAGGCCAGCTCCTATCCATCACTGCTCCAGAATTCAACAGCATGTTTAAAGCACTAGTGGAGCCCATTTGCCAAATCTTTTCAGGTTGGAGTCAGTTCCAAATGAAGTCAGAAGAAAATTCTATCCAAGGAACTTCTCCTTCCCTGCCAATGCCTCAGTAGATCATGTATACTTCAAAGACATTACAATCACTGCAAAGCATCTTGTGAAGATCCTCAATGTTACCATTCAACCCAAAGGAGGAAACACAGATGCAGTCTATTCTCCTGTCTGGCAAGTGCTGGTCCATATTGCAAAGAGTCAACACTTTGACATTGCCAGATTCATGTTTCATGAAATAGATGCAGTGCAGAAAGACAAGAAAGCAAAGTTGAGGTATGGTTCATACATCATGCACATGATTCTTCAGAGGATAGTCTACCTGAGTTCGAGTTTGATCTTTCAGTCAAGACATCCAAGACTCAACTCAGACCTCAAGCTGATGATCATCCAGATGAAGTTGTTGTTCCTGCAATCTTTGGAGATCTTTCAGATACAGCTGTGCCAGTCCCCAGTGACACAGCTGCTCCAACAGCAACTCAGATGCCATCACCTCAAGACCACAGCTCTCACCGCCAAGGACCCACCGGTGTCACAGCTGATATTCCTGCAGCTGACCCAGCTGAGCTGGTATCTGTGACACAGGTAGCCGATGATGGCTCTCTCTCTTCCTCATTGCTGACTCAAGCAGCTATCAGAGCTTATCAGAACAAAGTCATGTCGACTCAATTTGCTGCTCTGCGCAAAGAGAATCGCCAGCTTTGAGAAGAAGTTACCAGTCTGCACACCAAGATTGATCAAATGCAGACTCAACTTTCAGAGATTCTTTAGTTCTTGAGGTCCAAGTGAACCTAAAGATTCCTTTTTCCTTACCCCTTTCTGGTGTCTTAGTGGCTGTTGTGGGAGGGGTCCCCGTGCGCCCCGAACGCCAATGAGCAACGGTAAGGCATGTATACCTACTGCGAACTCACGTCTAACTCTTTTGCAGCCATGAGACACGCAGAGCGCAGGTGCAGACGCGGGGTACATGCGCAGGTGCAGACGCGGGTGCAAGCGCAGATGCAGACGCGGGGTACATGCGCAGGTGCAGACACGGGGTACAAGCGCGGATGCAGACGCGGGGTACATGCGCAGGTGCAGACGCGGGGTACAAGCGCGGGTGCAGACGCGAGGTGCAAGCGCAGATGCAGACGCGGGGTACGTGCGCAGGTGCAGACGCGGGTGCAAGCGCAGGTGCAGACGCGGGTGCGAGCGCAGGTGCAGACGCGGGGTACGAACACCCCGGCGACAAGACCCCACCATGTGACGTACTGTACGGCATGTCGTACCGGACGTCACGTAGATGCTAGGGCATATGCTTCCGCGGGTGGTGTGTAAATGACCTGCCTGCCCCTGTCCGTACGGCGGACCGGGGGTAAGACCGTAACCTGCCTAGGGGCAGAATTGTAATCCGGCCATGTTCTCCCCGAGGCCTATAAATAGGGGAGCCCCCCCCAGGTTGGGGGTACGGAATACAAGTTACACTCACTTCTTGACTCGTCAAATTTTCTCTAAGTGTTTGCTCGTTGCTGCGCGCTCCGTTCCGCTATCCCCTGCGCACACCCGGGTGACCTAGCACTCAACCGGGGGTGCCTCAAGTTCACTGTCCGAACCGCGTAGTCGAAGACAGTTGGCGCCGTCCGTGGGGATCGCAGACGAGAAGTCACGTGCAACGCAGCAGCGAGCGCATTGAGATCATCCCTCCAAAAGCGAAGAGAAGCGCCAAGAGGAAGCCTGCGAGCGGCTCAGCGGTGAGAGCTGCGTCCGCGAGAACCCAAGCATGCACGCCCGAGTTGGGCGAAACTCCGGCGCGCGCGGAAGCCGACCCGCCTGTCACCCCCGCGGAGGACACAGTCGAGCCCAGCACCGCGCAAGGGGCTCCGCTAGCGGCACCCCGGAAGACGGTCGCCCGCTCCGTGGTAATCGCCGGGGGTCTTCCGGGCGTCACCGACGGTCGCCCAAACCCGCCCGCCCTTGCTCCCGCATCGACATCTACTCCGGAAGCATTGGTAGACGACCTGCGCCCCGTTCCTCAAATGCAGTAGCGCTGGTTGCTGACATACACAAGGGGCTGTGCCCTCAGTGCCGCGCCCGCCCGCGTGGTAACATCCCGCCGCGGCGCGCGCCCTTCGCCCCGGCATACCGCGAAGTAACATCCCGCGAGCCCGGCAGCGCCTAACGCCGCGTCCGCCCGCGTGGTAACATCCCGCCGCGGCGCGCGCCCTTCGCCCCGGCATACCGCGAAGTAACATCCCGCGAGCCCGGCAGCGTCCTTCGCCGCGTCCGCCCGCATGGTAACATCCCGCCGCGGCGCGCGCCCTTCGCTCCGGCATACCGCGAAGTAACATCCCGCGAGCCCGGCAGCGCCTAACGCCGCGTCCGCCCGCGTGGTAAGATCCCGCCGCGGCGCGCGCCCTTCGCCCCAGCATACCGCGACAGTAACATCCCGCGAGCCCGGCAGCGCCCTTCGCCGCGTCCGCCCGCGTGGTAACATCCCGCCGCGGCGCGCGCCCTTCGCCCCGGCATACCGCGAAGTAACATCCCGCGAGCCCGGCAGCGCCTAACGCCGCGTCCGCCCGCGTGGTAACATCCCGCCGCGGCGCGCGCCCTTCGCCCCGGCATACCGCGAAGTAACATCCCGCGAGCCCGGCAGCCTCCAACGCCGCATCCGCCCGCGTGGTAACATCCCGCCGCGGCGCGCACCCTTCGCTCCGGCATACCGCGAAGTAACATCCCGCGAGCCCGGCAGCCTCCAACGCCGCGTCCGCCCGCGTGGTAACATCCCGCCGCGGCGCGCGCATTCGCTCCGGCATACCGCGAAGCAACATCCCGCGAGCCCGGTAGCCTCCAACGCCGCGTCCACCCGCATGGTAACATCCCGCCGCGGCGCGCGCATTCGCTCCGGCATACCGCGAAGCAACATCCCGCGAGCTCGGCAGCCTCCAACGCCGCGCCAGCCTGCGCGGTAACATCCCGCCGCGGCGCGCGCCTTCGCTCCGGCCTACCGCGAAGTAACATCCCGTGAGCCCGGTTGCCGTTAACGCCATGCCCGTCTACGTACTAACGTCTCGCCGTAGTAAAACTTCACAGCCGCATGGCAAGGGGCTCGCCAAAATAGCCGCATTCATCGCGGAGACACAGCCCCGCCACGAATTGGTCGGCGAACACGACGATCTCCCCCGCTTCAGGTCGAGCGACGTCCTTGTCCGGCGGCGGGATGCGTGCCCCGTGCGGGCCCCCGTCAGGCGGGAGGCGGCCCAACGCGATTAGGCCGTCCAACGTCTCCCTCGTGATCGCAGAGGTGCCGAGGAAGTGGGAGAGGTCGCTCTGGCGGTCCTTCTTCCGGTTGATCGCATCTCTAGCAGCGGCCATCTGGAAGGGGGAGAGAGTGAGCTACGTCTGTAAGATGGAATGCGGTGATGGCAGGAAGGTCGGGTCTTACCGGAACTTGAGCAAGGGAAGAAGGCTATCGCAGAACCTCGTCGCGCAGCGCGACGTCTTCCTGGATCCGCCCCAGGTACTGCCAGCCGCGTCGCCGAATGGTGCGCGCCCGGAGCGCCCGACAGAAGGCGGCGAATAGGCGCGGGGTCGGGAGGAGCCGTGGGAGAGTCGGGAGCCGGGGGCGGTGCGCGGCCCTTTCGAGCGACCGCGCGTGCACGTATGCAGCCGCCCGCAGCACGAGAACATGTCCCCTTTCCCGCGCCTGGAACCAAGCAGAAGGGCGGCCCCACGCGCGCCCCGCCGTCGAACCTGTTCGCTGCCGCCAAGTCCCGGGCTACCCCGGGCTACCCCCGGCCTTCGCCGCCACCGGGTCCCGCCGGATCCCGTCGCCAAGTCTCGGGCTACCCCGGGCTACCCCCGGCCTTCGCCGCCGCCGGGTCCCGCCGGATCCCGTCGCCAAGTCTCGGGCTACCCCGGGCTACCCCCGGCCTTCGCCGCCGCCGGGTCCCGCCGGATCCCGTCGCCAAGTCTCGGGCTACCCCGGGCTACCCCGGGCAACCCCGGCCTCCCGTCCACCCTTCGCCGCCGCCGAGTCCCGGCCTACCCCGGGCTACCCCCGGCCTTCGCCGCCGCCGGGTCCCGCCGGATCCCGTCGCCAAGTCCCGGGCTACCCCGGGCTACCCCCGGCCTTCGCCGCCGCCGGGTCCCGCCGGATCCCGTCGCCAAGTCTCGGGCTACCCCGGGCTACCCCAGGCTACCCCGGCCTCCCGTCCACCCTTCGCCGCCGCCGAGTCCCGGCCTACCCCGGGCTACCCCCGGCCTTCGCCGCCGTCGGGTCCCGCTGGATCCCGTCGCCAAGTCTCGGGCTACCCCGGGCTACCCCGGCCTCCCGTCCACCCTTCGCCGCCGCCGAAGTCCTGGCCTACCCCGGGCTACCCCGGGCTACCCCGGCCGCCCATCCGCCGGATCCCGTCGCCAAGTCCCGGGCTACCCCGGCCTTCCGTCCGCCCTTCGCCGCCGCCGAGTCCCGGCCTACCCCGGGCTACCTCGGGCTACCCCGGCCGCCCGTCCGCCGGATCCCGTCGCCAAGTCCCGGGCTACCCCGGGCTACCCCGTCCCACTGTGATGTGTGCCCTCGTTCCAGGACAACACAAAATTACATACCGCATGTCTGAACGCCGTCGACGCCGCGTCCGCCTGCGCGGTAACATCGTGCCACGGCGCGTGCTGACCTTCGGGATGACACGAAGTCACATACAGCACACTTGGATGCCGATAGCACTACCGGTGCCCCCAAATCACACAACTTTTCACAAACCCTAATAGCGACTTGCTATGCCAAAGTCGTTAGGTTTTTTCATTGGGAGCGTAGTGCATTACACTCCTACATCTGATTGCATGCAAGGATTACGGTCTTGCTGCGTGCTCTACTCCGTATGCGTCCACTCCGGATGCAGCGTCCTCTACTCGGATTCGCATCTACTCCGGACACGTCGCCTACCCCCAATAGCGTCACTGTCTCCGCGCGTGCTTTCCTACTCCGGACGTTGTGCGTCTACTCTGGACAACGCCTCTGCTCTGGACGTGTACTCCAGACACAAGCGTGCACACGCGCCCCGTGTGCAGCGGACTTCGGCTCCGGATGCGAGCGCAAGGCCCCTCGCCTCCGGATGCGCTGAGTGAGTCCACTCCAGATGCATCCTACGCGCGCTCCGGGCGAGTCTCGCGCGTACTCCGGGTGCTTCTCGCGTGCTCCGGACCAGCGTGAATGAGCGGCGCATGGACCCTAGGCAGGCGGCGCGCGAACTTCGGATGCACAACTTTGACTCAGACGGCTCGTTTGCTCCGGACGCATCGTCTTCTTTAGGCGGATGTATTTCCTACTCTAGACTGGCGCGGCTATTACTCTGGACGCCGCGTGCACTCTAGATACGACACGGCAGCTCCGAGCGGGACACATACTCTGGACAAGCAGCACGCGTACCCCGGGCGAGCGAAGCATACGCGGCACACGTACAGCACGGGTACTCCGAATGCACCACGACTGCTATAAGTGGCACGCATGCAGCGCGATCCTGGCCGGATGCCGCCGCATGTACTCCGGACGCACCCGCTCTTCGGGTAGCCCATGCGTGATTACAGCGGGTCGGCAGCTACTCCGGACTCCGGATCAGCCACTAAGGTGGGCGGCATGCCAAAGGCAGCACACTCCAACAGCGGAGCCAATCTGGCAAAAAAAAATTATACTCCCAATAGGATTTGATCCCGTGACCACCAGCACAATTCCTGTATGCACCAACCAGTGACCTAAGGATTTATCTGCAAACACTACAGTCCCTCATGTCCGACATACGTAGCAGCACACGCCTAACGCCTCTAATGCATGCCAAATACCTCCCGTGTTGCCATTACATATATAACACTCGGACTGCTGCCAGAAACAGTGCGCAGCACCACAATCTATTACGAGCTGAATACATCGTCTGTTACGAGCTCAACACCATGCGGAGCAGCACACAAATACAATAGCAACTATCGCTATTCTCCAGTCACTCGGTTTTTCCGTTGGGAGAATGGTGCACCTCACCGCTACACCTTATACGAGCAAGGCGCACCGTTTTGCTACACCATTACATGCAAAAAAATGGTATGCGAGCTACGATATTACGATGACCCTCGTTATTGACAACGGCGAAAGGATTGCGTGACAAACGTGCGAAAGGGATGATGTGATAAACCGGGACACAATGTTTATATGACATCGACACAAGGGGCTGGATGTCGACATGCTTTATGCTTTACAGCTCAGAGCAGTGCCTTGTTACCAACACAAGGGGGATGAAAGCGATGACAAGACAAGTGAAACGGGAACCCCGGGCGTCGTGCGCTTGCTTCAAACATAGCTGCTCTAGACGCGGCACACGTAGTCCTGATGCTCGCATACTCCGGTGCTGTGTCTACTCTGGGCACGGCACACGCTCCTCTAAGCACGGCGTCCCTGCTCCGGAAGCACCCCGTTCATACTCTGGGTGCGGCACTGCGCATGCACACGCTCCTCTAAGCACGGCATCCCTGCTCCGGAAGCAACGAGTATACTCTGTCCGGATGGCGCGTGTGCTCCGGACGTTGTGTGCCTTCCTCGATGCCAACGCGCGTCATGCGCAACGCGTCAACTCCGGGTGCAGCCCACGCTCTTCGAATGTCCAAACCAAGATGCAACACGTTTACTCTGAAAACACATCGCACGCCCACCACTCCAACCAACAGGCCGCACCTAGCCTCGTGAAAGGCTAAGCGGCAACAACCTGCTTAAAGTTGTTTCCAGTAACAGGACGAGAACTCCGAACAAGCTCCAGACTTATCAGTTAGACCCGCTTCTCTATCTTGGATGAGTAGCATGTGACCTTTTTATGGTCAACAAACAATGCCTAGTCCAGCTGGTGAAAGCATCTTTAGTCTCTCGAAGAGGTTTTTAGGTTCAAGTCTCCAATCTGACACCAACTAATATATGTTTTGCAACCCTCTCCACACGGGCCCTCCGGACCGCCCCACGGGCTACCCGCGGGCTACCCCGCGCCTACCCCAGACCTACCCCGCAAGCTACTCCGGGACGCTACCCCGGGCCTACCCCGGGCTGTCCCGGACCTACCCCGCAGGCTACCCCGGGCTGTCCCGGACCTACCACTCCGGATTAGCGAAAAAACAGCGTGCCCCGGCCGCTGAACGAATCTTAACAAAAAATATTGCAGCGGGATTTGAGCTCGCGACCTCCAACTCAACTCCTGAGTGCTCCAACCATTGGGCCAAAGCAGGCGCTGCGTAAGTGGGTATGGCTGCCAACTTAACCATACCCCGGATAAAACAGATTGGCAAAAATATGCTCCCGACATAACTACGTCTCGGATAAAAAGATGTCACATACCGTGGAAACGCGTTTGCTGTCTATCCCGGGAGTGGACTTAGCCGTGCGTCCATCTAGCCGTTGAACAAATTTGACAAAGTAGTTGCTAACCACGGTGTACCCTGTGCGTTGGCCCCATGCCCCGGACGAACTCCGTAGGCCGATGCGCCGCCCGGGGTGTCTTCCGATGACGGTTCCCTACCCCGAGCACACTCTGCTACACCCCGGGCGAGCTCCGGATGCACTCCGCCTCGCGCATGACGACCAGGACGAGCTACCCTGGGCGCGCACGACGACCAGGACGAGCTACCCTGGGCGCAGGTGCAGACGCGGGGTACAAGCGCGGATGCAGACGCGGGTACATGCGCAGGTGCAGACGCAGGGTACAAGCGCCGGTGCAGACGCGGGTGCAAGCGCAGATGCAGACGTGGGGTACGTGCGCAGGTGCAGACGCGGGTGCAAGCGCAGGTGCAGACGCGGGTGCAAGCGCAGGTGCAGACGCGGGTGCGAGCGCAGGTGCAGACGCGGGGTACGAACACCCCGGCGACAAGACCCCACCATGTGACGTACCGTACGGCATGTTCGTACCGGACATCACGTAGATGCTAGGGCATATGCTTCCGCGGGTGGTGTGTAAATGACCTGCGTGCCCCTGTCCGTACGGCGGACCGGGGGTAAGACCGTAACCTGCCTAGGGGCAGAATTGTAATCCGGCCATGTTCTCCCCGAGGCCTATAAATAGGGGAGCCCCCCCTAGGTTGGGGGTACGGAATACAAGTTACACTCACTTCTTGACTCGTCAAATTTTCTCTAAGTGTTTGCTTGTTGCTGCGCGCTCCGTTCCGCTATCCCCTGCGCACACCCGGGTGACCTAGCACTCAACCAGGTGTGCCTCAAGTTCACTGTCCGACCGCGTAGTCGACGACAGTGGCAAAGGGGGAGAGATGCAGGAGGAGAGAAGCTTTAGGGGAGGAAGCATATATAAGGGAGAGATATAGGGGGAGTGGAGAGTTTTTTTTGCTATGCATCAAGACTTGTTCTTATGCTGATCTCTTATGTCTTGAGCACACTGAGTCTTTTCTAAATGATGCAGATTTCTTAATGTTCTGATCTATGCTATTCTGTTATGATTATGTGTTGATATGTGTGGATGATCTATTTTGCTCTAATCTAATTTATACTATGATTCTTCACACATATTCTGTATCATATATGAATGTTTGCTCTGATCGTAACACTATGCTTGCTCTAATCATAACACATGTTAATGAATGCTCAGAACATACTTTAAAAGAAACTCTAAAACTGCATCATTAGCAGCTCAGTTCAGACTGATTTGTCGGACCCCAGATTCCATAACGGAGAGCTTTAGGAATAATCACCCGCTAAGTCGGAGCTTCAACCCCGACCTCAACTCTCCGGGATTAATCCCGAGAGGAGTAGAGTGATATGGCTCCAAATAGCCCGAGACGTCAACCCCAAAGCTTACTCCGGCAAACTAATGCACAGAGCAGTAGGGTGATATAGTCTCCTCACTCTTTCCCACTGAGCCGGAGCATCAACCCCAACCTCGTCCCGGCAAATAAATGCACGGCTGGAGTAGAGTGATATAGCTCCCAACATCTCAGTGGAGAGTCACTTCACAGAGGTGATTAAACTTAATAGCTCTACGATATAAAACCTGAAATCCTCCCTGCATCACGTACTTCAATCATACACGCATTGCACATGACACAGGGGAGAACAAGCCAGTACCATCACAGAGACTCTACAACCGAAACTGCAATAATACTAGCCGTTCCGAAACTTAACAACATATATACAAGCAAAAGATGCTTACACAGCGGAAGTTTAAGTTTGGCTGAGAAGCCTAAAGGTCGGGCCAAAATGGCGGCAGAAATAACCAGGCTGCCGAACCCTGGGCAGAATCACTGCCTGGGATCCCCAGCAACTAGTCGGTGTCGAGATCGATTTCAACGTAGAAACCATCCACTGCGGGAGTGGTTTCCTCTGCACACAAAATATCAACGAATGCAAGGTGAGTACAAAAATGTACTCCGCAAGACTTACAAGGGGAAAGTAGTATTAGATGCATCAGGTATCAAGAAGGGGCTATTTGTGGACTATTTTGCAGAAAGCTAATTTAATCTTTCACAATACCTGTAATTAGATTGAAATCCGTCTACTGGAATACTTTGCAAAAGAGATGAGCTGAAACTGCATAATAACACCTAAAGCAGACCACTGAATACAACAAACCCTCGATCCTTTCTCGACCACCAGGGAGAAATCGATCGCTAACCCACGTCCTTGGAGTTGGCAAGTTTTAGATTAGGGTTGCACTTGTCTAATTCGATGCGGATTCTTACCAAGATGTCCATACCGCGGACACGGCTATTCGAATAGTTTAAACCCTGCAGGGGTGTACATCTTACCTACGCGTATCAACCGACTCTTAGCGTTACCGAATACACACTTTCACGAGGTGTGCTAGCAGAGGGTGGTTGAACACGACCTTTACAATGTTTTCAACCTAGGCATGAGCCGCCCTAATAGGCTAGTCCGCGAACGACAGTTCGGCCGATACTTCGACGCGGTCCCACTAGTTGTGGCAGGTGATACATCCCCGGTCCCGGACCGTGTGTAACCCTCACTCCTATATTGTTGCATCACACCACCTCCTTGCTTTCCACGCACCCAAGTCACGAAAACGGCAAACTATGCAGCTCATATCCTAAGCCTAGATAGATTATTCGGTCGTGGGTGGCCCATTATACCACCCGCGTAGAAGTACGCAAATCTTGGTTCGAAAGGACACCGGGAACCGGTCCTTGTGGGATTAACGAGACAACCCACCATGCTCCCAGCATGGCCTCTCGTCGATGCCCGATTTGAGATTAGTCAGGTTTATTAATCACATCCCGATGAACACCCACCTAATCCGCTAACCCATCCAGAGTGTGTTTTGTTTGCCATCCCAGGAATTACGACATTTGCCCAACTAAGCAGGTCTAAGCATTGTGAGCTATAATAGCAATATTACAACAACAAGTAATTCACTCTAAATAGGTTGGGAGGGTCGGTGGTGTTGATTGAGCGATAAAGTAAGTTTTCATGCAAAGGATAGGGTTCACACTTAGCATAAAATATCAGTGGAACGCATGCAATACGATTTTGAAAACAAATAGTAATTTGCAAATAGTAGGTTATCCGCAAGATGGTCAAAGGGGGCTGCTTGCCTTGCGGTTCCGCTATTAGGTTCTATTCCTGCTCGGGATTACACTCATCGCGATCCTCCGGTCCTATCGGCAGAGCAACATCGAACGAAACACACAAAATGGTAAATACCACGATGCAGAACATCGGCATGAAATGCAATGTATGCCATGTTCTAAAGGATGCAAAATCGAAGCTAACGCAAGTGGAATCAGTTTAATCGGAGTCCGGACGCTCGAGTTATCGCGATCCGAATTTCTCCGGCTAATCGGGGAAACCCTAATTCAAGTTTTTAGTCAATTTCACTTTTTCTAGCATGCAAACTTGGATGAATATGACATAATTGAATAGCTTTCATTTCTCTAAACATTTTGATATATCATTCGCATTTTTCTAAGTTCAGATGAATTTCCTATGAATTTTCTAAGGGTTAAACCTTTTAAATCCCCTTTATGTATTTCTTTCAGAAAAGAAAATCACTAATAAACTTTTATTACAGAGACTAACCTAGCCACAGAGAATGACAAGTGGGCCCCCTTGGTCAAATTTGACCGAGCCAATGACATGGGGGACCCCCTGTCATATTTATTTTCCTTTCTTTTATTTATTTCTTAAATCCTGATGCGTAGGACCCACATGCCACACACACATAAGTAAAAGAGTTCATTTAACACACTGTCAAGCATTAAAAAGGGCCATTAAGCTGTCTGATTAGTCATTAATAGCAATCATCAAGATTAAACGTTGCATTAACCCAGATAATATTTATTACTCCCATAATTATGTCGTAACGACCCAGATAAATGGCCATTAAGGTCTTAAGTATCCGGTCGGGACCGGCCGTTGGCTCGGCCGACGGTGGCTCAGCCGTGGCGCTGCTGGGGGCGGCGGTGGCTCACCGGGAAGGGCGACGACGACCGGAGCACGGCGGAGGAGCTAGGAGGAGTGGCGGCGCTTGGAGGTGAGGTCGTCGGGGCGGTGGAGCTTGGGATCCGGGCGGAGTGAAGCCGGGGAGGCGGCGCTCCCGAGGAGTCGGCGAGGAGGGCTCGGGGTAGCCGGAGGTGGGCCGGTGCGGCGAGTTCGTCTCGGCGCCGCGCGGGGCTTGGGTGGTCGGGGATGACGGGACGGTGGCGGGAAGCGGCCAGGGCTCTGGGACGGTTTGCACGGCGGCGAGCTCGGTGGCACCGGGATGAAGCGGCGCCCGGTGAGCTTAGCGGCGGGGACCCAAGGCGGGCAGTGGCTGGCTTGGTGGTTCTTTGGTAGCGGCGTCCCACGGGGAAGGAGGCGACGGCAAAGGGAGCCGAGGTCAGCTCGGAATCCGGCAGGGCAGCGAGGAGCGTTGGGGGCGGGGATGCGGGGGTGGAACCGGGGCAAGTGGCGGCGTCGACCGGGGAAAAAGGGGGGGTAGACGGCGAGGGGAGCGGCGCGAGCTCGGGTCGGGGCGGCGCGGTAGCTCCGGGTGATGGGAGAGCTCGGCACGGCGGCGAGCTCCGGAGAGAGGGCGGGAGGAGGCCGTGGTGGTGAGGGCAAGCTCAGGCGGCCGATGGAGGGGCGGCTTCGCGAGCGGAGGTGGGAGCGAAGACGGCGCGGTGAGGGAGGAGCTCCAGCGGCGAGGCGATGCGGCGGGGAGGGAGGAGCCCGGGGGGAAGGGGGACGAGCCGGCCGAGGCGGTTTTATGGTGAGGAGCGGCGAGACGGCCGAGGCGTGGTTTGCCGAGGGAGGCGTGGCAGGGGGGAGCTGCCACGGGGCGGACGGGGCAGAGGTAGGTGGCAGTGGGGTGAGAGAAGAGAGAGGGAGGAGGAAGAAGGGAGAGGGGGTGCGGGCAGGCCGAGATGGGCCAGGGGGAATGGGCCGGGCCGCGGGGAGAGAAGAAAAGGGAGCGGGCCGGGGGAAGGGGGCCCGTCCGTGGGGGGGGGTTAGATAAGTTTTAATCTTTTTAATTTCTTTTGTTGAATTCAAGTTTGAATCTACTCTGCAATTCAAACCACTCCAAGCATTTTCTTCAGTGAGATTTCAAATTCCAAGATTTTCTGTTTTCTTCTTTTGTTTCAAATTTGTTCTAATCTAAATAGCTTCGAAACAAAATCCTCTGCAATTTACAAAATTTGCCATTTTCCCTAGAAGTTTGTTTTCGCGATTTGAATGCGTTTCAGTACAAATAATTTTAAACTTCGAACCTTTGCTCAAATTCAATTTGCTTTAACTCAAAAAGGGTTTCAACTTGGTTTTGCAAAGTCAACCAAGTTCAAATTCAAGTTTCTTCTCATTTCTAATTTCATGCATGCATGCCATGATGTGAAATCAACAAGAACTAAAATGGGGACGTTACATGATTCTCATGATTCATTTTATGCTCTGAACTGATGAAATGCAAGTTGTGAGAATATACTACTCATGGTTAAAATTCTAATCTGTAGATTTGCATTCCAAAAGCAAATCTTTATGCACAGCTTCAGGGGGAGTATATTCTGACAACTTGCACATGTACTACTCATTCATTTCTTTAATTGATATTGTTAAATGGGTTGCCACTAACCACCAAAAAGGGGGAGATTGAAAGAGCATTGTCGTAGCAACGAGGCTAGACAGTGAACTTGTGGCACCCCCGCACGGCTACGCAGACCTACGAGGGTTGCCCGGGAAACTACGTCGCGGAGACACCGCAGTCGCGCACGCGGGTTGCACGGCGCGAGGACACTCGAACCCGCTGCGATGTTGCAAACCAGAGGAGAGGAGGAGCAAGCAAACGTGTATTCAGAATTTCTGGGCCCCCTCAAATGGGAGGGGTGTCCCTCTATTTATAGGGAAAATGAAGGGGTAGGGGAGATTACAGGAATGCCCTCAGGCGTTTTACAATTATACCCCTTAAATGCACTAACGCCCCTGGGGGCGCGTAGGACTTTTCCTTCGGGAATATTCCGGGAATATCCCGTGGGTCCCGCCTGTCACGCACGGGCTAGTTGCCGTCACGGTCCTGGCGTTGAGCGGTCTTGGCACCGCGACGAAGTGGGAGTCGTCGCGGAGTCGGCATCGCGCGGTCTTGGCGTCGTGGCGAGGTTGGGGTTGTCGCGGAGTCGGCATTGAGCGGTTTTGGCGTCGTGGCGAGGTTGGAGTTGTCGCGGAGTGCGCTGATCTCCCTTAAGTATAGAAAGTGTCGGAACCGGGTAGCGCGGGGACCCCTTCCCTAACAGTAGTCCCTCGTCGATTTGGGCGATCGGCTAGCGAGCGCCCGAGGCGGCGCACCGATTCTTGAGGGGTCGATGCGCGGCCCGAACCGACGACTAGGGCCCTGTCTTCTGCGATTTGGTTGTTGATGCGCGATTCGAGCTCTAGTCAAGCCATCGGGGGGTTCGAAGGAGCACAGTTATCCCCGGGGGGTGCGGGGGCCGGAGCCCCCTGCTAAACGGAGCCCCCCGCGGGCCAGATTTTTTCCTCTCTTTTTTCTTTTTCTTTCTTTTTTCTCCTTTCTTTCTCTTCTTTCTTTTTTCCTTCTTTTCCTCTTCTTTCTTTTCTCTTCCTTTCTCTTTTTTCCTCACTGCCCTGGCCGGACGCCCTACCGGGCCTTGCTGGGCCGACTAGGTCACCCGCTATAAAGCCCCGCGCGCCTCCTCCAGGGGGCCTTCCCCTGCCGTGCGCCCCCCCCGCCACCTTGTGCCGCCGCCTTGCCCCTACGCCACCGCGCCGCCGCCTTGCACCCGCGCCACCACGCCGCAGCCTTGCCCCTGCGCCACCGCGCCGCCGCCTTGCGCCCCGCGCCGCCCGGGCCCCGTCGCCCGGCCGCCGCGCGCCTTGCACCGTCCGGGCCGCCGCCGAGCTCCCGTTAGCCGCCGGCCGCCTGCGAGCTCCCCTTGGCCGCCGGCTGCCTTGCTCCCTCACGCCGCGGCCGCCTCCGAGCTCCCCCTTGGCCGCCGGCCGCTTGCCGCCGCCTCTCGGATCCGCGCCGCCGCCCCGGAAGCCGCCGCCTCTCGGGTCCGCGCCGCCGCCCCGGGAGCCGCCGACTGCCGCCGCCTCTCGGGTCCCCGGAAGCCGCCGTCGCCTCGCGGAGCTCGCCCGCGCCGTGGCTGCCGGCCACCCGAGGCCACCACGCCGCCTGTACCGGGGCCTGCGCCGCCCCGGTCGGCTCTAGCGCCGCCGCTCCGCCGGCTTCCCGCTTGTCGCCGACCCCGGTCCAGCACGCCGCCGGCGCTCCCCAGGGCTCCGCCACTGCTGTGTCGCTGCGCCGGCCGCCGTTGCTCCGCGCCTGGCCCCGCTGCCGCCGGCGCCCGCGCGCCGCCCGGCCGCCGTTGCTCGTGCCCGGCCCCGCTGTCGGCTGGCTCGCGTCGCCACCGCGCCGCTGCGCCGCCGCTTGCCACCGTCGCCGCTCCAGCCGGGCCGACACCGCCATCGCTCGGCCACCCGCGCCTCGCGCCGCTGGCTGCTCGCCCCCCCGGGCCGCCTAGCACCGCCGGCCGCTCCCGGTCGCCTGCCGCCGCCCCCGTTGCCGCGCACCACCGCTCCGGGCCGCCGCCGCAGTGCTGCTCGGAGAGACGATGCCGTGTCGCCGTTGTCGCCGGACCGCACCCGCCGCTGCGCTTCTCGCTGCTCCAAGCCAGGTGCTGCGCCGCTCCCCCTTTGCCGCATCGGAGCCGCCGTCGCCCCTGTTCGTGGCGATTGGGGTGAGGGTGTCGGGGCGCATCGTCGCACCGCCATTCCCCATCGGTCGTCAAGGGTAACGGGCCTTCTCACGATCTGCTCGTCGCGCGTATGAGCATATTTAATTGCGCGTGCTTTGTTCTCGATGTAGAATGCTGGGATGTATGGTGTTGGGATGTATGAGATGGGCGTGTGCATGTAAAACTGAACTGCTACTGCTATGTATGAGATGGGATAGATGTATATGCTGATTTTCTTCTGCTGTGTGCATCTTGTAAATGAATTGCTACCATTTCCAGGGTAGTCAAAATGGTCCAGGGTAGTCAAATGAGAGATGCATGTTGTCGTATGTGTGGGCATCCCTCTCTTTTTCTTGCTTTTTGCCATGTTCGTACAATTCGAGCGGAGCGATGTAGTCTCGCCAACACCATGCGTATGCGTCTTCGTTGCAGTACTCGTCCCTTTAGCATGATTGGTGAGACGTGTTTGCAAATGCCGTGGCGATGCTGTGTCTGTGCATGCTTTTGTTGCTAGGTGCGGCGTGTCCCGCGGGATGATTTCTTGTTCCCATGTCTGTTCACTTTCTCTTGCAGGGACTTGACAGGTTCACCAGCTTTTTGCCTCTCTCTGACTTGCGACATCCGGGATCGACTGGCGAGGAGATAGTGATGAGACCCGTCGCAGCGACCGCGTCGCATCGACCGCGGTCTCGTTCACTCAAGACCCCCGTGACATTCCGGGGTGACGTGGAGCACGCGCTGGCGAGAAGATAGTGACGGGACCCGTCGCAGCGACCGCGTCGCATCGACCGTGGTCCCGCTCACTCAAGACCCCCGTGACATTCCGGGGCGACGTGGAGGGCGCGCTGGCGAGGCTCCTGCTCGGGGCGCAAGGAGCGGCGCGACACGGGTGACCTTCCTCTTCGAGGTTGCGGAGCGACTAGGCGTCACCGGCCCCACGATGACGGAGCGGCGAGGGCGATGCCGCGGTGGAGCGCTGAGTCAACGCGCGATGGAGTGCCACGACGGAGATGCCGCGACGAGCACCGAGGTCGACGCCGCGACGGAGCGCCATGGTTGACGGAGACGCTGCGACGGAGCGCCGAGGTCACCGCAGCGATGCAGCGCCACGACGGAGCGCCGCGACGGAGCGCCAAGGTTGACCGAGACGCTGCGACGGAGCGCCGAGGTCGCTGCCGCTGCGATGGGGCGCCACGACGGAGCGCCGCGACGGAGCGCCAAGGTCGCCGCTGCGATGGAGCGCCGCGACGGAGATGCCACGACGGAGCGTGCGACGGAGTGCCGAGGTCGACGTCGTGACGGAGCACCGCGGTTGATGGAGACGCTACGACGGAGCACCGAGGTCGCCGCAGCGATAGAGCGCCACGACGGAGATGCCGCGACGGAGCGCCACGGTCGCCGCTGCGATGGAGCGCCGCGACGGAGATGCCACGACGGAGCGCGCGATGGTCACCGCTGCGAGGGAGCGCCGCAACGGAGGCGCGCGACGGAGTGCCGAGGTCGACGCCGCGACGGAGCGCCAAGTTGATGGAGACGCTACGACGGAGCACCGAGGTCACCGCAGCGATGGAGTGCCACGACGGAGATGCCGCGACGGAGCGCCACGGTCGCCACTGCGACTGAGCGCCGCGACGGAGATGCCACGACGGAGCGCGCGACGGTCGCCGCTGCGAGGGAGCGCCGCAACGGAGCGCGCGACGGAGTGCCGAGGTCGACGCCGCGACGGAGCGCCAAGGTTGATGGAGACGCTACGACGGAGCACCGAGGTCACCGCAGCGATGGAGCGCCACGACGGAGATGCCGCGACGGAGCGCCACAATGGAGCGCCGAGGTCGACGTCGCGACGGAGTGCCGTGTTGATGCCACGACGGAGCGGCAAGGTCGACGCAGACGCTGCGACGGAGTGCAACAATGCAGCGCCGAGGTTGACGCGGCGATGGAGCGCTACTCTGGATGCTGCGTCAGATACCGCAACGATGGAGTGCCGCGGTCGACACTGTGACGGAGCTCCAAGCTCGACGGGGACGCCGTGACGGAGCGCCACAATGGAGCGCTGAGGTCGACGTCGCGACGGAGTGCCGTGTTGATGCCACGACGGAGCGGCAAGGTCGATGCAGACACTGCGACGGAGCACAACAATGCAGCGCCGAGGTTGACGCAGCGATGGAGCGCTACTCTGGATGCTGCGTCGGATACCGCAACGATGGAGTGCCGCGGTCGACACTGTGACGGAGCTCCAAGCTCGACGGGGACGCCGCGACGACACATCGAGGAGTCGATGTCGCGGCATCGCTGCTTGCCCGTGGGTACCCCGGTGGCGTAGTCCCTTGCGATGTCGTGCGTGGTACTTGGTACCTTGCATGGTGGCGTAGTCCCTTACGATGTCGTGCGTGGTACTTGGTACCTTGCATGGTGGCATAGTCCCCTTGCGATGTTGAGAATGGTACCGCGTACCTTGCCTCCTAATCGAAAAAACTTCGCGTCCCTCGGCGTGGGGGGTAGCGCGAGTAGTCGTCTTCTAGCCTTAAGCTTGTCTTCCTGTATCAAATAGTTAGGTACTTACTGCAAGAAGGGATTGACACGCGGCAACATGCGTACCGGGTCCTTGCCCAAAAACGAAGCGAAACACTTAGAGATAGGCGCACGGCGATGTGTGCATCGGGCCTTTCTTGGCTTGCAAGACGGCTCATGCGGGGGAGCGACAATACTCGACTCACATGGGGGAGATGTTGCTTCCCAGCCAATGCAAGGAGGCCTTTTTACTTGACTCGCGCGGGGGACGGGCTGCATCCCGGCGCACACGAGGAGGTTTGGGTGCTCGGCTCACGTGGGGGAGTTGCTCCCAGCCAACGTGAGGAGGCTTTGCGCTCGACTCGTGCGGGGGAGATGGGGGCTTCCCAGCGCACACGAGGAGATTCAAGTGCTCGACTCACGCGGGGAGATGGTTCTTCCCGGCCAACGTGAGGAGGCTTTTTGCTCAACTCGTGCGGGAGAGATGGGGCTTCCCGGCGCACACGAGGAGGTTCAGTGCTCGACTCGCGCGGGGGAGGTAGTTCCTCCCGGCCAACACGAGGAGGCATTCGACTCGACTCGTGCGGGGGAGATGAGGCTTCCCAGCGCACACGAGGGGTTTAGGGTGATGATGCTGAAGATGAGCCCCTCGCATGTTGTTCCCAGCTTGGGCGCCAAAGGAACAAGCCAGCAGGTGGGCGGCCACGTGTCGAGCGGTGTCGATGGCACGACGGAGTGCTGAAGTCGACGTCGTGACACGCTGTCGAGGTCAGTGTCACGACGGAGGGCGAGGTCGACTCCGTGACAGAGCGCCGAAGTCTACGCCGCGGTGGACCGTAGAGGTCGACACCGTGACGGAGGGGCGAGGTCGACTCCGTAACGGAGTGCCGAAGCCGATGCCGCGGTGGTCCGTAGAGGTCGACACCGCGACGGAGACGCGAGGTCAACTCCGTGACGGAGACAACGCAGCGGAGTGCCGAAGCCGACTCCATGAAGGGTGCCGAAGTCGACGCCGCGGCGGACCGTAGAGGTCGACACCGCGACGAGGGGCGAGGTCAACTCCGTGACGGAGTGACGAAGTCGACGCCGTGGCGAACTGTAGAGGTCGACACCGCGACGGAGTGCCGAAGTCGACATCGCGGTGGACCGTAGAGGTCGATACCGCGACGGAGTGCCGAAGTTGACTCCGTGAAGGAGTACCGAAGTCGATGCCGCGGTGGACCGTAGAGGTCGACACCGCGACGGAGACGCGAGGTCAACTCCGTGACGGAGACAACGCGCGGAGTGCTGAAGCTGACTCCATGAAGGAGTGCCGAAGTCGACGCCGCGGCGGACCGTAGAGGTCGACACCGCGACGGAGGGCGAGGTCAACTCCGTGACGGAGTGGCGAAGTCCCTGCCGCGGCGGACCGTAGAGGTCGACATTGCGACGGAGGGGCGAGGTCGACTCCGTGACGGAGATGCCGAGGTCGACGCCGTGACAGGGAGTCGAGCTGGACGCTGTGACACCGGCACGTGCCGTTCTTCAGGTCGTTGCTCTCGTGCCCGTTGCGGTGTCGGCCGGGTCTTCCACTTCGTCCTTCCTCACTTCTTAGGTAGAATAGCTCGATCGTCCTGCGGTTGACGATGGCGTCTTCGCGCTCCCGGCGGCGACTGCAGTCTTCGTCACACGGCTTCTTGCTAGCTTCCCACAGACGGCGCCAACTGTCGTAGCAACGAGGCTAGACAGTGAACTTGTGGCACCCCCGCACGGCTACGCGGACCTACGAGGGGTTGCCCGGGAAACTACGTCGCGGAGACACCGCAGTCGCGCACGCGGGTTGCACGGCGCGAGGACACTCGAACCCGCTGCGATGTTGCAAACCGGAGGAGAGGAGGAGCAAGCAAACGTGTATTCAGAATTTCTGGGCCCCCTCAAATGGGAGGGGTGTCCCTCTATTTATAGGGAAAATGAAGGGGTAGGGGAGATTACAGGAATGCCCTCAGGCGTTTTACAATTATACCCCTTAAATGCACTAACGCCCCTGGGGGCGCGTAGGACTTTTCCTTCGGGAATATTCCAGGAATATCCCGTGGTCCCGCCTGTCACGCACGGGCTAGTTGCCGTCACGGTCCTAGCGTTGAGCGGTCTTGGCACCGCGACGAAGTGGGAGTCGTCGCGGAGTCGGCATCGCGCGGTCTTGGCGTCGTGGCGAGGTTGGGGTTGTCGCGGAGTCGGCATCGAGCGGTTTTGGCGTCGTGGCGAGGTTGGAGTTGTCGCGGAGTGCGCTGATCTCCCTTAAGTATAGAAAGTGTCGGAACCGGGTAGCGCGGGGACCCCTTCCCCAACAAGCATCTAGGCGCCTAAATGGTTTTGATAGTTAATGGCAACCCAAACTGGAATCTAATGTTTACAATGAATGTAAGCAGGATGAGTAGGTTCCATGATGAGGATTTATCCAGGAAAGGATGATCACCCAAAAGTACAAAGGTGGTTTCCAGGACAGGAGATAGCTATGCTAGGCAGCTGTGCCACAGCTGTGAAGAAGCCGGTGCTGTGCAAGAAGTTGCAAGCAAGGTGATGGTGGTTTGATGTGTCAAGGGCCGTGACTACAGTTGGTGGAAGCTGAAGCTTAGGTTTGCTAGTTTTCTTGAGTCCTTATGAAACACCTGTACTATTAAGAAGGATGAAGTAGCAATGATTTTTTGGAGTTCCTTTTGCTCAATGCTCAGAGTGTTGGACAGTGGCACTGATTCCTTGAGGTCAGTTGCCCTGTAACAACAGTTTTGCACAAGTGTGAAACTGGGTTGTGCTAGCACATGGCTGTGTTAGCTTCCTAAAACCCTAGAGCCAAAGTTACCTGTGTGGCACAGCTGTGTCACAGGTGAACAATCGCTCTATGACTCAGGTACATCTCTGTGCCAGGGAGAGCTTGTAAATGCTAAGGGAACTATACTACAATAGTCTGTCTGCCGAGTCAGAATATTGTTGGAGGTTCTCTCCTAAGTAGGTATCAGAGTTAGTGTGTGCGCTGAGGGCATGTAGTGTGCCAAGACCGGGCTGAGTAGTGAGGCTACGTCAATTAAGGTTTCACCTGTGTTAGCCTCCGGTGACACATGTGTCGGTCTACCAGAGCCAGTTACCATTGTGCGTTGTGATTAGCTGTGTCACCGGTGCCTGTGGACTCTGTATATAGAGCACCAGGTGAGGTCTCAGACCTCAACCTTTGTCGAATCTCTGCAATCCATTTCGACTGTTGCAAACCTCTTTTTCCTGAACAGAAGCAAACCTTCCTAAGTCTTAGTTCAAGAGAGAGATAGAGCTTTGAGCAGTGAGCATTGGTTCCTCCAAGAGTTGTTGTTGCAGATTCCTTCTTGGAGTGTCTACTCCTAGACAGGCGTAGGAGTTGCTATGACCACCCGAGCTTGTGTGGGCTGGTACAGTAGTCTGTGAAGGTGATTTGAAGTCTACGTGCTACAAGGTGAAAAGACTTCCACAAGCAAGAGACACTACTGCAGATTGACCCTCTGCTGAACCCCCTCCACTGACGGGCACTGTCTTGCCCGTCAGTCATGTAGTGTACCACTAATGGGTGTATGACCGCCCGTCAATGGAGATGCAGCCAAACCTAGCGATTTCGACCAGTCAGTGGTGCCTTGCTACAATTGACACGCATCTCTACTGACGGGCCAAAACATCCAGCCCGTCACTGGTCCTTTGACCTCTACTGACAGGCCAAAACTGGTGATCGTCACTAGTTCTATTTGGCCCAACTCTAGCTCACATAGCCCAGAAAATACCCACCCAATTGTCTCCTGGTATAAAACCCTAACCCTTACTGTCCCCGAACTGATCCCATCTCAATCCACCAGCCGCCGCCGCCCCGTCTCCTCTCTCACCCTGACCCGGCCTCCTTCCCTCCTCTGCTGATCTCGGCCTGGCTACTGCACCAGAGGGGACACGCGGCGGCGCCCTCACGCTAGGGTGGCTGGTGCTCGCGGTGCACCACGGCGACGTGCGCGACGGTGTCCAAGAGGGGGCGCGGCGGCGACGACGACGTGCACGAGGCATGCGGCCTGGAGAATGGCGACGGGGAGTGAGTGTCAGAGTGCGGTGGCAACGGCGACCTCCTCTACGGCGACGGCGATTTGCGCGAGGCGATGGCGACCTCCTCTACCTCGTCTCCGCGGCTCGAGCTCGACCACGTGGATGATGACAAGGCGGCAGAGGCTGAGCTCCACCACACGGATGACGACAAGGCGGTGGAGGAGAAGCTCCACCACGCGGACAACGACAAGGCGGTGGAGGGCGAGCATTGGGCAGATCTAGGCGAGGCTCTGGTGGACGGCGTCGAGCAGATCGAGGTAGCGCTGGTGGCCACCTCCTCGATTCCACGCGGCGGTAGCGACGTTGTGCTCCCGGCGTCAGCGTTGGCGGCGACGTGTGCTCCCCGGTCCAAATGATGACGACGATGCATGCACGGGCGGCACTGAAGCGAGCTGTGGCGGTGGGATGGCGGGTCCGGGCCTGGACTAGGCCCGTTGGGCTTTTTTTTGTACTGTAAACCATTGCCACTGACGAGCGGTGAGGACCCGTCAGTGGCATATTTAGCACCACTGACATCGTCAGTGGCATATTTTAGCACCTCTGACATTTACGCACTGACGGGCGCAAAACCCGTCAGTGGACGTGGTTTTGTGCCCGTCAACAGAGGGTCAATCTGCAGTAGTGAGAAAGAGACCTAAGAACTTAGGTACTCGGAGAACAAGCATGATTCAGTGTTGGTGATCTCTTCGGAGTAGCCTCTCCAACGGAGACGTACCATCTCTGAAAAGAGTGGGAACTTCGGTGAAAAACCCCTTGTCTCTCTGAGTACTTTTCATTCTGTACTTACTAGCTCATCTGATTTGCATGCTTGTGTGATTCACCGATATACATAATCTAGCTGCAATCCTTTCTCATTGCCCGTGTTAATCTAGCTATGTCACAGTTGCCTTATTGCTTGTCTCATATTAGTATCAGTTACCTGTTACACAGCTATCTGTCATATATCTATTTAGGGTTTTTAGTTTACCTGTGTTAGCCACCTGTGTGACAGCTACATGTTAAATTGTATATGATATACTGCCTGAGTAGTTGACTTGCCTCACAGCTAGCTAAACCCTTCAACCTGATAAGTCATAAACCTGTTAATTTGAAGTAGTTGGTTAAAATTGGTTAGCCTCCTATTCACCCCCCTCTAGTCGGCACCTACGATCCTTTCAACTGGCTATTGTCCTTCTTCTTGGTTGGACAATCCATAGCAAAATGACCCTCTTTTCCACACTCAAAGCATTTGTTATCCTTGATCAGCTTCTTTCCTTTGAATCTGTCACTTGAGCCAAACTGCTTGTTCTTCCTATAGAATTTTCTGAAGTTTCTTGTGAGCAGGTTCAACTCATTTTCTTCTCCACTGGTCATCTCCTCATCTAGGTCTTCACTACCTTCACTTTCAGGTTTTGAAGCTGAGGCAGTGATCTTCAATGCAATGTTCTTCTTGAGTGAGGAGGATAGGTTGTGCTTGCTTTCCTGCTTGATCTCCATCTCATGTGTTAGTATCCTCCCTAACACTTCAGTGGGCTTCATCTGATCAAAACCATCCTTCTCTTTCAACATCAGCACAAGAGTTCTGTAGGGCTTTGGCAGCACTGACAGAAACTTCTTGATCACATCTTCATCATCTACTCGGTTTGATCCAAGAGCCCTCAGCTGATTGGTGATGATGGTGAGTCTTGAGAAAAAGGAGTTTATGTCTTCACCATGTTCATACTCAAACCTCTCAAGTTTTGATTCCAGCAAGCTTCTCTTAGACTTCTTCAGAGTGTTGCTACCCTCATAGATTTGCTCCAAGGTGTCCTAGATTTCCTTGGCAGAGTCCATGGTGCTGACCCTATTGAAATCATGTTCTTAGCACTACTACGAAACATGCCTTTAGAGGCGGGTGAAAATGATCATTGGAGACGATTTGCCCAACCGACTATGCGAGATGGTCCCTGATGACCCCTAAGTTCTCTGATGACCCCTAAGTTCACAGTCGGTTGCTGAAAACCCGACTGTGATAAAAAGAGTCATCTCAATCGGTTGCTAAACCAACCGACTATGAACTTAGGGATCATCATAGTCGGGTCTTTAGACAAACCGCCTGTGAGGACGGAGTCATCACAGGCGGGTGACTTGTTCCAACCGCCTGTGATGACTCAGTCATCACAGACGGGCGCCTCAATCGAACCGCCTGTGATATTGTACCCTAGATTGTACATTCAAGGGCATCACAGTTGGCTTCTGTCTTCCACCCGCTTCTGATGTCTGTATCCAGAGGGCATGATTTTCCTGCATTTTGGGCTAGCCTCAGGTTTCGCTAGCCATGCCCTCTGAAAAATGACAGATGCACATATATAATGACAGATTCATAGAATAGAGCAACTGACAGCCAACAATCACCATAAAGCAACTGCATGAATAATCACATCACAATTCACAACAAATATTCACATGACAACAAAGTTCTGAAATAATCGCAAGTTTTCAAACAAAGCTACTCCGCTACACCTTCACCATAGAAATCGCCTTGAGGGTTTAGGACCTGTGTGTTGATGAAGAACACAAAAATCCCTCTAATCCGCGCTAGCAAGGCTTCATCAAGTGGGCGTCCCTCATCTTCTACCTTCCAAATCTTTCGCGAACAACGGAGAGGCAAAATTATCTGACATGCAAATACATATATGAATTTATATTAAAAAATAACGAAACTTGATATCTTGTTTTCTGGTGATGAAACTCATCACCTTCTCCATGTGGAGGCAAACGTAGAACCCACAAGTGTTAGTTCCTTTAACTTGTTGTCTGCACTGCAATTAGAAAGGAATGTATTGTTATATACATTAAAACGGTACTTAGCAGAGATGTGATATAATAACATATATATTACCGAAAAGTTAAATTTGTGCGATAACTTGGATCCTTTTCCCTTCCCTCCCCGAGCATGGAATTCCAAGAATGCCTTATCAAGTATTTGCCTAATGGGCTTGAAGTCGCGAGTAGGATTTATCGAAGAATCAAGGTATATCACCTTGTTACTTCTTGGTATGAGGACTATCAAAACCCAATGGAAGCTGCATATATAGATGTGTTGTCATGGGTACTACAAAATGTTGATCTGGTTTGAAAATAACCAAAAAGCCGAACACATATCCAGGTTTGTATGGAAACATGAAGTATTCCTTATCCTTTTGAGCCAACTAAACATACTGCAGCATGAATTCTTCATTGTCCCTAATGGCTTGGTCCGTGATCTTGCATGGGTCAAGGAAACCAACCGGTTCCTTGAGCGTCTTGGCCTCGTTATACATGTATCTACAGAAATTGTAGGACGATATTATAACTAGCATAACATGCATATGTAGATATTGCAATTATGATCCGAGTGAGCAGACTTACAATGTCCAACATCTCAAGAGGGATTGATCAAGGGCGTCGAGTCTTAGCAGATCAAACAAGTCCTCGAAGTACACAAAGAACACCCCATCGAGGTCTTGGTGCCACAAGTGCTCCTCTCAAAACTTGACCTTGAAGCTTCGTGGCCTGCTTTGAGTGACTCCTCGAAGAATGTTGCTCTGTTCCATGTACCACTGGTGCAATCTCTGACATGCTGTTGACAACGATTTGAACTCATGCTCCGTCACCATTGGTTCTCTGTTAATGAATCTGAGAGCCAACTGCATCTTCTCAGGAGATGGTGGACTGACATTCATGACGCTCTTCGCACTCTTCGTGCTCTTGATGCTTGTGCTCTTGCTGGTCCTGCTTCTCTTCTGACCTTTTCCGTCCTTTTCTTTGGAAGGCTTTGCAATTGTCATTTCTTGGTGAGTTGTTGCCACAATGCCATGCTCCTCTGGTGGTGGTACAACTGACTCGACGACGTCAGGGATGTTCTCATGCACCGTCTCCGCTACAAGCTCCATGGGGGTTGGATTCTTCTCGCACGTCTGTGATGCCAACTGCGATGAAGGCTGGTCCAATAGAACGACGTCCTTACTTGGCCATTGGATCGAGGTGTCGATGGACTCTTGCAGGATGGTGATCTCGTCAGGTACGGGCACGGGCACCAGTAAGAGCTTGAAACCATCAACAAAAAATCCACCATAACCTTCACGAAGTTAGGTCGAAGGGGCACACAATGCACCATACTCCCCAGTTCCGAAGGATGTGCCACCCCAAAAGCAGCATCAAGGAGATTGTCACCCATCACGCTGGCCATGAGCTTGCATCGAGTTGGTTCCTAGAAAATAGCGTGAAGATTTCGTAAGACATGTTCATAGTTGATGATGCGTAGTACAGTAACCCGTGTATTCGGGGTACCCGTACGTAGTTCCCTAAGGCTTTAGGAAGGTACCCCGTACCCGATAAGGATCCTCGGACGATAAGGCAATTCCGCTAAGGAAAGAAGACTCCCCTTAAACTAGGAAAGTCAATCCCGACGTTTAAGGAGGCCAGAGTCCTACTCGGGCGTAAGTCCACGTCCAGTACGACCCTGGGCACCCCCCTATATAAGGATCAGTAATCCCATGGGGGAGGGAAGAGAGAACCAGTAGCCAGGAGTCAATCTAGGTCAAGTCAGGAGGCGAAGCTCTAGAAGACCCGCAGTCTCGAGGGAGTCGAGCCCGGAGGATTAGCTAGGATTAGTCTACGATTAGGCCTAGGATAGCCACTAACATACTCCCCCTTTGTACAGCGTGTTCCCGATCAATATATAGCAACAAGACGTAGGGTTATTATCCTGAGGGAGGCCCGAACCTGTATAAAAACGGCTGTTCCCTGCTGTCAGAACTCCTGGCGATTGGCCCCTAGAGGTCCCTACCCCCCAGCAATCATCATCTCGCGAGTACCGTAAGATCGCCGGTTTACCAATCGTCGACAGATGGCGCCGACCGTGGGGACCTCTCCGGACCAAGCCGTCCAGGAAGATTCAAAGTCGGCAGGACGCGCAACTAGGCACGATCAGATCCCAGCGCCGTTCGCACAGCCCTCCTCGGCCTCATCCAAGGAGGAAGTAGCAAGCACGGCAGGAAAACCGATCGCAATCTCGCCCCGTACTGGGTACTCGGACCAGGGTTTTTACGACAACTTTGGCCCTATGGACCCATACCCGGTAACGGATCGAGTAGACTTCGGAGAATACGCCCCTGGAGAGGACTCGGATTGCGAGGCTGACCACTTCAGGACCGAGTGCGCCAGGGCCTTCAGCGGGAAGTTGGTCTTGAACGACGATTCCCCGGCGGGAATGATCAGTCCCATGGCTGGGATTTCTCCCGCTAATTCTGATCGTGAGAACGATCAAGACTTTACCCGCGTTATGTCCGATGAGGACCACGCGATGGAGTACGAGTACACATCGTCCAGTCAAGGACCTCGCATGGTACTCGCGATCAACGATGGTCGAGAAGACCCCGTAGATCCAGATTTGCCCGGGGGCTCACAGCCGCGTAATACGATGGATGCCTCTCACGTGGACGGAGGATTACCCGCTGACGGGGAAAGAACTCCTCGTCGGAACGGAGATTTACCCGCTGCTGGAGAGAGATCTCCCCCGGGAACGAGGGAGTACGTGTCCCGAACTGCTCGAAGACTGGCGGAAGTGCGCAATCTGCTGTCACAGCCTCCCGCGGCAGATCTATCCACACCCGCGGGCGTACAGTGGCTACAACGGCTGGGGGCTGACCTCCTAGAGGCTCAAAACCAGGCCGAGTCTTCTCGAGCTAGATCGGTGACCAACAGCTCTGCTCGGGTGCACACCCCTCCTCCGTTGGAAGAACGAGACCAGGAGGGACGATACCCCAGAAAACCGGTCTCCTCAGGAGGAGCAACCGGTGGACCTCCGAGAACAGCTCGAGCGGCGCCACCGTCAAAGGCGCCAACAGGAGCAACAACCTTCTCGGAGAGACCACACACACAACACCCGTGCTCGGGGCCGATCCTCGACCCCGAATAGCGACGAAAACGTGCCTTATCAGGGATCCTTCAGCGGATGTCAAGCGCTGTCTCAGGAACTCCAACAAGTGCGATGGCCTTCTCGTTTCAAGCCAGGCTCGCTCGAATCGTACGACGGAACCACGAATCCTGTGGAGTTCCTCCAGATCTACACCACCGCGATCGAGGCAGCCGGCGGCGACGAGAAGGTGATGGCCAACTACCTCCCTACCGCCCTCAGAGGAGCCGCTAGGACGTGGTTGACGAACCTCCCCCCAGGAACAATCCGTTCCTGGGGCCAGCTATGCGACATGCTACTCGGGAACTTCCAAGGTACCTTCCCGAGGCCTGGTCGGATCGACGACCTGTTCCTCGTCATCCAACGACCAGATGAGTCATTCCGGGAGTTCACGAAGAGGTTTAGTGCTGTCCGCAACACTATACCCGAAATAACAGACTCGGATGTCATCCGCGCCTTCACTCGGGGCAGTCGGAACGAGATGTGCACGCACGATCTGATCATGCGACCACCAAGAACCACCAGGCAGCTCATGGACCTGGCCGAGAAGGCCGCCTGCGCGGAGGAAACCCTGCGTTACATCAAGCAACAGCGGGGCGAGTCTACCAGTTCTCCCCTCCAATCGAGAGGCGATTCACGCAAAACCAAGCGCAAAAAGAAGCCCTCTGGAGGGAACAAGGAGAAAAGGACCAGAACCGACGAGGTGATGGCTGATGTCTCCGAGAAGCGTACCTGGAAGCCGCGCTCCAAGGATAAGCCCGCAACATCCTCCGACAAGGCGTCCAAACCCTGGTGTGACTTCCACCAGACGGACTCGCATGATCTACGACAATGCCGCATCTTCAAGAAATACCTCCGGGAAGAGCGAGAGAGGTTCTGCGAGGAAAACCCTCAGGTCGCCAACAACAGCCGGGAGACATCTTCCAAAGACAGGGACTCCACCCCTGAGCCTTTCCAAGGGCATGACAGAGCAATAGAGCACATATTCGGGGGCTCGACCTCTTATGAGTCCAAGAGGCAGCACAAGGCGATCACCCGGGAAGTCCTCGCGAGTGTTCCGCGAGTCCCTCGGGCGATCAAGTGGTCTGAGGTAGCAATCTCGTTCGACCAAGCCGATTGCCCCGAAAACTGTGCTCGACCGGGACGATACCCGATCGTGGTCGAGCCCACGATCAACAACTGCCGGGTCGGCCGCGTGCTAATAGACGGAGGGAGCTCCCTCAATATCCTATTTGCCAACGCCCTCGACGCAATGCAAGTGCCACGGTCATCCGTCCAGACGGTGACGCATGCTTTTCACGGCATCGTCCCGGGCTCGTCGGCCACGCCGATTGGGCAAGTCACTCTCCCGGTTACCTTCGGTACACCGGAGAATTTCCGAACAGAGAAAATTCTGTTCGATGTAGTCGATTTTGAGACAGCTTACAATGCTATCCTAGGACGACCTACCTTGGCCAAGTTCATGGCAGCTACGCACTACGCGTACCAGTGCATAAAAATGCCCGGCCCAAAAGGTGTCCTCACGATAAGGAGCTCCCCCAAAGAAGCATTCCTCTGCGACAAGCGCAGCCTCGACCTCGCAGAACAGCACCCGCCCCCTAACCAAAACGCCGACGCGGAGGCTCCCGCCACCACATCGTCAAGACCACCTCCACGCCTACGAGCGACGTCTTCGGGAAGTACCCCCTCCAAGCCGGAGAAAGAGCTCCACGACTAAGTCGGAGCTGGGAGAAAAATAGGGCCTTCCCCGGGCAGGACAACGGTTCCTCGGGAGAAGCCGCCCGACCCTAGTCGTTCGTGTAAGTGGTAGGAAGGTTGCGTCCATTAGAAGGGTTCCAGTCCAAACCGCCATCGGTAAGATCGTACAGCCATCGCCTCCTTGACAGCGGGTTCCGAAGTTACACCAACCCCAGCCTCAAGAGTCGCCAAGCTACGAACAAGTCGACAATAAGACGCTTCGGGCGCCGCCGCCCAGTACGCGCACTCTACAAAGTTCAGTCAGCAGGTCGCGACACGAGGACGGGAGCCTTTGGCGTAACTGACGACAAGCCACAAGAGGAGGGGATGGCTTAGTTTTTGTTTCTAGTTCTTTCTTAAAGAGTTAGTTTTCTTACAGTAGCCTGTAAAAGACACAGTTTTGTCGTTAAATAATACAAGAGTCCTTAGTTCAATTTTTTCCTATTCAGACTGCCTATCCGAGGTATCCCTCGAACAGACAGTCGGGGGCTGGATAAGAATACGGTGAAGTCGAGATATGAGTACGAGTACCGACTTTTTCGACCTGCGCAAAGGAGGAAGGGTTCTGCGCTGCAACTGCCAGGGACGCGAGGAAAACCCCTTAACGCGTTTGCAGGTGACAGGGGAGCCACTGAGCCCCCCACCTGACCAAACCTAAGGCCTGGTCGACTAAGCTCCCCAGTTCCGTAGCAAAGTCCCCCAATCCAGAGTAAGGGAAGGGAAGGAAGTATGGCTACGACTAGATCGATCGAACCCACACGCTCATCCACACCTCCGACTACTCGGAGCGGAAGATATCTCGGGTAGAGTGGAACTTTGCTGATCGGGCAAGCATAGGATTTACTAGCCAAAGTAGCCGGAGTCTTCCCTCAGCTAGGGGTACGAAGATGTTGCCACGGCCACGACAAGCTGCACGAGAGACCCCTTATCGCGTTTACTGATGACAAGGAGCCACGGAGCCCTCCGTCCGACTAAACCTAAGGACTAGTCAATCACAGCGAAGAGCGACCTACGGCCCTATTCGTAAACCCGCACCAAAGGGGGACAAAGGACGATTGGTTCCGATTAAAGCCTATGCTTGCATCCGACAAAGTTTCGCGCAAGCAGATTAGACAAGGTTTTTCGAAAAAGACAAAAACACACCAGTTGAAAGCACAGTTACTAACCACTGTATTTGCATAAGTATCTCCTATTACAGATCTACTGCGAGCTCGATCGCCAAAGGCATCGGCTGCCGCCTGCACGGCGCCGACAAGGCTCTCCGACTCCTCCTCCGGCAAGTCCGCTTCGAGCGCCTCCAGTGGCAAGTCCGGGCGCTCGCGCTTCAGAAGGGCCAGGGCAAAGGCCAAGGCGTCTCGGACTCCTTGCTGAAGCTCGTCCTCGAGGAGCTTGTCGACGGTAGGCTTCAGCTTGGAGACGGACGCCATCAGCCCGGCCAAGTGGTCAGCCGAAGAAGAGCTCGGGGCGACGACCACACCAACTTCACCCAGCGCCTTCTCGAGCGTGCCCAAGGCCCGCTCGAGATCTTCCTCCAGCTTCTTCGCATAAGACCGGCTCTGCTGCAAGGAAGGCACGACGTCGGAGAGGCGTGCCTTTGCGGACGAGAGATCAGCCTCGACCGCCGCGTGCCGCTTCTCGAAGTCATCAAGACTCTTCTGCAGCGCCTCCTTCTCCGACGCCCGTTGCTTCTCGGAGTCCTCGAGGCGTTTCTGTAGCGCCTCGATCTCTGCCCGTTGCCTCTCGGACTCGTCAAGGCGCTTCTTCAACTCGTCGCGCGTCGAGTCCAGCTCCTCTTGTGCCTTCTCGAGTGGAACGATCTGAGAAAGCGCAAGCTGGAAAGAGAACAGGTCAGTACAAGCCAAGTAAGATTACATTATCGCTAACCTCCCTTATGTTACCTGCAGCAAGGAAGAAGCGCGAAGATTTTCAGCCGCAGAAGGACCCGGAGGCGCGACTGGCCCGGTAAGGGGCAACTCCGACTCCACCACCGGGGGCTCCGACTCCTTGGTGGGGGCCGGTGGCAACTCCGGCGCGGGGGCCTGCGGCGGCTCCGTCGCGTCTGGCGCAGTAGCATGCGGCAAGTCTGGCGCCGGAGCCTGTGGCAAGTCTGCCACAGGGGCCGATGCCGATTTCGGCGCCGAGGGACTGCGGCTTGGTGGTTGCGGTAGTCGGAGCTTTGCCGGCGCGGATCACCACCCTAATCGCCCAGAAAGCAACCAAGTCAAAACTTCAACGCAACGAAGTCAAAAGAAAAAAAAGGCGGCAAAAGGAAATTCACTTCTGGCGTTTCCCCTTCGGAGGGGTTTTCAGCGCCAAGGCACTTGAGTCTCGCTTGCCGGAAGGTAGCGGCGCCTCCCCTTTGTCCGCCACGGACTCCTCCTCGAGAACGGCCGGGGGAGGGGGTGTCGGTTCCTTGGACGGAGGGTCGCTCGCCTCCGGCTATTCGATACGACCACCTTTACGATTAGTATTCAGAAAAGAATACGAAAGGAAAAGGTAGTCGGGCGAGAGTCCAAACCTGCGATTGGGGATCCCGGGCAGGAGAGTTCGACGGGAAGTTCTCCGCCCCCTCATCGGCAGAAGGGCCCTCCTCTCTAGTCTCGGGGAGCGGCGGGGCCGTGTCGTATATCTCGACGTCATCATCCTCGACAGGAGCGCCAGCTCGTTCGGCCTCCGAGTCGGGACCTCCGCGGCCTACGCGCTGCAAAGAAAGAACCCGAGAACCTTCAGTAAGGCTACTCGGACGAGACCAAGTCAGACAAGGAGGAAAGGTGGATGACTCACCGAGAACACTTCTCGCCGGCTCTCTGGACTCTGCCTCAAAAGGGGCAAGGGCACGTCTTTGCGCCCGCCTTGGGGGAATTGCTCGAATAGGTTGTTCAACCTATTCCGGAGTTCCCCCGGGGACAGCTCTGCATGGCACGACAAGGCAGGAGTATGTGAGGATTCTCGGTAATTGAATTGACATGGAGCAAGATGCTTTACTTACCAGTGTCAAAATCCCTTGTCGGGTCTTGGCCTTCCGGGATTTCCCAGGCCGCCGCGATTCGTGACCGAAGGGGGCTGATGCGGCGCCGAAGAAAGTCCTCCGCGACGTCCCACGCCGTCAGTCCCTTGGCGGCAAGATCAGCGATGTCGCTGACGAGCGCCTTGAGACGCCTGGTCTCCTTCGGAACCTCCCCCCAACACTTGAGCGTGATGGGAGCGAGCCCACGGTAGGAGATCTTGGAATCCGCGGGGGGCTGGCAGTAGAACCACCGGGCGTGCCAGCCCGACCACGAAGACTTCCAGGACGAGTTGATGTACTCGTCCTTCCTTCCTTCTCGGAGGCGGAATCCGGCGCCACCGACTACGCCTGCGCCGCTGCCCTTTTGCCGGCGTAGGTTGTAGAAGTACTTCCAGAGCTCCAGGCTCGGCCTGACGCCAAGGTAGGCCTCGCACAGGTGTGCGAATACCGCCAGCATCAGAATCGAGTTCGGGTTGAGGTGGATCAACTCGATTCCATAATGCTGGAGCGTCAGGAGGAAGAACGTCGATGGCGGAAACTGGAAACCGCATCTGAAGAAGTCGGCGAAGACGACGGTCCAGTCGGTGTCGGGGCTTGGGACCGTCTCCTTTCACGGCCTCCCGGTAGGGTACGAATACCTCCGAGAGGATCACCTCCTCCGCCGCGAGCTTCTCCAGGGTGGCGGCGTCCATTACCGAAGCTTCAAACTCCGGAATGGCGACTGCGACCTTCTTCTCCGGCTCGTCGGCGCGATCGGGAGAATTCTTCACGATCTTCTTCTTGCCCATCTTCGTCACTCGATCACGAGAGGACGCTGGCGAAAGTTTTTTGGGCAGGGGCGCGAGGAAGAAGATGAAGAGAACAAGAATGCTAGGAGGCAGGAATGCAATGTGGGCAAAACCCCAATTCTTGGACTCCTAAAGGATTTGAACGATCGCCGGGCGCGGTTCACGGCGCGGTCAGTTCAATCGCATTTAATGCGGATAGTTGCTTTTTTCGCGCACAGAGCACGTCGCGGGAAAAAGAGGGTCTGGCAACCCACGACCCAAGAGATGGGCCAGAGAGAGAAAAGATTCTTCATCACCACGCGAATTGTCCGCCACGATGGTTCCGTTTCCCTAGAAATACGCCAGGCGAACGCGTGTCCGTGATCAACGGATCAGATCAGATTAGGAAAACGTTCTGGATTTTTTCCAAGAAGTTATTCCGATAAGGTTCTTGCGACTACTCGGAAGAGATTGAATCTACTCGGAGAAGTCATCGACAAGGACTAATTTGGTCGCCTACTCGGGGCTGCACCCCGACAAGGGCAGATTTCCAACCAAACCATCTTGACCTCATTTCACGTATTGATGGGGGGCTTGATGATGCGTAGTACAGTATCCCGTGTATTCGGGGTACCCGTACGTAGTTCCCTGAGGCTTTAGGAAGGTACCCCGTACCCGATAAGGATCCTCGGACGATAAGGCAATTCCGCTAAGGAAAGAAGACTCCCCTTAAACTAGGAAAGTCAATCCCGACGTTTAAGGAGGCCAGAGTCCTACTCGGGCGTAAGTCCACGTCCAGTACGACCCTGGGCACCCCCCTATATAAGGATCAGTAATCCCACGGAGGAGGGGAGAGAGAACCAGTAGCCAGAAGTCAATCTAGGTCAAGTCAGGAGGCGAAGCTCTAGAAGACCCGCAGTCTCGAGGGAGTCGAGCCCGGAGGATTAGCTAGGATTAGTCTACGACCAGGCCTAGGATAGCCACTAACATACTCCCCCTTTGTAAAGCGTGTTCCCGATCAATATATAGCAACAGGACGTAGGGTTATTATCCTGAGGGAGGCCCGAACCTGTATAAAAACGGCTGTTCCCTGCTGTCAGAACTCCTGGCGATTGGCCCCTAGAGGTCCCTACCCCCCAGCAATCATCATCTCGCGAGTACCGTAAGATCGCCGGTTTACCAATCGTCGACAATAGTATAATTGAACATGCGACAACAAATAGGTTTATTGTTGTTACCGTGATACGATCAACCGGTAATCCTTGGCTGCCTCCTTCATCTCCAAACAGACCACCGGATGCGCAGCTACTTCGATGATTGCCGGGGCTCGTAGCTGCAGCAGCAAGGGCAACTATGCCCTCAATTCTTCCTAGATACAATCCACCTACCTCAATACCTTCGCTCTTATACGCTTCTCCATGGCAGCGTGGTCTATCTATTGTTTGAGATGCGTCTGGCTCCTCCTAGCCCTCCTCCCACGCTCGTATTCCTCCTCAGTCTCGGGGAATCCCTGGCGCCATGGAACAGCACTTCCTATGCCTCCTGTGTGACCAGGGTGCTCGGGGTTTCCTAGTGCAGTGGTGAGGATGTCGTGTGTCCGTGATGACATAACCACATCACCTTGGGAGGGCTGAGAACTCATTTGCACCTACAAGAAGAAATTCTGACTCAAGTACTATGAGTTGTACTAATTATATTCTTTACATTCGTAAGGACTAAAGTGAATGACTTATACCATGCGTTCTGCGACTTCCATCTGCGGGATTCGGAAATCTTGTGGTGCCGCTTGAAGGGTCAGACTTGGCACGAGCTCTTAACCAAGAATGCGCCCACCTTTGCAGGCCTACAAATGGAGGGGTTACATTCTTCTCCCTTGCTAGTTGGTCCTCACGCACCCATTTCTCCTCCACCTGTTCGTATCCCCCTGTGCCGAGGTGATGCGGGTGCTTGTTTCTAGCCGACAATTCCCTTTGCTTTGCACTGAGACGATCGAACTCAGGAGTGGACCTCATCTCAACAAATCTCCTATACACTTCTGGATCCAAGAAGCCGTATTGATTGAACGGACTCTGTCCCTTCCTTATGATTTCGTTGTGAGCTCGCTCTTAAATCTCCTCCATGCCTTCGAGATTTTCGTGAACGCGGCTCGTTCGATGCTTTTTTCAAATTCTGGAGGGAACTGAAACCACACCTTTATCTCCACCATCAATTGATTTTGCATCTCAACGGTGACTAGCTTCCATTATCTATGCGGATGTCCACCTTCTCACGCCCGAGAATCCCGCAAAATGATCAGAATTTGGCAGCCACTTTCTCCGGCTTCTTCGGGGCCCCAGATCGCGTTGATATTTCAGTGATTACCATGCATCACGTGGGTCTTTGCGAAATGGTTCTAGGCTCCTGATCTTCTTGAGTCTTTTGGGCGAAGAATGGGCAGGCGAAGTAGCAGACGGTGATGATGTAGAGGACGCCGAGTTTGAAGAAGATTGTGCGTCCGACACTTGTAATTCATTACGAAGATTATTAACATTAAACTGAAATTAAACCTAATTCAAGGTACAAACCCAAAAGTAAATTATCCACATTCATAAATTTTGAAGAACACCTATTTGAATAAAGCCTTATTATCTAGATTTTTGACCTATTAGCTATCTCACAAGATTCTTCTTCCAATAAAACTTTTGCCTCTCAGAGGAATTATATAGTAAACTTTTGCTATCCTGCATATTTTGGAGGAAACAGAACATTTGTTCCGACTTATTCAAGGCAATGCCTCTTCTGCTTCCTACAAAATTTGAATTTCATCTATTCTTTTTCATGTTATGCATCCAAACACCAGTTGTGGGACACCACTGTATTTCCATTGGACATAACGTCCATTCTTTTATTTTTCCTATTCATATGTTTCTGTTTACTGCAAACAGTGTCTGAAATTTAGTTTGACCAGCCAGACGAAGCAACACAAACTACACACCCTTTTTTTTCAGATTCTCACCAACTTAATGAGCATCATACATTAATACTGCATAGAAGGAACAAACACAACGTTCTGAAGCTGATGTGTCGACGGGGTGGCCGGGGCGGCGACGGGGAGGCCGGGGTGGCGACAGGGTGGCCGGGGCGGCATCGGGCCGCGACGGGGTGGCCGGGGTGGCAACGGGGAGGTCGGGGAGGCGACAGGGTGGCCGGGGCGGCGTCGGGGCGGCGACGGGGTGGCCGGGGCGGCGACGGGGTGGCCGGGGTGGCAATGGGGAGGTCGGGCAGCGACGGGGTGGCCAGGGCGGCGAGGTCGGGGCCCGAGCGGCGGCGTCGGGGAGGATGGGGTGGCGCGGGACGGGCCGCGGATCGACGAGCGGCGCAACGGCGACGTGGAGGCGAAGGGGCTGCGGTCAGAACTAGAAAAAACCCTAAGTCCATGATATTTATAGCAACATCATCACAGTCGGTTCTGAGGAACAACCGCCTCTGATGATGCCATCATCAGAGTTGTTTCTGAGGAAGAACCGCCTCTGATGAGTCCTTTAGCCAGACATAAACATCCTATTTTTAGGGAAAAACATCAGTTTTCATATGATTGAAATGACAGTTTAAATATCATTCATCATTGGAACTAAAGTTTTCATAGAGATCACAAATCACACGGCACATAGAAAGGATTCACATTACACAAGGATCAAATTCATTTGATATAGAACACAAATATTGAAATGCAATCAAAGCTCAAGTGCTCATTTCAACACAATGCAAGCATGCATAACCATTTGAACCTGCACCCACATCATTAATCATGCACTTGCCTTTTTCCTTTGAAAATAAGACCTTCATGATGATCATTGCAGATGTAGGTTTCATCGTCATGACTTTGTGTTTCTTCGCACGTCACTTCGTCCGAATTAGGGATATCGCCAAATCTGTTGTAGTCATCCTCATCGACCATTTCATCGACACCGACGATACTCCTCTTTCCATTCCTTACGACATGACACTTCTTATTAGATGGATTGACTATGTAGAAGATTATGACACGACATAGATTGTCTCTCAACCTTTGTGGGCAAAATGCCTCAAATAGCACAAGAAGCATTTGTGTAATCGAATATGACAACATGAGACTTCATTCAAGCAATTTCAAATCTTTCATTGACACAAGTTTCTTTATGTTGGCGGAGTAACCGAATGGAGCTTTGATACCATGCAAGCACTTGCAAAGTTTGGTCTCTCAGCCTTTGATAGGGTGTAACTTGCAGGTGGAAGGAATGTTCACCTTTTTTAGATTTTTGGGGTGCTAAATCAAGTCTGATGCCCATATCGCCATGTCAAGCCTTGCGTTACCCATCCTTTGTTTTATCAGGGATGTTCAATAACGACCAAGCAGCTATCACATACATTCTTCTCTACATGCATGACTCAATGCAGTGGTGACTTCGAGGTGTTCCAGTAAGGTATTTCCAAAGAAAATTGACTTCTTTTCCATATGCCCTTTCTCAATGGGATCCTTTACCGAGAACTACGTCAATGTCCTTCACCATATCGTAGACCCCCTTTCCTGAATAAGGCTTTGGAGCCATACCCTCCTCTATTGTGCCATCAAACTCCTTTTTGAGATTTCGGTATGGATGATTCCTTCGCAAATACCTACGGTGCCGCATGTACACTGTCTTGTGTGAGTGCTTGAGGTACACACTTGCCGTATTATCCAAGCATTGACCACAAGCGTTAGGTCCGTGAGTGGTTTGACCAGATAGGTTACCATAGGCAAGATAGTCATTTATGGTGCAGAACAGGAGGCCGCGTAAGGTAAAGTGTTCCCTTTTGTCGGCATCCCATACATCGTCAACCCCTTCGTTCCATAGAGTCTGAAGATCTTCCATCAAGAGTGCTAGGTATACATCAATATCTTTTCCAGGTTGCTTCGGGCCTTGAATTAGCATGGCCATCATGATGTACTTTTGCTTCATACAAAGCCAAGGAGGGAGGTTGTACACGCACATAGCCACCGGCCAGGTGCTATGTCGACAGGTCATGCTACCGAAGGGATTCATTCCGTCCGTACTCAACCCGAACCTTACATTTCGCGTCTCGGCTCCAAAAGTTGGATACCTAGTGTCGATGTTTCTCCACTGGATTGAATCAGTGGGGTGTCTTAGCATGAAATCTTTCTTACAAATCGTCGGCATGCCATCTCATAAGTTTTGCGTGCTTTTTGTTTGCAAACAAATGCTTCAGACACGGAATTATAGGAAGATACCACCCTACCTTAGCCGGCGGTCCTTTCCTGTCTTCGACACCCTCTGATTCATCACCTTGAACATCGAGCTGCTTGTATCTGGATGTCTTGCATACTGGACATACATGTACGTTCGCATACTCTTTACGGAAGAGGATACAGTCGTTCTTGCAAGCATGGAGTTTTTCTATTTCGGACCTAGAGGACAAAGAATCTTTTTCGCTTTGTATGTGCTCATGGGCATCTCGTTTCCCTGTGGAAGCAAGTCTGCTATGAGTACTAGGAGAGAGGTGAAACTTTTGTCGGACCAACCATTGCTTGCCTTCAATTTGCATAGTTCAAGAACAGTTGATAATCTTGTGTATTTTATCTTGCAACCCGAAAACAAAGAGTTTCTCTGAGTCCTCCATCAAGCCCAGGAATTGCTCGTATTGTCTCCCCTCTAGGTTGTTTCCTTCTGCGTCACGCAACATTTCCTCTATTCATTATTGGCCGTCTGCATATCTTCATCCTCCTCGCAATCAGACTCACCGTCGACATCATCTGCGTTGCTAGTCGCCTCATCTCCACCCGGTAAAATTATGTGCGCCTCGCCATGATTGGTCCACCGTGTATAACCACTTACAAAACCCCTACGAATCAAATGAACTTGTATCTGGGTTCTGTCCTTGAATATCTTCTCGTTCTTACAATCATAGCACGGGCAGCACATAAATTTGGCTCCCTTTGCGACCATATCGTCTCGTGCTACTAATAGGAAATCATCTACACCATTAATGTACTCTTGGGTCACACGGTTCTTGGGATACATCCAACTTCGATCCATCTCACACATACTGCTACACAATACATATGCAAGAGACTTATTAACCTACCACATACTAAAAGATCCTAACTATATGATTAATTTTCACTTCATCATCTCTAAACAACTAAACCTAATTATCTCATCCAACCAAATGAAAGCAAAATAGGGAGAGAGGGGCAAGTAGTACTAACCTTCTTCAATGTCCAATGCAATTACTCCTCATTATCCACTCTCTCTCCCTTCAAAATTGCCTCAAAATCGCCCCTAGCCGAACCAGCCGCCACCCAACAGAACAGATCTGGGAAACCCTAAAAGACTTCCCGACTCCCCTACATATGAACGCGACATATATCACAGTCGTTGGGTCACTTAAACCAACTGTGATGTAACATCACAAGCGGTTCAGCTCAGATCCGTCTGTGATATATCCTACATCTGAGTCGGTTCGTCAACGAACAGCCTCAGATGACTCATTTCAGTCAGTTTGTATACCAATCGACTGAGATCTGTTTAGACATCACAGTCGGCTTCCTTTGTAAACTGCCTCAGATGACTCATCTGAGGCGGTTTATCTCTCAACCGACTCGGATGTTTCCATCGTGGGGACACAGCGTCAACATTGGAGATAGTGCCCGTGGTAACCCACTTGTGATGAGTAAATCAGAGGCGGTTGAACTTTACCCGACTCAGATGACACGTCCCGGATGAGCCTTTCTATAGTAGTGTGGAGACCCATGAATATAGCTATGGCAGCCCTTGCATTATTCTGGATATTTCTCTTGTCATTGATGCTTGGCATTATGGTGTCTTCCAACCTGTAACATGTATTCACAACTTCCCAGATATCTAGATCTATAGCGATAAGATGCATTTGCATCTTTCTTTCCAGAAGGCATAGTTAGTTCTATCAAAGATAGGGATTTTACCCTCATAGCCTGACATCCTTTAAACTCTGGCTGTTAGGCCAACTCAAAGAGCAACCTGGTCTGATACCAATTGAAAGGATCGTAGGTGCTGACTAGGGGGGTGAATAGGAGGCTAACCAATTTTAAACAATTACTTCAATTTATCAGTTTAAGGCTTAACAGGTTGAAGGGTTTAGCTAGCTGTGTGACAGGTCAACTACTCGGGCAGTATTTGATATGTAAATTAACACACAACTGTCACACAGGTGTCTAACACAGGTAATCTAAAAACCCTAAGCAGACGTATAAGACAGATAGCTGTGTAACAGGTAACTGGCATAGATATGAGACAAGCAGTAAGGCAACTGTGACACAGCTAAACTAACACAGTCAAAGACTAAAGATCACAGCTAGATTATATATATATTAGTGAATCACACAAGCATGCAACCAGATGAGCAAGTAAATGCAGAATAAAAAATACTCAGAGAGACAAGGGATTTTTCACCGAAGTTCCCACTCTTTTCAGAGAGGTACGTCTCCGTTGGAGAGGCTACTCCGAAGAGATAGCCAGCACTGAAACGCGCTTGTTCTTTGAGTACCTGAGTTTTCAGGTCTCTTTCTTTTGCTTGTGGAAGTCTTTTCGCCTTGCAGCAGGTAGACTTCAGATCATCTTCACAGACTACTGAACCAACCCACACAAGCTTGGGTGGTCACAGCAACTCCTACACCTGTCTAGGAGTAGACGTTCCAAGAAAGAATCTGCAACAACAACTCTTAGAGGAACCAGTGCTCTTTGCTCAAAGCTCTAACTCTCTTGAACTAAGACTTAGGAAGTTTTGCTTCTGTTCAGGAGAAAAGAGGTTTGCAACGGTCAAAAAGGATTGCAGAGGTTTGGCAATGGTTAAGGTCTAAGACCTTCCCTGGTCCCCTATATATAGGATCCACAGGCACCTGACCGTTACACTCATGCCACGTAGGATTAAGTGGGTCACCGGTGACATACACGGGTGACACAGCTAATCACAACGCACAATGGTAACCGGCTCAGGCAGACCGACACCTGTGTCACCGGAGGCTAACATAGGTGAAACCCTAACTGACGTAGCCTTACTACTCAGCCCGGTCTTGGCACATTACATGTCCTCAACGCACACAACTAACTCTGATGCCTACTCAGGAGAGAACCTCCAATAGTCTTCTGACTCGGCAGACAAACTATTGCAGTGCAGTTCTCTTATCATTTTCAAGCTCTCCCCTGGCACAGAGATGTACCTGAGCCATAGAGCGGTTGTTCACCTGTGACACAGCTGTGTCACACAGGCAACTTTGGCTCTAGGGTTTTAGGAAGCTAGCACAGCAGTGTGCTAGCACAACCCAGTTTCACACTTGTGCAAAACTATTGTTACAGGGCCACTGACCTCAAGGCATCAGTGCCACTGTCCAACACTCTGAGCATTGAGCATTAGCACTTCCAAAAAGTCATTGCTACTTCATCCCTCTTGATAGTACAGGTGTTTCCTAAGGACTCAAGAAAACTAGCAAACCTAGACTTCAGCTTCTACCAACTTTAGTCACGGCCCTTGACGCATCAAGCCACCATCACCTTGTTTGCAACTCTTTGCGCAGCTATCTTCTTGTCCTCAGAAACCACCTTTGTACTTTCGGGTTGTCATCCTTTCATGGATGAATCCTCTTCCTGGAACCTATTCATCCTGCTTACACTCATTGTAAACATTAGATTCCAGTCTGGGTTGCCATTAACCATCAAAACCATTTAGGGGCCTAGATGCTCTTTCAAGGGGTCAACATCTCTTTCTTCTTATGCATAAGAGCATCTCCAACCGGTGCCCTAAATCTTATCCCCTATATCTTCATATAGGGGACCTCCCTCAAAATATTCTCTTCATATTTCTCTGCGTACTCCAATCGAACCCCTAAATCCCATCCCCTATATTACATCACATCTATTTTATTAATATGTTGTGCATTCAAATATTGCAAATGGCTACTATAAATACTACATTGGGGTTGGAATTGCATTTGGGGGATGGACTGGCATCCCCCAAATTTGAGGTATGGGGAGGAGCGGATAGGGGAGAAGATGGGGGTTCGGTTGGAGCCCCTTTTTTCTACAAATCCCCCAAGTATAGCTATAGAGGATTGGATAGGGTATTGGTTGGAGATGCTCTAATACACATTTAGTCTAGGAAATAGGTCATTTGCAGGATGCTGCTACATCACAACATAACGTCATTCTTACAATGCTTTCTCTTGGAGCGCCATGCAGGTACATATGTAAAATTTATGTTAACATAAAAGTTATTATTTTCTTCATAAAATATATGATATTGTGATTATATATTACAGGTTTTTTAGCTACCTCTAGATATACGAAGATTATATTCACATGTAACCTACCATTTTGAAACTCCATCACCATTGACTAGTACGTTTCCAATGAAATATTCACTATGCAAAATTTTGTTACAGCTGAACCATTGAGGCCTTGTATGTGTCTAACTTTTTTTTACTGTCAGGGGAAGAAAAGCTATGATACTTCAAGTTTGCCAACAACTGTGACGGACTCCGAAATCAGATATGATTAGAGGAACGGATCGTCGCCAAGGACCAAAAGACCAGTCGACCTGGTGGCACGGTACCTGCGCCATACTCACCGAGGCGGAGTGATCCGACACCTGACCAACGCAAGCCAGCCGGAAGCGACAAAACTTCCTAAAGTCACATAAGATTTCAAAATCCTGTGAAGACTTAGAACTATTCTCAAATCCACTAGGCTGAATAGGATCGGAGGAGCCCGGTGATTCCACCTCACCCTAACCTAGCCCGAAAGCTAGTGGGTCACCTAAAGGCCCGGTAGAATACACCCACACCCTGCCTGGCCGGCTTCGCATCTTAGCCAGCGGGTCACTCAACCGACGACTACTCGACTCAGTGAAAGACAGAACCGCTGTAATTCTTCACCGCATACCCAAGTACTTCATCACATACACGCATTGTACCTGGGCAGCTTTGGAAACAACTCGAATACCATCACAAAACTCTACTAGAGAAGGATTACCAGATAATTATAACACATCCCATACTCGGGGCAGTATTTAACTTACATACAACTCGACCTGAAAGTCGATAAACATGCAAAATAACCACAAGGGCAGCAGCGGAAACGCATTAAAATACCCGAGATGGCTATCACATCCACCTCCAAAAGTGTACCCATAACCCCTTGTTGACCTAAGGTGCAAACCTACGCAAGCTAAGCATCAAAATCAGCATTGGCAGCATTGAAGTATTCTCCTACAGAAGGTTTACCTGCAACAATTAGGAATCGAATTCCTTCAGTACTTTCGTACTGGAAAGATGCTTTGTAGACTCATCCCAACTTACTTAAGCATGGCAAGGAATAAGCTTTTAACACAACAGGTAAGCATGGCATTATTAATGGATTAAACATGGCATGAACATTAACGAGAAAGGTAATAACAGTTCATGAGCATGATAAACCAATCATCTCAGATCAACAATAATAAGTGAATCATCCATGCATTATCCATGATAATCATCACAAGTCAACAAAACATAAAGTCAATCTCTAGCTAATCCACCAAGACATAGCCAATTGACAGGACTGAAATCTGATTCGATTAGAGGACGACTGGGGTAGAACACCTACCTCGACCTTCGAATCTAGACATAACCAAGTACAGTAATCGACTAGGGTTTCGACTAGGGTACATATGCCACCTCGCCTTCGACCCCGCAGGCATCGACTAGAGACGACTGGGGTGCATATTACCTCGACCCTCGACTACCATGACCATAGGTGGTGTCACGCCCGGAATCGACTGGGGATACGACTAGGGTACATATGCCACCTCGCCTTCGGCCCTGCAGGAACCGACTAGAGACGACTGGGGTGCATATTACCTCGATCCTCGACTCATCCGTGACCCCCCATCCCAACTTTAACTCGAACACATGGACCAGCCATCAACTCAACTCCGACTAGAGACCGACATCACAATCATAATCCGAAAGTAATGAGTAACAATCATAACACTTATTCAAAACCAAAACTTAAGAAGTTAGGAATCTTAGCAAGCTTTTGCAGAGCTTGCCTTGCTGGTTGAAACCTTGGTTGTATTGAGGTTCACCTTCGTGATACTCCTCGTTGCCCGGTTCTAACAATAAGAATGCCGAAAAGCAGAAAAAACGACAAAAAGGGATATGCAATCAATACCAGCAAGAAGCGATATGACATTATGTCTGAAATGCATCTTAATATGTGTTAAAGGTTATTCTGGAGCTAACGCAATTCGAATCGTTTGATTCGGATGTATATATCTCGAGTGATGGTGATTTTAAGGTTTGACGTTTAAACTTTGAGGATGAGTTAACTTCCAAAATTATTCCTAGTTGTAGCATGTGAGGGCACGAATATATGGTTATATACTGGTCCTTAGGCAAATTATGACATCAAGCATGTTAATTTTGACGGCTAAGTTAGATTCTCTAATATTCCTACTTAGTAGTGAGCACGAGGGCAATTTGGCCATTTCTGAAATTTATAACTACAGGATCATGATTCACAGTGGCATTATAAATTCTACAAGTAAAAAGATGGATTTCGGAAAGAGAATCATTTTATTTGGAGATTGTATGAACTTGCTACGAATGCTGGAGTTTTTTTAGTAATTTTTAGCATTTCTTTTTTTTTCAGTAAAGAGTAATGATGTACATATTTTGGTTCACAGGAAAAATCTACTTAGTAAATATGACATGCGGGCCAAACTAGTTTTTATCTTTTCTCCTTTTTCTCATTGTTGTTTTCTTTAGTACTATAAGTACTACTACTATTAACAATGCACTGCCTGAACTAATTTAGTGTGTACACACGGGCATAAGAAACAAGCTTAGCGCTAAGTTCTGGTCATTAGGATTTATCCAACCACGCCATTCAATAATGGTATCAAGTTCTGTTCCTTAAACAGTAATCAAAACAGTGCATCAAAATTTTGCATTACTTCATTTAGGTTAAATATTGGGGTCATCAAGTACTGGTGATGGTGGGTACAACTCATTAGAAAAATCTGTAGTTCAGTGAATATAGCATCCCATTACTAGTGTTTTCAGTATAGTATTAGCGCTCAACATCACGCGGTAATAAGCAGGGTAGGACTAAGTTCGACTTTAGGTGGTTGTTAAATAAGTTCAATTAGGAGCTAGCCTTAACTGTTGATTGACCATTGTGTACAAAGAACAAACATCAACCATGAGCATATGCATTATAAAAGCAGTTAATTAATCTGATCTTAATCGAATCAAAGCACACTTATCAACTCAACAGTGATTAGTTAGGTATTGAGTAATCTAATTACTTAACTGATCATTAGGGTTAAGTGTGTCGGAAACAATGTCCTTGTCTTTGCCATTAACAAGTCGATGATTGAGTACAGTAAATGAGTCATAAACAGACATGTATAAAGGTACCTTGAATTGAGGTAAGCCACTAAGGTAGTTAGTACAGTCAAGGTGTTACTTATGATAACTAAACAGCAGCTAGTTTTAATCGGGCATTAGTATACAAAGAACACATGCACTGCCTTTTAGAAATGCTTAGCTGCTGCTCACTTAGCCTTAACCGACTGTGGTGTTAATTAATTGTTCAGATAGGACTAATAGGACTAACCACCAGTATTAACGATTGCAGTGAATAATTTAGCAGTGATCATTAGGACGTTAAGACGTTGATTGACTAACTACTACTCAGATTCATCACCAACTACCAACGGATTTCGGTCAGCCATTAGAACATTGAAATTATCTTATCGAATTTACTCGGACAACAAGCACAGGAACACTTGGGAAGAAGAGTAGAGGGAAGAATGGTCAGGAACGAACGGGGCTCACCCCGTCGGTGGCAGCGCTTGCGGGCTCTGGGTCTTGCTGTGCCTGAGGAAGAAGAGGGACCGGGGGTTGAAGAGAGAGGCGTCGGGGAAGCTTCTGGGAGGTCGCCCGCGTCAGCTGTGCTGGTGGTGGAGGGAGACGAACCGGCGGCGGCGGGCTCGGATCCAGAGTGGCCGACGGTGAGCTGCTGGTGGGAGGTCGCCGGCTTTGCTCGGGGCAGGAGTCGCCGCGGGAGTGCTCAGTCGGGTGACGGTGAGGTGGCGTGGGGACGAGGGCGTGGAGAAACTGCGGTCGGAGTAGAGCTCGGTGGAGGGGGCGAAGCCCTAAGGCGGCGGTAGCAAAGGGGATCAAGGCGGCGGGGAGCTCGGGGCGGCGCCGAGACCTAGAGAGGAGGCGGCGGCGTGGAGGGGAGCTGAGCGGAGGGAGGACCGGCCGGTTGGACGACGCGCCGGCCAGGAGGTGCTCGGTGGGGAGGACGAGCTGCGGAGGAGCTTTGCGGTGGGGCGGCGGCTTGAGCAGTGGCGAGGGGAGCGGCGCGCGAGTGCTTGGGGAAAGGGAGGCGCACCGCGGTGGTGAGGCGAGGCTCAAGAGGGGTTGCGCGGCAAGGCCGGCGGCGGCGTTGGGCTCTGCGGCGGCTGCCCTAGGCAGCGGCGATTTCTCTGGAGAACTCAATTTGGGGGAAAAAGGAACTGGGGAGAGAGAGGAGGGAGAAGAGGTGGCGTGCGGCTTGGAGAAGAAGGGAAAAAAAAGAAAATCTGCTAGGTGGGTCCCATGGGCAGAGAAGATGAGCTCTTTTCCTTTCTGTTTGTTTTATCTCAGCTAGATTATAGTTTTAACAAACATAGGTCCAGTCATTATTGTTACAAGTTCAAGAATTATAATTGTAGAATTTTGATAACTTCTATAGGAGTTCAGGAAGATGTTTCAAAATCAAATTTAAGTTTTTCATTATCCTTAAGTGCAGGGAGGTTGTCCATTTCCAATATTTCCACCAAATTATTGCCTTATTTAAGGAATAGGTCTTGAACAATCAAAATAGGTCAACAGAGAACATACATTTTTATAGAGATCTGCCTTGAAAGATTTTGAACCTGTTAAAATTGTTAGCACAAGTTTTGAATAGTTGAAGGTTCAAAATCTCCTTTTAAGTTAAGTCTAGGTCGAGATTTTTAGGGTCTTTGTGGTTTAGAAACCATCTCATCTGGTATGCCACTTAGTTATTAAAGCAATGAGATCAAAAGAATTAAAGGTGACTACAAGTAGTTCCAAATAAATTTTCAGAATTCATGTTTGAGCATTGTTGGTGCAAATTAGGCTTAAGTGTGGAACTTGCAAGAACTAGAGAAGGGAAGGTTCTTTTAGTTGACTTATTTCGGTTGTGGTTTTCGAAAGAAAAGATTTGAACAATCCTTTAGTTAAGTATTCAAATGTAATCCAATGATTTGAAAATCTTGAGGATGGTCCTGCGATTTGGTACTTACAAGGAATTAGTAAACTGAGAATTGGGTGAAGTTAGGTTCAGGGTTTCGCTTAAGATTGTTTTCAGAACATATGTTAGGGTTTTAATCGGAGTCGTATCTTAACATCCTAAATGCATGCATGTGTTGAGAAAAGAACCGATTTATCCACGATGATCCTCACTGATCTCGTGTACTAAGAATGAGGTCATTACAACAACTCAATCAAACCCGTGTAATACAGCTAGAAGGACCGTGTCACTTTCTCCATCAACTCGAGTTACAACTAGAAAATGGCATACATCTCACCGAGAGGCATTAATATGTGGTCATTATCTAGGAAATTATTATTCATTGTCTCGTCCCTAAACTATGGTATTTTGTGGTGAACTATGATATTTGGTGCCAAACTATGGTGTTTATGGTGCACATTAATTTATTTCCTCAAGCTTACAATGAACTTTATTTGTCTCACTATATTATGTTTATCGTATGCATGAAGACAAGATATCAAGTAAATATCTTCTGTAGCAACGCACGAACACTCTACTATTAGAATATTGTAAAGCAAAGCATTAATTTTTGTTATGGACCTATGGTTTCGGTCAGAATCTGAGATGTTATTCTACTATTTGAGGTTCTGTTGCAATGCACGGGCACCCTACTAGTGCTAAATATAATCTTAGTAGAGCATATGTGGTGTTCTTTTGGCCTCAGAAGAAAGAAGCCTTTGGAGATGCACCATTGAATTATCGTTAGAGGCTGTCTCTATTCTCTACAAATTGCACGCAGCTACCTCTCGGGCTACTTGTTTATTTTGGTCATTAGTCAATTTTCTTTACGTAGCGACCCACATATAACTAGTTCTTTCCCTTAACAATAAGTCGACCAGAGTAGTACAACAGAAACATTGTAGCATTCTATTATTACAAACTTATATTACGTAACATTGAAACAAGATCCAAAACTGAAATCTTTTACAACACCAACTCCAAAAGTATGGAGAAATTAAAACCAAGTTTATGTTACAACAAAAGTTAACCTAATTGTTACGCTACCCAGCTCAACCGGCCTATAGAAGTACATACTACTGGTCTACGTTAGCCTGCTCATCGAAATCCAAGCAGTAGTCCATGTTTTCTTCTCCTTTGTTGAACACTTGCTCCATGTCTTCTCCTTCTAGAGCGATTCAAAAAATGCTTAAGCAGTTGGAAAGTAAAACGTCTGTCCACTAGTGGCAGGCTTGTCCTGATCAATAAAGTGCTAAGTAGTTTGCCGATGTGCATACTCTCTTTCTTGGAAGTCCCTTGGGGCGTTCTTGCAAGACTGGATTACTTTCGGTCCATATTTTATTGGCAAAGCGATGAACACAAAAAATAATATCACTTGGCCAAGTGGAGTATGTTGGAGATACAGGATCTATGACTCAAAAATGAAAGCTTGCTTTGCAAGTGGCCTTTTAGATTATTTAATACGACAAGGATGTGGCAGGACATGATCCGCGATAAGTTCTTGGGATCCAAACCTCTTTCTTTGGTTGAATGGAAACTGGGGGATTCCTTACTTTTGGGCACGGCTTATGCGGGCTAAACGTAATTTCTTCCATTTTGGTTCCTTCGTTGTCAATGATTGAACTTAAATGCGGTTTTGGGAGGATAAGTGGTTGGGTTCGACTTCACTTAAAGATCAATACCCGATTCTTTTTAACATTGTGAGGATCAAACATAGCTCGTTGTATGATATTATGAGGTCGGTGCTCCTGGGCATCTCTTTGGGTTGTACCTTCGTCGGGTCAAATACTGGTAGCTTGGAACAACTTACAGGCATGCCTAGCGTTGGTGTAGTTGTCCAATGAACTATATTCTTTTAGGTAGGGTTTGCGCCAGAACAGGAAATTTTCCATTCAGTCTATGTACAATGCACTAGTGCATATTGATGTTCCTATACAACATCAACAGCTATGGAAACTAAAAATCCCTTTGAAAGTATGGATTTTCTTTGGTATATGCGCTAGGGGTCATATTAACACAAGACAACCTTATTAAAAGAAATTTGGTTAGTAGCTCTAAATATTTTTCTGCCAGCACGTTGAAACCAGTAAACATCTCCTTTTCGACTGTCATGTTCCTCGTGTTGTGTGGTGTATTATTTAAGTGGCTCTAAGTTATCTCCTCCACTAGTGTTGCTAATATGTTTGGGAATTGGCTGCGGGGTGTGAGCAAACAAATGAGAGCTCTAATTTTGGTAGGGCGGCGGCTTGTGTTGGTCATTATGGCTTTGGAGAAATGATATTTTTTTAAGCAGAATATTAACTCTCATTTACTAGTTATAAACTCATATACACACTGGCTCCATACTTGGTCTACGCTTCAGCGACTGAAGGACCGCCAGGTGGTGACAAGAGCATGTGCCCAGTTGGAGAAGGTCATCTCTGTTTCCCATCATGGGTGTGGCCTAATATAGAGATTTCAGCATTCTAAGTTTTAATTATTTATTAGTTACTTCCTAGATGTTTGTACTTTTTATCGGGTTTGCTTCCGTTGATACTAGTTATTTTAGGCCACTCCCAATGCATAGGTGCTTAGAGCAGGTGTTTAGTGCATGAGAGGGCTTAGTAACTAAACTCCCCAATGCATAGGTGCTTAGCTTTTTGTAGCTAAGCTTCCTTCATTTAATTGTTTAGCAACTAAACTCCCAATACATAGATGCCACATATGTGTTTTGCATAGGTTCGCGCGCTTAGCATCGGTTCTTCCTGGAGACACCAAAACTATCTCTTTCCTCCTTAATTACTTTGCTATGTCAGTTTTTTGCCTATGTGACATTCTTAGCACCTGTCCAAGTTGGAGCATTAGGAGCAGCCTTATACTAATTATGACTGTGTATCAATGATGTAGTCTAGGCTGAAAGTTTTGAACTCCTTTATAATTGCATCCTCTTAATACGATTCGAGGAATCACTCCGTTGTCAAGCCAGAGTTACACAAAACTACGATGGAAGTGATTTAAGCTTCTCGTACAAGAAACTAGTTGTCTATATGGGGAACAAAGCAAAGAGGGGTAGTACATCTAGTCTACCAGGTGTGATTTGAGAGGCCCCAACCTAGCTAGCTACCGTGTGACAGCCTTATAGGAGTAGTGGAACTAAAGCAACTTTGGTAGTTGGTGCGCGACATAGTCTTCAGGATCAATTAAGATGACAGCCTTATAGGAGTGGTGGAACTAAAGCAACTTTGGTAGTTGGTGCGCGACATAGTCTTCAGGATTAATTAAGACGACAGCCTTATAGGAGTGGTGGAACTAAAACAACTATGGTAGTTGGTGCGCGGCAGAGTCTTTAGGATCAATTAAGACGACTTTTTTGGTGGAGTAACATATGCAAATCTGGACTTTGTAGTCCGTAGTAGTGACGTAGTATTCTATCAAGTGCATCAACTGCAAATAGCTATGTGAAGGATCGAGTATTGAAATATTCATCAAAAAGAAAAATATTTCACTATCGATCCTCAACAATTACCACTGATGATGAGTACTTGCTATAATGGTATAGTTAAATACAACTAGGTCATCATTCATCAGTAATCACCACTAACCATAGACGATTAGTAAATTTGTGTACAAGTCGATTCGGCTGAATTTGTCTTTGAACATTTGTCTACCCATAGGTGTTTGCAAGGCTAGCTCTATCCACAACGGATGAAGACGTTTTCCACGATGATGGAATGGCCGAGATAGTTTTCAACTTTACATGATCGATGTCAATTTGCCGATGCTGCTTTCTACCAGATACACTAGCTTGCTTACTCCATAAAGTAACCGCAGATACACTAGCTTGCTTACCCCATAAAGTAACCGCAGCACTTAAAACTATATATTCGGCATCCCCGGGAAGCCATCCCTATTGAATCTTTTGCGTTAGGCATGGAGAAAAGTAGGGTTCTTGTGGTTGGTGGCACAGGCTTCATCGGCAGAAGGATCGTGAAGGCGAGCTTAGCCCATGGCCACCGGACCTACGTCCTGATGCGGCCGGAGATCGGCCTCGACGTCGACAAGATCCAGATGCTGCTGTCGTTCAAGGCGCAGGGGGCGCGCCTCGTGGAGGTCTCGCTCGACGACCACCGGAGCCTCGTCGCCGCAGTGGGGCAGGTGGACGTGGTCGTGTCGGCCATGTCCGGGGTTCACTTCCGGAGCCACAACATCATGCTTCAGCTCAAGCTGGTTGCGGCTATCAAAGAAGCTGGAAATGTTAAGGTTAATTGGCTAAACTCGCTCAAGAGCGTTTATTATACATATATGCACTATACATCATCAGCTTTTCCGACCGTTCGCTGTCCTAGTCATGTCGCGCGACTCTCCCTCTTGCCTCTTCTTCTTTGCTGCACCTCTCCACCTCTGCCTTCACCGGCACGGCTCGCCTCCGCACCCTTCTACCTCCTCTTTCCTCCCCCACCAGTGCCTTCTGTTGTGACTGAAGCCTAAAACAAACACACGCGATCACCTGGGTACTGAGGAACACAAGAGAAACACGAGCACACGAAGGATTTTTGGTGCTGCGTACTAATGCAGCTTTTCTCCTTTATCTTCTGTTATTTATACTGCTGTTACAGAAAACTGAAAACGCCTAAACTTGAGGCACGTTCGAGCTGCACGACCGTGCCATCCCACGGTCACTCGTCCAGCGCCTCCTACTTTGCCGCCATGACCGCATGTACTCGTGCCATCCCACGATGCGCACGGCAGCCTAATCCTAACAGAAAACGATAACAACTCGGCCAGCTCGTGAACAAGTCTCACAGTCGTGGCCGTTATTTGCTAACTGAAGTAAACTACAGCTAAACAACATGGCGACAGGATTACAAGTTCAACACCTTCTTCTCCCTCTTTCCCACCGCCGCCTCGCCGCCTCCTCCACCGCCACCTTAGCCAGATTTGGCAGCGGCCGTCGGCATGAAGTCAAGGCGCCAGCACCCTGATCAGGTACTCCTCTAAGCCCGGAAGGGGGGTGGGAGATATTACCCGTCCCACCACCGGTTAGTCACCGGGATACCTGTCATCACCGTCGAGCTACCAACATAATATAAACAGAGGAAATCAGGAAATCAAATATTACCTAGACGATATGTTGCAATTCTTCTTTGCTTCTTTTCATAAGTTGGTGAAAAGAACAATAACCGTAAGTGGCGTGCACAGCCATAAACATACAATTTTGCAATTTGCATGCAGCGTTTCCTACCATCTGAATTCGGCATGGACCCAGCGAGGATGGAGCATGCTCTTGAACCGGGAAAGATTACATTTGATGAGAAGATGGAGATACGAAGGGCAATAGAAGAAGCAAACATTCCCCACACCTATGTTTCTGCTAATTGCTTTGCTGCTTACTTTTGTCCTAACCTCTGTCAAATGGGTACCCTTCTCCCACCCAAAGAAAAAGTTCACGTGTATGGGGATGGCAACGTCAAAGGTAAACATAAACAAAACTTGTACTGTTCTTTTTTCTAGTTGTATACTTAGCTTGCAGTCCAACATCCAGTTCAAGATTCAGTAAAGCATAATCATCATTTCAAAACTAGAAAGCCGTAATTTCCCAAATCAATTTAATTTGCAGCTTCAATTTAGCAAACATTATTTTATTCTTTTGTGGGATTTCGCAATCATCATTTTGAAATGTTATACTTGAGAGATTGTAAGAGGTGATGCGATGCTCCAAAGACTATCCGCTAAACTTCTTTTGGTTAACTTTTCATGTTGATGTATTGCTCAAATAAATTTGAAAGAAAGATTTAGTGCTCAAACTAAAAATGTCTTTCAAGTTTCGAGAAGTACATGATAGATTAGACTATATATGCTCCCTATCATACATACTTCCAGGTACATTCTGAAGAACCAATTTATTTCAAATTATCATATAATGCTGGCTGCATAACTTAACGGATAAATTAGTGTTTTTTGGGGAATGTTGAGTTTATGCTTTGTTGCTATTGAAAGAAACAAGAAAACTCCTTGTTAAATGTCCATTTTTCTACCTTTGCCATTTGACTTTCAGTTTCGTGCTTTTGGTTTCGCACAGTAAGAGAAATTTGCGTCCATGTTTATTCCAAAATTACATGTTAAATATAGTACATCTATAATTGACAAAAGAGGTGCTCTCAGTCTTCACTCTATTTTTACTACATATGAATTGATGAAGCTTTAGCAAAGGGTATCCACACTTTTATTTGTCATGAGCTCCTAGGAAACACTAAAAGTTTCCCAGGAAAGAATCTATATTGTAATATTGCATTAGGGAGATACTCTATCTGTTTTAAAATAGATGTCCTTTTAGAGTTGAGCACAAGAATTAAGGATTTAAATGAAATGCTAATATTTCTCTTGAATCATTTTCACATCCATCTTTTTTTCCTCCCCAAGTCAATAAATATTCTCACCATCGATGAGTAATTAGTTCTTTTCTCAATGATATTGATTTTTAAAGGGCAAAATAGATAGGAATAAAATAACAAAAACTGCATTGGAAGTGTAGAAGGATAGGCAATTTGAGAAAAATTGGAGAAACTAAAAAATTATTTATTTTAAAATGGAGGTAGTATTATCGATTCACATGTAGTTTTAGAGAAAATATAAGATGGTTTTTCCCGAAAGGACTTTTGACTGCTAAGTGTATCTGAACTTGTATAAGATGGGTTTTCCCCTCAAATTTCCACCTCTGACTTATTGTTGTATCGTACTATTCAGTGATATTTATGGACGAAGATGACGTGGCAACATACACAATAAAGTCCATTGATGATCCTCGGGCCTTGAACAAGACAGTATACCTAAGGCCGCCGGAAAATATCCTTAGTCAAATGAGCTGATTGCTAAATGGGAAAAGCTCTCAGGAAAAGTTCTTGAGAAAATTCCATTCCCAGGGATGAATTCTTGGCGTCAATGAAAGGTAACAATTTGTTTCCCATTTATTGGTTGAAGTCAAATTATTAAAGATGTCACCTTTAGTAGCACCAAAATGGTGAAATGGTCACACGTATTTTCTGGGTAAAAAATCATCATTTATTTTTGAAGTCATCTTTTTACTAGGACGATGGAATTGTTAACATTCATTTCAAATCCAAAGTTACACATTGTAGTTTAGATAAATCTCTGTGGAAGTAATCTTATGGAAGTACCAATTTAGAAATAAAGGTATCATTTCCGTCTACTACACTAGGTAATACTATCCAATTACGTTTATATTGCATTCACTCGAAAAAGATAATGCTCTAAAACGTGTGCGATCAAACTCCTATGTATTTGGCAACTATATATAATAAAAGTATTTATGTTGGTTAGGTCGAAATGGTTCAATCAAATTTGTTATGAAAAATATTTTTACATTCATACAAAAGGTCATGATGAAAGTTGCATATTAGATATTATATCCATGTCAAACAATATCTGTTTACAAATAGAGGGAGTATAAAGGACTTAGCCTGTGGAGCATGGTTCTGTTTTAAAGTCACACGGATGATTATCATATAAATACAATAAAAATTAAATAAGCACGAGAAATATGTCTGGTTTCACTATGAGCGGCAAAATTTCTTTAGATTGTGCTTTGAGTGTTCGACAGTTATTTCGTTTTTGTTATCTAGATTTATTTAAGATCGGTGATCAAATTGGCAAATATTTCCTGTAATTCAAAAGTGGTTTTTTCAAGAAAATTTTAAAAACATGGTTTTGCCCGTAACTTGAATAAGCAAATTCGCAATTGACATATCTGCTTGTATGCAGATGCGGACGTTGCTCATCAGGTAGGCGTGGGGCATTTCTACCACATTTTCTATGAGGGTTGCTTGACAAACTTTGACATTGGGGACGGTGGAGAAGAAGCTTCTCTACTCTACCCAGAGGTTCAGTACACCCGCATGGACGAGTACATGAAACGTTTATTTGTAACTACAAAATTATGACCTGAACTATCTTTCTCAGAACTTAACAATATCAGCACACGCAGCACACCACGTATGTTACAAAAATTTCGTTGTCACCTTACTTACTGTGCACACTTCTTTGAGTTGTAATCTATGTCGTCAGCCGTACCATCTGGAACCATGAAAATTTCCTCACAAAAATATGCCCGTTGAAATTATAGACGGGAAGATTTCAGTCACTAAATCTTGAATAATCTGAGTTCTCGGAGATAGTAATAGTCTTCTTTGTTACGCGAACAATGCAAATGTTGTGCATTTGGGACTACGAATTCAACTGAGGTGCGGTTTTGGTGCAGAATTTTCCTTTTTTTCATAAATGGAGGTAAAAGATTTGTTTCGTTTCATTTATTAAGAGAGAGTTTATACATGATGTAACACGGTCAGACTCCATTAAAGGGAGAAAAAAGCCTACTCTCCCGGTAAATTCCCCAAGTATTTAGCCCCTACAATGAGCCAAGCCGTCGCTTCATTCTGGATTTTTTCTATGATTATCGGCAGTGCGGTAGAGACTTGTCGGAAGACACGTACATTGCTCTCATTCTAAATTTCCTATGAGACAATCATGAACAAGGATGTCATGGCCTTCCATTGATGCCTTATGGCGCTAGCGGTATTGATCCACGTTAGGACTCGGTTTACTATTAGCTGAATATTATTTGTTATAAGATCGTTGGGGTCGGAGAACAGATCGAGCCGCCGCGGCCTTTGCCACCAGTTTTCTCTAAATGTACGCCTCTCTCACACCACACACACGCCCAAATAATACATGCCAACTAGCTACTGGACCCAATCTGGGCCGACATAACAAGGATTGGGCTTGAGCCTTCTTCTACGACGGCCTTCAGGTTGCTGACATTCCCCACTCCTTGAAATCCAGCTTGGCCCCAAACCTCCCAAGTTGTAGATGAAGGAGCTGAACCCTGCCATGTACCAGAACTTGCACGACCATAGCTCGTCCCTTCTTGCGAAGCCGCTGATCCAAAACTTCCTCTGGTTCCTACGAATCAAAATTTATCTGGGGATCGACATCCGTTACTTGCTCAGTAGGGCCCAAGTCTAGCTTGAGCTGGAGACATGAAAACCCAGATGGATCAGACTCTTCGCCCGCAACTCAAGCTTGTAGGCAACCGTGCCAACCTTCTGGATGATCTTGAAGGGACCTTAGTACTCGAAAGAGAGCTTGTCCGATGTGCGCTGTGCAACAGAGGACTGGACATATGGTTGGATCTTCAATAAACGTGCTGCCCCACCGAAAACAATCGCTCTAGGCGCTTCTTTTTTGCTTGTGCTTCATCCTCTGCTGGGAACATTGAAGGTGAACTTGTAGAAGTCATGTCATCAGGGCTCGCTCCTCCAGCCACTCCTGTAAATCCGGGACAGCAGTCTTCGACACCCTTGTAAACCTAGCTGCGGTGGTTCACGGCCATAAAGCACCAGAAAACAGGGACTTTCCTAAAGTCAAATGGAAACAAGTGCTATAACAATACTCTGCGAGAGCTACCACTTGTAGGGATACAGGTAGGCTACACTAGTGCAAAATAAAATTTTCTACCACGTAAATTAGGAGTTGCTACAGTAATAGATCACGAGGTTACCTCTAAACGCGTAGACCCGTAGCGGAAGAAGAGTCGATGCAGCGTCGGTGCAGCTATAGTCATACTACCTTTTCCTCCTCGCGGTTCTCTCGAATGTTCATCCAAGCGTCGCAACTGCAACGCCTCCAAGATATCGACACGTCAGGGAGGAACATCACTTGTCCGGATTGCTAGATCCGAGCAGGCCAACTTTGGGCGTGGGAGAGGTGATGGCCAGGTTTCGGAATTCTGAATCAGCTTAACCCTAACACGTCTTCCCCCTCTCCTTATATAGACATTCCCATAATGGGCTTCTTCGTTAGAGGCCCATTAGGACTCAATACCTAGTCTAACTCGGATCCTAATCCAAATTAGGCTCCAGCCCCTTAAGTGCACGACCCTATATGTTCACGCATGTTTAGACATGACACATGTACTCCTACTCGGTCATTAATTGGTAGCGGCCCCTAGCAGGACATGCCAACTCACAAAGATACGTAAAGATCGTATCGGACGAACCTTTACAATGTTATATATGCTACTCCCTTTGGCTCACAATATTTGTCAAACTCAAGTTCGAACTTGACCGCTCTTTCTCAATCATGTGTCTCGGAATCCTTTATTAGGTTAACTCTTTGACCTTAAGTAGCACGGCCATGCATTTCTAGATCCGATCATTCAAGGGGCCCTGAGATATCTCTCTCATTACAGAGAGGGGTAATCTCATCTCGATTGACCATACCTCGCATCATGCTTTATAACAAACAAGAAAGCAACCTTTATAACTACCCAGTTACGAAGTAGCGTTTGGCAACCCCTCAAGTAAGTCATTACACATCTCAGCACATATGACAACTTTTTCGAAATCGGAATTATTAAAGAAAACGAACTCTAAACTACTAGTTATCCAAAAAAAACTCAGGTCAAAGGACATAACATACACATTGTGTCTCAGTTGGGTCAGTCCAACCCCGTGTTCCTTAACATGTGCTCATATAATTGATTCGACATTTCTATGTCCATGACCCGTAAAACATGTCATCAACCAATACATATGCTAGTCTATTATTCATATGTGTCCTTACATAAACTCTGACTAGGGACCAATTTAGAATAATCATTCAAGCTTGGTACTGAGTTTCACGAACAAGTCACATACTTGCTAATCGATACAAATGATATTATTCAAGAAATATTTAATAAATCATGGATACAATGAAATATGATCATCCCTATGATTGCCACTAGGGCACATTTCTAACACCACTTTACTCACTTCCTTGGCAAGCATGAACAAAACATCTCAAATAAGCTTGCAAACACTGGTTCACCCTCTCAATCTGCCCATCGGACTGCGGATGAGGCGAAATAGCACCTGCCAAAACCGACTGGTGAACACCTTATCCCTGTTGGACACGATCGCGTGTGGCATGCCATGGAGTCGGAACACTTAATTCAAGAAGGCCTGAGCTAACTGGAAAGCAGCAAATAGGTGGCTCAAAGGAACGAAATGGACAAACTTACTGAACTTGTTGACCACCACAAAAATAGTGCCCTCTCGTGGTGCTATCATGGACTACAGCAATTAAAGACATGCCACTGCAGCTCTTCATTGTGCCCCAACCACACCTGCCCCTTGAAATGAAGAAGTCCATCTTTGAAGGTAAACATTTCAGCTTGATTAGGTGTCAACGCCATTCTGCAATTAGCTTGGTACCCTGCAGCAATCATCTAACCAGACGGGTTGACAATCTGATACGGCCAGCACGTTAGTGGTTGCAGTTGTACGGTGCCGGGATAAAGGATCTACCACCTGATTCTCAGCCCCCTTTCTGTATACAATTAGATACTTCAAACCACAACAATTTGGTAAAGGATTTTTGTTGCCAAGTCATTTGCATACATTGTCTTCGTGGTGGATAAAACTATGATGATATGTGTGAATCAGGAACTCCCGCTAATGAAGATAGGGCCGCACTGCTCCACCGCCATGATAACTACCTAGAAGTCCTTCTCGTAAGCTGATAACCCCTTAATATGAGGACCCAAAGCCTTACTGACAAGAACGGGACTCCTGATCCTAACTGAATACGTACATGTAACTTCCTTTCTCTCTAATTAGGTTGACTACCATGATCAGGACTCTATCTTGCACATTGTATTTCCATACAAACCGAATATCTTTCCAAATAGTTTTGCTCGCCGCCATCAATCTCCGTTCCTTGCATTCCAAGTTAGGGCTTCTAGCACCAAAAAAGACTCCAACGTAGACAACTTGATGCGTTGGCCCACTCGGCAACGCCACAATGGACGCGCAACTGGCCACGCCGCAACCCACACGCGTAACTCGGCAACTGAACTCGGACATGCCAGAAGGAACTCGGCTCGGGCTACTCGGCGCACCGAACAACTCGGCAGCGAGCGATTCCACTCGGGAACACTGCGGGCTACTCGGCTGCACTGGAAATCATCAAGCCTGCATTGAGGTTTAACACTAATTCCAAACAGCTTGTCAGTCAATTATCTCAACTACAGCATTAAATTAATTTGGCTGACTGAATAAATCATAGCCAAATTACGCTATTAACACATGCCCCCCTGTTTTTGTATAATTGTATTTACCAAAAATACTATGAGCCACATTATTGCTTAGGGCGGTATGATATATCGGCCATAGGGCCATCAAGCTTCTTGCCACATGCTAGGATAATACTTCATCAAATATTTTCCATTGAGAGCTTTAGGTAAACCCTTTCCCCTGCAGAGTTTGCACAAATAAGAATTCCCAGGAACAACCTCTACGATCCTATACGGGCCTTCCCAACTCGGCGACCATTTGCCGAATTTATTATCCTTAGTTCCATAGGCAAAATCGTTTTCCACACTATGTCTCCTATCTGAAACGATTTCTCACTTACCCTTTTATTGTAAGCCTTAGCTACTCTCAACTTTTCTTTTTCAATCTCCCATAAGGCTTTTAATCTCTCTTCCGAGACGTCATCTATCCTATCCATCATCAGTTATTGTAATCTACAGCCGACAAGTCATTTTTCTAGCTG
>JAGXJF010001123.1:0-151730 GCA_019208055.1 Stipa capillata
GACGACGGAAGAATTCAAGCTGAAGAGCGAGCAAAACCGGGAGCGCTCTAAGAGAAACAAGCACCCGTACCGTCTAGGGACTGCCGGCTACGCGGGAATGAAGAAGAGATGGGAAAAGGAGGATGAGTAGGCATCGCAATCGGATGCCCCTCCCAGATTTGCGAACATCACGGATGCGAGGACCAAAGCCTGGGTTAGAGCCAGGGCATCTGCATCGACATCACCTTCGGGCGACCTAGCATTTGAGAACCTAGCTGACACACAAGTGTACAAACGTTTGGTGAGATATAAATCCCGCCTTAGTCGTACTAACAGCTTGTCAATCATACCAATTGTAGTAATAAATAATTCTGGCTTTTGCAGCTAGAGTTCGATGCGTCATCCTAGGCTGGCACCTTTGTAGGAGATGTGCTCGAAGAGGGCTTGGGAAACCCCGAGCACCCAGGTCGCACGAGGGGTGTAGATTCCCTCATTCCCCACAAGTATGGATTGTCCCAGGCTTTGGAGGCGAAGCACGAATACAAAAGGGCGAGGAAAACCGCTGAAGAACAACGCAAGCGCGAAGAGTTCAAGTAACACATACTTCACGACTTAAGAGCACAGTGGATTCTAACTCCGCGACAAGAAAAGCCAGTTACTGCCAGCGCTGGGGCTCGACGCAGTAGCTGCGCGTCGATCGACCTCCCTACTCACCAGGAAGATACAACTTCTATCTTCTCCTGCGATGAGATCGAGGTATTCTTGATATTCCTTAAAAAATTGTTCCACATAAGATTTTTTGTGGCCTGTTGGCTGAAACCCTTTCTTATGTAGGCTCCCAGGAGATACACGATTCAAGTTAGATTGGTGGGCATGGATGATATCATGGATGCCGCTTGGGGGCTAGTGTTCCCAGCAATGGGAGAGCAGAGGATACATAACGTCCCCCTAGACCCTATGAACGTGAAGGTGAGCATCGATGGGGTTAACGACACTTTCAGCAAGCTGAAGCTCCCGATTCCACCAAATAATGAGATCTTAACTCTAAGTCAAGCCAAGGGGACATTCATCCAGTGGCCCAAGAAGGACATCTCTCTCGATGCGTCACGGCCGACTAAGAACGTTTCGCCGCAACCGGCAGATGAACCAGTGGAGCCTTTGACGTTCTCGCCTCTTGTGGTAGCGGCGCTGTCATCGAGACAGCTTGAGCTGACAACACAAGAATTGCCGAAGAGGTCTCCCAAGGTAGCATCGCCGAAGCATGGCAAGGGAAAGGACTTGATGAAGGTAGCTGCTAGCCGAGAAATGACCCTCGAAGAAATAGCCGCGATATATGAAGCTGGAGGGAGTCTCCCTAGCGCTCCGACTGTCCCGACATACAAGCCTGGAAAGCCGATGGTCAAGAATCACAAAAAGATGATGTCTGAACTTGGCTGGGCTTGCGCTGCGTTGCACAACCGTTACTTGGCCAATTTTAAGAAACACAAGCATCAGCGGAGCGATAGCATCATTGGCAGGTTCGGACGTGAGCACTTCCTCTATGATAAGGGTCGACTATTCGTCATGACTTGGGAGGACTTGTTCCTTATGTATAACCTAAGCGCCTTGGACGCGGGCCTCGTGAGATGCTTCACAGTGTAAGTGCTTACAATCATGCTCCATTTAATTTACTATAATACCTACACATGTCACAAATACGGAACTCTTCCCTCTGGGTATATGTAGGTTCGCTTATATCAAGGCGAGAGAAGCAAATGAACCGATAGGATTCATCGACCCACACCTTGCCTGCGAGCAATCCATGGAGTATGCTGAAAGGGTTGTCAAGGATTATCTCGTCGATATCATGGAGGCCAGCCAACATAAGAAATTCATCTTCTATCCCTTCAACAAAAGGTAAGCGCTATAAACTTGTTAATGTCTCCAACTTGTTCATTTCGCACCTTCGGCGCATCATCAACTAACTTGGGTTTAATGACCATTTAGCTCTTATTGGATCCTTATTATTATCATACTCCCTATCAAGAAGGTGTATTATATGGATTCATACCTCGAAAACATGACCGACTTCGAGAGGGTCAGCAAAGTAATCGATAGGTAAACAAATTACTGCATGAAATTCCATGGTAATAGGTCATTGGTATAATTACGGCTTTTCTTCCACGATTCAGAGCGTACGAAATATTTTATAATCGCGTGGAGAAAAAGGATGATGCGGGGGCCCTTCATAAGTTGTACCACCACTTCTCCTTTCCGGTGTGTATCTTATCGCACACTTTTATACTCGCTGGTATCAATTCTATAGAACTACATACCGAGAGAATGTATATCTTTGTAGTGCCACCAGCAACCCAATTTAGCAATTTGTGTGGCTTCTATGTTGGCCATCACATGAACCTTCTCATGTCTCGAGCTTCCGCTCACAAATTCTCAGTTACCAAGGTATGCTAATTATCATTTCAATTTTATTTTATTCATCCTCTATCTAGCATCAGTATGATCTTCATATCGACAGGTTGGTACTGTTGCACGGACGAAATTGCCGAAGACGGATCTAGCCAGGATTCGAGAAGACTTGGCGCGTTTCCTTCTTAATAGCGTCATTGATCCAAAAGGCGAGTTCTACTACGACGGATCCGATGACTAAGGCAATTGTTTTGAATCAAATGATTGATGTTTAGTTGTCACTTGCATTTCAATCTATTGCAAATTCCTCAAGACATGTGATGGATGTTGTGATGTAAATATTGAATTTCTATGTACTTTCATTTGTGTTTAGTTGTCAATTGAAATATGATGTCAATATGAATCTCTATTATGAATTCAAGTTAGATGTGAAATATATTCCGGGGATTATGGGAATCTGGGAGTATAAATTGCATTTTCTATTTCAGGGCAGGCAAAAACTAAGATTCATATTATTTCATCGTTGGAACCGGCTGAGATGAGCCTTCATCGTTGCCTGTTGAGCAGGGGAAACCGACTAAGATTATGCCTGCCCTGTACCAACGAATATCCCAGCCGGTTGTTTCCCTGGAACCGATTGGGATAGTATAATATCTCAGTCGGTTTATTGTTCTAACCGGCTGAGAAGTTGTTATCTCAGTCGATTTTATAACCGGCTGAGATAATTCATATTATTAGCACTCTTTCTTTACAGCCGGAAGGTAAACCTGAGATAGCAATTTTGGGCCGACTGTAATTGTGTGTTCTGTAGTAGTGAAACTTTCTAAACTTTAATCTTTAATATCTCTATGAATATCTTAACATAGGGTCACAATTACTTCCATAGTTTTACATTGAAATAATTTCCTTTTACTCCTTCAACTTTTTATTAAAATGAAAAACAACTCAAAAGCTCCGAAACGTCCAATTTACAACGACCGACTCTAAAAAATCAATCGCACTCCTTCCTCACCACACACACATCCTTTACCGCGCCCTAAATTCGCTCTTGCTACTATGACACTTTAATACAGACTTATGTACTGTGATGCCACGTAAGCCAAGACCAGTTAGGTGGTTGCTAGTATGGTGAAACCACCAATGAAGCTGGATTAGGTACATAAAATACACGGTTTTGATAATTAGAGGGTACATATCAACAGAGCAATTTTGGATTTCAGATTCCGGAATAGTCGACTGGCGTAAAATAGACGTGTTCCTATTAGCTTAATAGGTTTTATAAGACTATTGTAATAAAAGTTAGGGCTCAAAATCGTGTACAATCAACCATGTCAATATCCAATAACCAAAGTGAGTACACAAGAAGAAGACTGGCAAATCCCATGTGCTTCTTCCATGTGGCACATGGCATCTGGACTGGATGACTGATTAAGTTACTGAACAGGTTGAGGTTGCATGTGTACCTCCTTACAGAAAAGCTAACATCAGGACTGCTAGCAACTAACCCAATCATCACAAAAACAATGAGTATACATACAGCGCCGGTGGTTCATTGTCTCATTTCTGGCTAAGCACTCCGCATTTACCGATGCAGATTCCAGTGGTACAGCAAGGACAGTTCCCCGAAGAAAGGAAGGGAGATCTCTCTCTATATTAATTATTATTTGCACAAGAAGATACATGCAAGTGCCTCTATCGGCATTAAAAATGTTTTAATCCACATGTACAGGGCCATGCATATGCATGTCCTGGGTTCACCTTTAATTGCTTGTCTAAGTAGGTAGTTGGATCGGATCCACCAGAAAGAATGTACCAAGGATGAGCCCCTGATCTAGTTCAGGATTGTGCATCACTGTCTGCTTGCGTACGTTGGCCGTTGGGGTTGTACCATGTATGAATCATTGCGATTGGGTTCTTATTTACTCCAGGTGTACCCATTAAGTAGATCGATCTATGTCATGTGTGACACATCTCTATCATGTGGAACTAGTTAAGTTCTCCTAGTTTCAAGTTCTCTACAGCTTATGACATTATTTTGTTTTTGATGATCGGTTTCTGCGACCCTGTTAGTTTCTTTTCCCATGCTCTTTGGAGTAAATAAAGGAAAGACCGAGCTAGAGTGCACAATTCATGGGAGCTAGTGTTCTGATCATTCTTGATACTAGAACATAAAGGCGCACGTTGCCGCGCCCGTCCTCAAATGTTGATAATTAATATCTAGAATATTGTACTATAGATTGAATGTTTTAACAATAAATTAAACAATAATGGTATTTCAAAGATCTTGATACATGTCACTTGAGGCAAGCAAAATTCAAGTCTTTAATGTTTAAACAAATCAGAAAAATTCTATTTTGCATATGACAGGCCGCTGTGTTAGCAGCTTGAAGCAGATATATGAGCATGTAAATGCATGGAACAAGGTGTTAATATTTTGATAACAGCACCGTAATCCAGTTGCAAGTGATAGATAACTATAGAAATATAAGATACTATTTAGAGTAATTGATAGCAATATGTACATCAGCCAATAAAACTAAAAACAAGCTGTGAGATAACATGCACAGATAAAAATCTGACGACTACCGGTTATATTAAGGACAAACACTAAAAACAAAAGAAAGGATAAGTCGGGAAAATCTTATCTAGCTCCTTAGCTCCAGCCATTCTCCATTTCCTTGCTTCCTTATGGATGCTTCACTACTATTTTGATCCATTGCTACATCATGACTCACCATGAACATAATTTCAATATAATGGCAGAAATGAATATTTCTCTATGATACCAAGCATTTACATTTTTGATGTTGCTTTACATGATCTGAGCTTGATCTTTAGACCATCTTGTTTATGTGCATAAAAACCAATCTAACAACATTTTCATCTGAATGCGTATATCCGAATAATATTTGGTTCCAGAATACAAAACACAATCAGTTTTGGTTTTCTGAGCTTCTTCTAGTCTTGTAAGTAGTAGCAGCCTCACATCCTTAATGACAAGTAGAGCATTTGTGCCAATATAACTCTTTTGGCCATCTAGTGACAACAAAAATGTAAGCAAAGTTAAAGAGACAAAAGGCAAAGGAGGTGAGAATAGTAAGCATAACAAAAAGTAAACAATTAGTAACTGCACATTCCTGAGTTTCTACCACATCTACACTGCAGAAGACGAACAGAAAACATTGTTGACCTCATTTTTACATTTTGAGCTTGTAGTACAGTTCCGAGTATGAGCAGTCAAAGTTGTTATGAATTTTAATATGAAACAATTCAAACAGGGAACATCAGGACTGAACATACAAATAGTAGCTACGGACTAAGAGAAAACAATAGAGCATTGTGCAGGTCTGGCCCAACATGCTTTCTGAACAGCAGAAAGATGCTATTGATCAAGCACTGCAATAATTATGAATCTTCAATACCATGTTTGAACACCAGCAACCTAAAATTCATGTGCGAGGTTACTCAGGACATATAATTATTGTTACGTAACAAAAAGGATTGGAAGCAATTATATTGTTTACCATGTCAACACGAATATCAAGCATTGATCTTGGTGTTGAATGCAGAGCATAAGAACAATCAATATTCACCTGCCAAGATAACATGCACCAATATAGCAAAATGATCTGGTTCTAAGGTTGGCAACAACGGATAGCATATGTTCTGAGATATTACACTACTCCAGCTAATGAAATCTTAGTTACCTCCGGCCTGTACTATTCTTCTTAGACATGCTTTCCATAAACTACAAATTACACACAAGTATTATCAGGTAGTAGAGCTCCATGCTTTTTTGTGAGTAATTTGATACTGCTGTCTAGATATCAATTAATGATTTAACACAACTGACATGCTATTCTTCTTATTGATAGTTATTCACCTAGCCTCACTCCTCATCATCCTTGTGATGAGGCCACACTAAGACCAATTCAATAAAAGGACGTTGACAGAGCGTACCCTAAAATAGCTGGAAAATCATGACACGGCAAGAACTTGTCAATCTCATCTACGAAACACAAAAAAAAACTATGCACCAATTTTGAATATGTAGAAATAGGAAATTTCCTTACCTGCCACAGATGCCAAATCATTTTTCCTTTCTAGCTATTGTTTAGCTTGAGGGAATGCTTCAAAGCCCTGAAGAGATGAAATGTTATAATCCACTATGGCGGTCTTTCAAATTTACCATTAGCTATCCTTTTCTAGCTGAACAGAACTTTTTTTACTGAAATAAGATATGACCTGTGATATATAGCCCCAAGCAAATAAGCATACCTAACAAAAAGTCCAACTATAGTAGCAGGCCAAAGGAAAAAAGGGCTAGCATATCTGACAATTTATGGTGAAAAAAAAGGCAATCAAGCAAATAGTTGAACCAAATTTGTAAATTAGCTTGTTTATCTCAGCTTACCGGTTCTCATGGTTAAATTAAGACATCTCTTTCGATAGACTTTGTTGTTATATCATGATGAAGTCCCAACGGGGGTAACTGAAAAGGCACAAAAGAAGCAAAGAAATAAGATAGGTAACACAATGATTACGTATCAGTGCCATGTGAATATATCACTGGATGGTGGGAAGATTGTAAGTGTTCCCAAAAGTAGTAGTAATAACAGCAAAAATTCCAATCATCGTATCATAAGCCTTAGGTATTTGGTTGAGCTCTGATACCTGGATCTAAAGATCAATAAAACCCTGTCTAGTTACTTATGCAATTATGCACCACGCAGAAGAAATGACTAATTATTTGATGGATTAAAGCTAAGAAAAGGAGTAATTTGGATGGATGAAAGTATAAATGAATCGATCGAATGCGAATAGAAAGGTGTATCATTTAAGTGAAGTAGCAAAAAGATAAGGTAAGATAGGTTGGTTTGAGTACTAATGAGGAAAAAAGCATATAAGATATATTTAGAAAAATTCATAGGATATTTCGCAAATCTTAAGTTCTAGGGATATTTAAAATGATGTGTGGGCAAGCCATTCTGCAATTGAAAAGAATATCAGGAAGCTAAAATTATGCTTCAATAGCAATCATGTGCGAATCAATTAGAACATGGGTATGGGTAAATGACACATGAATGCATACACTCTCCTATCCCTACAGTTTTATGTTTACTTGCACATTTCGTTGAGAAATTGGCACGCAAATGTAATAACCATGTGGCTGATAATCTGACACTCTGACTCATGTTATGAGCCACCTAGGAGGAAAAACATGCTGATTTAACTTAACACATCGTCTCTAAGAGAGCAAAACCAAAAGAAAAATTATTGAAAATTAATCTAGAAAATCAGAAAAGACTTATAGTAACAAATATAAATAAAGATTGGGGAGCTATATTTACTCAACGGACATTACGATGATACACCTGGAATAGTAATAAGCAAAAAAAACATTGTCAGGATTAAATAAAACATGCATAAGCTCAAGAAAGAATGAGGGAAGAAGAACTAAAAGGGGCTACCTGTACGATCAGACCAATATATCCATGGGGCACTGGCGCACCAGCAGGATGGCGGCGACAGGATTTGAGGATGGACATCTTTAGGTAAAGTTATATGGTAGCTGGAAAAAATAAGATACGCATCTTTAGCTATTTAGGGTGGCCTTTTTATAAACCATACACCCTAAACATTAGACCACTCTCCGCTGCTGGTATTAGAATATCCTAATTGAAATCATTGAACCTTCCTTTTATTGGATATTATCTAATATTTTCTTACCAGTATCAAAATACTTTGATAGCTCTTTAAAGATGGATGAGCGCAGCCTGCAAAATGAATACATGAATTTGCAATTTAAAAAGTAGAACTGCAATGGAGAAAGGAACTGAGTGTAGAAATAACCTGAAAGTCCTGTCCGCCAAACTCTCTCTGGAGATGTTCCTCAAGAACCTGATAACAAATAGAGGCAATAAAATTCAACCTAGTTACGTTAGATTCATAAGAAGGACAACAACCCTCAAGTTCATACTCCAAAAAGCAACCATCTGTTCTACTGAAAACTCACATGTGGTGGTAATAAACAAATTCAAAGCAGCTGCAGCTTACATCAGTAGGTATTATTTTGGAAGGAGGAAGAGGTATTGAATATAGCTAGGATTAAATCAGTAGCAAGTATGCGTACTTGAGGGCTGTGGTGAACTTGCTCTTCGGGATCTTGGAGCTCCTAAGCTGCCCAAATCAACCAAGCAAACACAAAAATCTCAGTCTAGCCTCATAACCTCATCCAATGTTAAAGCCTGAAGAATCAAAGGACATAGCACATAGATTCTTACAGGTCTCCTGCTGGTAGACACGTCACTGGCTTCCCCTCTCTAGCGACGCCAATCCCCATGGTTGTGCCAGAACCATCAAGAACACACAAAGTGAAAGTACTGATTTTGGAAAGAAATTGAGGAGAACAGAGAGTTTTTATCAAAAACCTGCGGTGGCAGCGAGAAGCCAGGCGAACCGTCCCTGGGTCCCCTTGGGGAAGACTTCCAAGCGGTAGCAACGGCAGGTCAAGAATTCAAACGCGCTGGGCATCACGGCGGCTGGACCATGGAACCCCAGGTCTTGGAGCAGCCGGATCTGCTGGAGGGGTCACCGGCGTGGCTGGTCCCAGCGGTGCTATGTCCCGGCTCCTCCGGATCCGGCAGGGGCTGGCGTCGTGCCGGTCAAGCGTAGGAAAGGGGATCAAGAATCAAATCGAGCCTCAAAATCAAACCCTAGGAAGAGAGCATGAGGGGAACGAGGCATGGAAGGAGGAGCAGAGTGTGTCAAGGGTGGAGGAGGCCGACGCCTCCGTCGTCGCCCAGCAGCCGCGGTGGCCCTCCTGACCCCCACTCCGTGTCGATCCGGGCCGCTCTAGGCCGGAGGGGGTGCTGGCGGCGGCGAACCAGGGCTCGCCCATTGTATATTTGCTAAAATCTGAATGTATGAAAGCAACAAATGCTGCAATGAGAAGGGGTCATATTTGGCATCTCAGTTCAAGGAAGGGAGAACTATGGAAAGTAGAAATAATAAGCCATATCAGTAAAATGAGTTCGATATTTGATTGACAAGTGCTGGACCCCGAATGTTTGGATCTTTACTGAACCGAGAAGAATATCTTGGTTTTGTCCAGCGATCCAGTCTACCCCAACAGTCTAAACAAAAGCTGAAGGATGCATTTAGCTTCTATTAAGTGCTAGCACGATGCTGAATTCTGGTTTCATTTACAGAAACAGTCTACGCCAATATTCAAAATAAAGGACAAGGGTGCATTAATTTTTGCATCTAAAGTTCCTGTATGATGCTAATTGATGCTGATTTCAGTCAAACCATCAATTCACAGTCACAAAGGAGCACATACCGGGAACAGAGAGACATAGTAATCTTCAATTGTAAGCATACTGTTCCATGCAAAAAGGCTTCCATTTCCCAAAAACCAGCAGACAACTATACCCAGGAACTTCCCCTGTCAATTTCACAACCAAAAATAGCAATCATTAGTACAATTCACTAAATTTAAGTTAAGGACACCACATAAACAAACAGATGAACTTGCAGAACAGAAGATAAGAAGACAAGTAGAGAGACCTGAACTGCAGGTGCCTGAGCAGCTGCTATCTCGAGGCTCATGATAATTGAGTTCACCCGTGCCTATTCAAAGAAGTCTGTAGAAAGGGCAACACTGCAAAAGAGGCATGTGTAATATTGATTCAGAAGTGAGGACTGCAAAGCAACTAAACTGAAGTAGCAATGGAAGAAGAAAAAATTAACGAACAGCACTGGAAGAATTTGTATGTCATAGAAAGAAGTTGATGTCTGAGGACGTCAATTGTAAACAAGAAACTAATCCTGGCGTCGTCTACTTCTAAAAAGGACAAGGCACAGAAAGTGTGCAAATCAAAGGGCCCAATACGTCTGGAACTACACCAATTATCAGTCACTTACGACTTCTAGACGCTAGTACTCAGAATCTAGGACTTGAAACCTACTTTAAAAAAGGGCCAATTAATGACTTAATCCGATTTAGCAAGAACGCATGGGCCACCACGCCGCAAGGATAAGCACTGTTCCATGTTATCCGAGGGGCGGACTTCACATAGGCTGGCATGTAGACGTATGGGGAACTCAGATCGATCTTGCGCGCTGAAGAAGAAGAAGAACCCAATCGAACCACCAACCATGGATGGATGGATTAGATTAGCAGGGTATGGGTAGCAAACAAATCGGCAATAAATCACACGGAAAGAAATAATCATTTGTGTTTTGATTGCTCGCAGCCACAAAGAAGAAAAAATTAATCCCCCGAGAGAAGAAAAAAGAGGAACTCTTAGAACAATCCATCGAACCAAGCGAGGGTTCCCTACCAAGAAAAGAAGAAATCAGAGGCCTGGTTTGCTGTGCTCTACTGCCCTGTCACCGTCAGTACGACAAATTGTGAGAAAGAAAAGAATAGCAAAAGGAACTGACTGGGAAGGGAGGCGAATTTGGGGGGAGAAATCAGAGAAGAAAGACAAACAAGAGCACTGACCGGAGGAAGGAGTAGCAGTCAATCTCCGGCGCAGCGGCCGGCGGCCAAGGCGAGGGGAGGGAGTCCGGGGGAGGAGGCGGGATCCATGGGCGGGTGGACTGTGTACCGTAAGCCCCACTGCCGCTTGCCGCCTGCCGCCTGCTTCCGGAAAGGAGGGAGGGGAGCGCTGCCACAGAGCCCACCTGCGTCACCGAAGAGAGGGCAGGAGGAGGAGCTCACCTGCGAGCGAGCAGCTGTCGTCGCCATCGCCATTGCCTGGAGAGGAGCCAAAAGGTCAAGTGAACGAGAAACCCTCAATTTTTCCTGCACAGTAGCAGCCCATAGGACATCTGGCCCCCGCCCACGTGCGCGCGCCCCACGCCGGCCGATCGCGGCCGTCCGCCCGGGAACGGACGTTATCGCGCGGCACATGCCTTGAGAACGCTCGGAACCCGCCCGGTTTTAATGTCCTAAATTTGGTATTGTTATACGTGCGAAATCTTCAGTGTGATCTGTGCTCTGTAGTTAAGTAGATACTATCTATCGATCTAAGATATCCTAAGTGCAGGAATCATCGCGAAGTATGAATCCTCACCACAGGCATCCTGGCTATAACAGCAGAACTTAATTCATTGATGTCCTTTTTTATATGCAGTAGTTTTCGGATCTAATCAGAGTTTGTGAGATATAACACGAGCGTGCACGATATCAAAACCAAAGAGATGAACTGTAGAGAGTACCAAAATAATAACGATGAACAATCATGAAAAAGTGAAAAGACTTTACAAAGCTAATCACGAATTCTTTAAGCACAATCTCAAAAGAGTATAAAGACTTCACTCTCTCATAACCTTTTCACATCTTTTCGGACGTTTGGATCTTTGTCCTGTACAATAATCTAGTGCTAAAAAAACTTAGCCTCTAATCCTCTCTTGCTTGCATCTTGCTCTTGGATTGCTTGATTGCTTGGATTGTGTACTTCTGATCACCCCGTTATGGGTTCATATAGGTTCTCACATAGCATCTTCAAAAACAAGGAGGACTTGAATCCTAGTAGGTTCCCTTTCAGATTTTCTTATAGCACACATTTTTAAATTCTAGTAGGAGTCACCTTTCCTTAACAATCTCCCATTTAACTCTTATTCATTGAAGTCATTGTGCTCACCCAAGAATTCACTTCAAGTCAGCTCTGCATTTTTGCTCCTACCTTTGGGAGCGCCCCAACAAAGGACTCGTGCACATCACCATGATGTGCGTGTTAGTGTATGGGCTGGACCGCCCGAACCCTCCATCAAAGATCTTTATTGTCTAATTTAGATAACCATACCTCATGTTCTTACAGCCTGCCATTACATAGGTTTGTACCACCTCTTAGCTCCACTTGCTCGCTAGTACCGCCTAGTTGATCCCACCACGACTTTCTTCTTCCAACAACTTGCACCTTCGCTTTTGCGTCTGTTAGAGTTGGCAATCCTCTTTGCAGCTCCGCACACAACTGCAACTAAAATCTGAGTACCTACTATTAACGACACGGTTTCCTTCTCCTGCCAAGATTTGTATCAGATCTCTATTGGCTGTGTCACCTTTAAGATTTCCCAACAATCTGTATCCACCTTCGCCCCAGATACCTTTCATGATTACCTGTCCTTTGCAAATAACTTGCTTGACTCCACCTCGAAGTGATATCTCACAACCATGAAGTTCAAGTGACCTCAGAAATATTAGATTCTTCTTCAAGCTGGGAATACACCAAACTCCCATCAGTATGCGACATTCTCCATTATACATCTCTAGTGTAAACATTCTCACCTCAGTGACTGCATATCCCTTGGAATCTTCTAAGTGAATAATTCCATATGCCGCGCATCTCCCTTGCCAAATATCTCCCTTGCCGAACATATATAGAAGCAACTTCCTGAATCCAATATCCATACATGAGAAGTGTCTGGTTGACTGACAACAAGTACGTCTGAATCATCTTTCGCTATCGCCAGTTAGCATGCACTCTGCATTTACTTCAAACTTGGATAGTCTTTTATCATATGACCTTCCTCGTCAATAGATAGAATACATGTTTGACTTTTGCTTTTGCCTATAGAACCTATGGCAGCCAATGCTTGATCACTTGAGGATGAATTATGATGGCTTTCTCAAAGAATCCACCTCCAAAAGATATGCAACTGTTCCCAACAAGAATATTCATCACCAATTGCTCCCATGGTAGGGATGAAGCCAGTAAGACGACCTTGTCATTCACCTCGATCTTCTCATCACACTAGTCAGCTCTAGGGCAAGCTTGTTTAAGACGTTAAGATGGTCAAAGAATTGCGTGTCTTCCTCCATGGCAGCCTAAATAGCTGCTGCTTTAGCACCCACTGGTTTGTCAGCAACTTTGCCATGTATAATTCTTCTAGGTCACTCCATAATTTATTCGATGAATTCTCCTTGATTACCAAATACCTTACCTCATTGGAGAGACATAGACAGATTGTACTTATAACCTTACACTCCATCACCTTCCAGTCTCCATCACATGTCCCAGTAAGTTTGTCCCATTCAAGAGCGTCGATTAGCTCTTATTGGACAAGAACATCCTTCAAGCCACATTGGCACATGCTGAAATTTTCACCACCATCAAGTTCCACACATTGACATAGCTCTTGATTACATGTCACTTTATGCCTTGCCAACCTTCTCATAACTCTGATTAATCTGGCCTCGGCTCTAATATCACTCGTTATACTTTGATACCCTTCTTATGAGCAGTAGCCCCTAGATCTGATTAGAGTGCGGCAATCCAGCTATTACCCTTTCAGATAATATACTAGTATTTGACATATTATAGATAAAGTGCCTTCTCATCCATAACACATCATGCAGAGTAGCACAACAAAAGCATCGCAGCGGTCCATTTATTACTAACTTAATTTACAAACTTGAAGAACAAAGTAAAGTCGTACAACTTATTCCTAAAAGTACGGAAAATTTAAAACTGTTTCAGTCGGCTATAGAAAAAGTCATATCTACAACACTCGTCTAGTTTAGCCTATACTTCTACTCTACAGCATTCTCGTCGTGGTAGTCGAAGTAGTATTCCACTCCTTCATCTTTTTTATCAATGCCTGCTCTTATGGGACTTCGTCTTTGACCTCGATGTATACAACTTCTTGTTCCACTGTTGGCTCATAATCTAACCAAAGGAATTATATAGAGAGATAAGTATAAAAAGTACTCAACAAGTCTAAGAATAGCAAATAGGTGTCTGATGCACTATCTTTACTGAAGCGGTGTTCTCCAAAAGCAATGCATTTTGTAAGGTAAAAGAGTCAACTTTTAATTAAAAGACTATGATCTCATGTCTCACAGGCTACTAAAATCCCTGATGGACTCCTTTCTTGCCACGTTTGCAGTTCCAATTAGGAACATGGAGTGACACTGCCACACTTACTTACACTCTGTAGAGGTGCTCAACTTTACCCACAAACGACCAACAATCGTGGCGTTCATGTCGTCACATGCACAACTAGTTCATTAGATCACAGAGCCGTTTTCGTTGTCCGCTCAATCATACCCCGCGTCGTAGCCTGCACAAGACTACCAGTCTCACGCATATACTCTGGCGTATAGCGTACTGTGGCTAACATCGATGGCCAATACCACCTTCCTAGTAATTGATACTACAAATCCAACTACCGATGCATTGCCTTCCTAGGGATTATGACCTAGGACACCGGTAATTTAACTCAGCCCTGCCCATACAGGGTATGTGGTAAGCACAGTCACTACAACGCTTAAGCAAAATCGATCATTAGTTACTTTAACCTTATATAAAATAACATGTGATGAAACCCGCCTTCCAATGTGCCCTCAACATCTTTCCAAGGTTTCACCACCCACCATGATCACACCCAAAAACTAGCGATCAAAGATTCTCAATTGATTCACTTTAGAAAATAGGTCTCTATTTTATAATGTTATAGACAAGAAGGAAACTTTTCTAAAACATTCTCAACGGATAGTGGAGTTCGATAGGTCTTCTTGCTGAACTCCAGCTCCTGGCAAAGAATCGATAAAGTCCGATGAGGACTTATCCCACAAAATTCAAAATATGAATGAAGATGCTATGATCATGTATGCGTAAGAAAATGCACCATAAAATGTAAGAATTTCCTATACATACTTTTCTTGAATTTCTCATGAGAATGTAAGAATTTCCTATACATACTTTTCTTGAATTTCTCATGAGTGATTGCAATTTTTTAATTAATAACTAAGCTTTTTAATCATTTTTGGGGTTTACCTAAGATATAAACAAATAATCCTCATTTTATCCTGATTTGAAGACCATTCTCCTTATTTATCACATTTTAATTCACTTAAGTAATTATTCTAAAGACAATTTAAAATTTGTGATTTAAACATTCATCTTAATTTTCTTATTTTTCTTTTGAATAAAATGATAGAATATTTAATTTAAGTAACTGATCTACAACTTTAATTTATTCTTTAATTACCTTTTATATTTTCAGTTCTTATCTTTCTTTACAAAGGAAAGAGGCACAAACTATTTTAGTTTTATTCCTTATTTAAATAATAATAATAATAAGAAATCGATTGGGCTCGGTTTGGGCTAGGTTCTTTTCTATCTCGGCCAACCCACCCTACCCATTAGGCCCGCTCCTCTTACCCTAGCTCTCCTATCTCATTTCCTCATACAGTCGATTCATCTCTTTCCCTTTGCCTCGCACGCCCGCTCGACTTACCCGTGCGGCGTCACCGCCTTCTGCTTGCGCCGCGGTCTGCTATTGGTGATGGTGCTAATTTCTCAGCCACGCCACCATCTAGGCTTCGAACATTGTTGCTGGCGCCTCTGCTCTTCCATCTCACATCTACCTTCTCCCCTACCTCAATCCTCTTGCACCTCTCCCTTCGGTGTAGCACCGGAGATGGCACCGCCCAGTCTGTGCTTGCCGCCGCTGGTGCCATCCCATCAGTCTCCCCTTTTGTCGTGCCATCCTCCCACTTGGGGTGCTACCTGGGTCTGGGTACCCACCGCTCTTGTTGCCCTCAACCTTGTCGCACGTGCCTTGGTCACCATCGCCAGAGCCCTAATCGGGGCTCGGGCCTAGCCGACCTGTTCACCTCCTGGTGCCACCATCACCAAGTGGCAGTGGGGTTGGCCACCACCACAACCGTGATGGTTGCGCCACCCTTCAGGTAAGCTCCACTAGCCTCCATCCTTTCTCTTATGCTGCTCTAGCTAAGTCTTATTCTTTGGTGGTTTCGGTTATGGCTAAGGTAGTGATCTGTTCCATTGAGGTTTCTATGATTAATCTCATGTGTGGCTCCCTAGTTATTATTTCCTTGCTGATCTTCCCTATGAGTTGGTGGACTCCTCTTTTCCTTACTCTACTCCTCCACCTGAGCTTCCTTTTCCTTGTGTTGCTCCTGGTTTGTGCTCCTTCTTCCTTCATCTCTGGTTGTTCTTGGCCCTTGATGGTATCCTAAAGCTGGTTCTTGAGAGAATGTGGTGGTCTGGTTATAATATTTCTATGGATTACTACTATTGTATTGTGCAACTTTGCTCTCTAGTTGCCTTGGTCATATGGAGACCTTTACAGGTTGCTCCTTTGGTGGAAAATTTGCCAACTCCTACTACTTCACTTCAACATGCTGCCTCTAGATAACTACTATTGTTATTCACTTGTGTTTGGTTGCCTTCTTGGCTAAGGAATTTTAACCAAGGTCAGAGTTTGTGTACTGTTGGATAAAACACACAATGGATATACTGCCTTGTCTGAACATTTTCTTTAACATAATTTCCATTTTCAATCACAAAGAAAAACTCATGGAAACAATGTAGTTTAGTTAAAATAAAAATTATTTTATTACTCTACCTCTTTTCTGTAAACATATATACATATATTAGATTGTCCGATAAGGGTCTTAGCCATGTGACCCTTGGATGCTTTTCAGAAACAAAAATGTCTTGTAAACCTATTTTTGAAAATAAAATTATCTAGGCTCCATTTCGGGTATTCTTTTGCCCTCGCAACTAGACTTGCGGGTTTAGGCGGAATTGTGCCAGTGCAGCCGCTTTTATCTAAAAACATTATTTTCAAAAACTTTGCCTCCTACAGCAATTTGCCTAATCCTAACGGTCGCGAGTGCATATACTTGACGACTCCGGATACGACAAATATTTCTGAAGGTCACCTCCCCCCAAGCCCGGTGTTCCTCTATGGCTTGACACTCGAAGACTAGGTTCAGTCATTGATGTATAAAGATAATTTTATCTAATATAATTTTCATTTCTTCATCTTTATTTATTCTTGTAAGGGACAATTGTAATTGTGATAATTTAATCTTCTTTTGTGCATTATAATCAAATATTGTATGTCTTGTAAAGATGTTCTTCACTTAAATAAAGCTCCCACTTCCATGTATATGCATGTGTATGAAATACTTTTGACAAATGTCATGTATGAGATGAATGCGCAATACGATTTTCTCCCTGTCTACTCTAGTCTATAATGCAACCCAACTGAAATCGACCAACTCAACAACATGAGTTGAGTCCACATCCATCCACCGCTTCCTTCGACTAGACCTAAACACCAAGGTTCTCACATCGAGTTAGTGAGATACGACGCGAACGTGCACGGTATCAAGACCAAAATAGATGAACCACGTAGAGATTACCAAAATAACAACAATGAACAATCACGGTAAAAGAGAAGATTTGGCGAAGCCGACCACGAATTCTCTAAGCATGACATCAAAAGATTATAAAAGATTGTCACTATCTCACAACCCTCTCACACCTTTTAGAACCCTTGGATCATTGCCCTAAACAATAATCTAGTGCTAAAAAAACCTAGTTTATAATCTTCTCTTACTTGCATCTTGCTTTTGGATTATTTGATTGCTTAGGTTGTGTTTCTATAGCCACCTTCTCATGAGTTTATATAGATTCACACATAGCCTCTCTCAAAGCAAAGAGGACTTCAAACCCTAGTAGGTTTCCACACATCTTCGAATCCTAATATGTTAGGATATGAGTTACTTTTCCTTAACATTCAATCAACTAAAAGCTTAGTAAATCCCAAAGTCCTCTTCGTGCACGGTGAAATGTCCACGTCTGTAGTTTAGGGCATCTATAAAGGTATGACGTCAACTGACTCTTCATCCTCTCACCAAGGATAATTGCTAATGTGGAGGAGAGAGGAAGAGGAGAGAGAATAAAACTAACTTCGCATACAGATTCAGACTCTACGAAGAATAAAAGCTCTAGAGTCAATCTCATTGCCTTTGTACGCTACTGCATTTAATACTAACTCTTTGTGTAAAGTCAACTTAAGAGGCAATATCGACTCTAAATGATATGAAAGGGTCGAAGAGTCAATAGATGACTATCTTTGTAGATACCCTTAAGTGAAGGGTCGCCTACTTATATGATAGAGTATGATCTAACCTACCTAAAGTGGCGTACTAGCAGGTTCACGATGCCATTGCTTGCCGATGCGTGTGTGAATGGTGCGAACAATAGAAGAAATATCTCTCAACAAGCTCTATGGCATTGTACAAAACAGTGGCCTTGCGGCGACGTGCACATCACATTGCGTTGTTGCTGGCTACCCTGCCCCGTTAGATTGTGGGAAGCGCAGAGACTTAACATTGCATTGCATCGTTGTTGGCTACATTACCCCTACACTGGTGTGCACCGGCCGTCAGATCGGGGGGACAACGGTCTCTGGATCTAGCTTTGTGCGATTGCTCCCTTCTTCTCCACACCCCCTTCTCGCGCTTCTGCTGCGACATCTCTGTAAGCTGTAATTTGTATATTCTAATCTACTTAAGTTCTTTCTATTGTTCATGTTCTTTGTTAATACATGTGTACTATATATTGCGATCATGCTATATTATGTCTAGTTTATAGGTTGTGCAGAGATCGCCATTTTACGGAATAAATTAGTTACCAAAGGAAGCTGATTTTGTGCTCCTCCGAGCTCACCTACTCACGGCCAAAATACAAGGGAAACCAAAAGGACTTTTGCATATTTCAAAAATTCCTAAAGCATTCATAAACGTGGACTTGGGAATTCGCTATGTATTCGTGAAAAAGTTCATTCATGTTATGCATAGAATAAAAACAAGGGATGAAGCTAATGTAACAACTATATGTGTATCAAGTTCGTTTGTTTTTGTTAAGGGACGCAAATGAACAGAGTTTTCCACTATTTTTTGCAAGCGCACATAGTATTCCCATATGTACACCTGTGAATTTTGTGTAATACTTTTGAAATGCAGGCCTGGGAGCAGGTGAGCTGGGGCTGGCTTAGCAATTACCGTTACTAAAGTGCATAATTTCCTAACACTTACACAATTAGCTATGTAGTCTATGGAAAACTTGCTGGATTTGTCGTATGTGTCCTTGCCAGATTGATGTTACATCCTCAACTTGCTAGATTTGTTCATTACAGTTACCTTTACAAACTTAATACATGCTAGGGGGCATCAACATTGGGATACCATCATCTGTAAGGGACGCACTACATTACACAACTGAATTAATGGCTATCCATCACCTGCTCCTGTATACCTACTGTACATCACCAAAACATGGAGGACAAGTCCAGCTCATGGACCGATGGTGCCCGAGATCAAGCTGGAGTATCAGATCATGGGGCACATCACATGTAGCCACGTCTCCCCCAAATCATGCCATTGTCTCCAGATTCCCGGGCTTGGTAGTTAATGCGTGAGTTGTCTGAACAAGCTCACATCCCTCCAAGGCAGAGAGCATATATACAGTTCAGGATCCTCATTGTTAATCCACCATGGGGGTCCAGACTGCATCATTCTCATCTCCAAAAGAACCTTTCTCCCGCGCGCATCGCTGGTGACCCATCCGCGTCCTAGATTTTTGCTAACCGGAGTCGATTCTTCTCACGTGGTGGCGATCGGTGATCGGTTTCTTGGGAAGTTGTGGCAACAATGCTGGTGTAGGGTCACAAATAATACAGTTTGATCAAAAGAAGAGAATTAAACTGAAAAGGGAAAGGGCATGCAAACTTTTAAGTAGCACTACTCTATAGTTCACATGCAACGAGTGCGACATTTAATATCAAATACATTTAGGCGGTAATAACATCTAATTAGGTAGATGGCACAAACACCGTAATAATTAGTATCACAAATACCACAAATGGGATAATGTATCTTGTTTCATATACAATCCAACATGTGAAAATTTGCTTCCTAAAATATCATGTTTAATTTCATAGGCAGCTCATCAAATCTTAGAAGCTCAGGCTCAGGCTGTCAAGGATCTCAACAAGATCCAAAGATCCAGAATGTATATAACTAATCTAAGATGGCAATTATGATTCATTCATTCAACTAGATTGAGAAATAATCGAAAAGGTCCGTACTATTCTATATTCCTGAGTAGTGGAGGTATGCGATGTCAACAAGTTAGGAGCATGATTCCAGGGCAGGCAGGCGCACACACATGTGAACTGCCCCGGCTGCTTTAGCTGTGCCTGTCTCTGGTTTTGGTGATTCTTTTAGTCTAGTGCCCCCATACATCTATGTGTGGATAGATACATGGATGCACATATTATAGCAAGTGGGGGTTACTATGCTTCCTGCTTTTCTAGTCTGTCCTTTGCTTGACAATTTGTGGTGGGGCATCATTCCTTCTTCCCCTCTCAAATACTACTTGAAACTGCAGTGGCCGAGGGAGACTGCAATCTACTTGGCCGCTCTCTCTCTCTCTCTCTCTCTCTCTCCCTCTCTCTCTCTCTCTCTCTCTCTCTGTCCTTTTAAAATAGGATGTTGTAGAGTGTTGAGAAAGTTTAGTGCCTTCTATCTTCCCTCCTATACGTAAAGTGTCCCTATTCCGAGGTTCTTCGCGGCCTCGATCCCGATAAGCATCCAAGTGATAGGTCTCCACTTCTTGTAAGTAGAGTCTATTCCTATCTCATGGTTTTCATTTCTCTTGCATCTATCAAGATATGCTGTAATTTCCAAGGTTTTGTGTAACTTTTACGGCAGAATAAGTGTGTCCATAGAACACTTGTTGATTCGTTCCTGAATTTTGCAGCTGCCCTGCTCGACTCTCTGTCAGTTAGAAACGGTTTTTCCACAAGAAGATGTCAGGATATCCGAAGCAGTACGAGAAGGAACACATGAAGATGGTCATGCTGAAGCAAGAAGAGATATTCAAGCAGCAGGTAAGATCAAGGAGTCCCAAATCAAGCACCACTTCAGCCAAAACTTCCTACATTACAGAACCCTTCTGATCTCAAAATTTACAACTTATGTATCCACTCCATTCAGGTTCAGGAACTGCACGGGCTGTACCGAGTTCAGAAGCTACTTACGAGTGACACGGCAAGCACAATGCCCAGCGTCAGATGCAAACCTGAAGACGAGCGGTATACACAGGGGAACAAGGCAGGCTCGAGCAAGTCATGGGACGCCTATTCAGAGCGGAGAAAAGCTCCTTCTGTTCTTGAGGAGAGTGACCTAGAGCTCACGCTGGCGATCGGGAGCTTCGTGACGGCTGAGAAGGCGGCAAAGAAGGAGACGACGTCGTCTAGCGTAGATTCTAGGACGAGCATTTCGTCGTCGTCGACGGAGTCCGGTAGCGCCGACTGCAGGGCGCTGCCTCCTCATCCGCTTAAGGCTCCTCCGAACGTTGGGCAGCATATGGAGCAGGAAGGGCTGAAGCAGCTTCCTTGGCTCCACCAGTGTCTGAATTTGGCACGATAAAGCTCAAATTCCTTAGGTTGTGTTTGGTTGCAAGTATGAAGTTGGATAGGATGGGATGGTACCAGATGGTCTAGGATGGTCTTTGATGAGATGATCACTTTAACTTGTTTGGTTGGCAGGATAGGATGGTACAAAAATGTGTTTGGTTCGTGGGAGGGATGATACATGATGGTTCCGGATGTTGTTTGGTTAGCTGGATGGGATGGTACGAGAATATGTTTGGTTGGTGGGATGAGATGGTTCATGATGGTTCGAGATGTTGTTTGATTGGCACGATAGGATGGTACGAGAATGCTCACATGATGGTGATATAGTACACTAATCTTACACTTGCAACACATAATAACAATAGGCGGCAACACCCTAAGCTGCAGGCCTAACTTACTTTCATTACCTCAAGGCGTCGACTACTAGTACTAGTAGAATTTACGCCATCCATGCACGATTGGAAAAATTACAATCCACTCTATTATAGTTTCTTCTTGTTCTTCGCAATATAATCCATGACAGAAAATATAAATAATAATAGAAGATTAACATTTAAGTTTTCTTCCAAATGGTTTGTACAACAATGCACAGGCACTCACCCTTCGGTTTGGGCACCAATTCTCAAGAAAATTTTTGACTTTTTACTGATGTACAAAATTTGGAATTTGAGGTTGGTATGTTCAGGAGAAAGACAAATGATAAGAAGCATTAGATACCATCATACCCAGGTTCCAGACATTTACGGAAGTCCTACAACTCAGATCATGCCAACATGTGATGTGAATTGTTTCATTAGTTTGACACAGCAATCAGCAATCAAAATGAAAGATTGTAGGTCATAAGCATTGGCACAAAATACAACACCTTTTTTACTGCAGAAAAAACATAAAAATTGATGCCATGGGCTGATAAAATCGTACAAACCAAAGGTAGTTCTCAGAAAATTATATTTCACAAACTGGGAGTCTGGAGCTTTCTTGTCATTGGTAGCTTGTCAAAACATGAGAAGCAAAGCAAAGTGCATCTCACTGGAGCAGAGTATACTCACAAAGAGACAACATCATGTCGTCAAATCAGAGTGGAATTGGAAATAAAACTTCCTGAGTCCGCAGAAGAATGAGATTGCATGCAGGCTACGCATACTCTTGGCATAACAGCAACATAGAAATTTCAAAACATTGATTGAGATAACACTGAGGTTAACAACAAACTCCCCCATTTTATCAACAATATACACACTAAGGATAACGTATTCTGCTACGACTGAATGAAAACTCAAAAATAAAGAAGTAATGGCATATGTTCTGCTAGTAAAATGCTAGAGGAATACGACTGAATGCGTACAATATATTCTGAAATAATAACACTGACCTGCAGAAATCTAGCAGGATCCATGTTGAAATATATTTCTGCAAACTTTGAGAGCATCAATCAATCAGCAATCAGGTTTCAGTTTTGAGGATGACATGTGTGCTCTCCTTCTAAAGTATAGTAGATGGATCATCACTGTGGTGTATCATCTAAGATTTTCATCCAATTGAAATCCATTCTGATATACACATAGATATACATAGCACAAGCATACCACATAGATATACATAGCACAACCGTAATTCAATTGTTCGATTGTTCCAAAACACGCATGACACAACACTACTAATAGAGTACCATGACAGAAAACATAACAGTACATTACCTTCGCATCGACAGCACAAGCATACCACATAGATATACATAGCAAAACCATACCATATAATGATTGTTTTGTTTGGCATCAAAAGCAGTTTACCACATAGTTCAAACATAAAAGTACGTACTAACCAGAAAGGTGGTTCTTGATATATCTGGCAATCCAAATCATTTTGTTAGACATGCTAAGCTTGTTGAATGCTCTAGCAACTACAGGATTCTCAACTAAATGGGCATAGTAATGAGTAAGATGTGCCTCTTCAAATCCAGGGAGATTCATCAAGTTATCCCAAAGATCTTTAGGGACATCGGTATCTGAAGAACCGGACTTCTCTATAGCTTTGGCGAGGTTATCAAGGCTACGTGTCATCAAACCTATCAACTCGTCATCATTGCTTACCTTTGCCTTTTTTGTTGCTTTGCTGCCAGAGGATTCACCACTGCTCCCCCGTTTGGAAATAGCAAAGGGCAATGGAAAGTCTTTAACATTGCCAGCAAAAGGGTCACTCCCTCCATTGGTATTTTCATTTTCATTCTCAGTCACATTTGTAGCAAGAGGCTCACTCCCACTCTTAGCATATACACCAGACGCCATGCCATTGCCGTAGACCGTGGCCATCTCATGATAGTGCTCAATTGGAGTGTTCAAGAAATCAACATCATTGCGGCTGCCAAGTAAACATTCAAAATATTAGATAGCTTATATGCAATAATGTCACACTATTGTGAAAATAAGATGTGCTACAATTTTACCTTAACATGATCCGTGTAATGCTCATGATCCAGCACAATGGTGCAAGTATTCTCATCCCAATTAGCACCACTTAAGGTCCTGAGCTTATTAACCTTTGTCCATATCTTTCACCACTTCCTAAGGTGGTTGCTTATCTGAGTGGCAGTCATTTGAACCTTGAGATGCTCATTCAAGGCCCTAGCACAACTATTAAGATGCACTTGCTTGAAACCATGAGAGGTTCTAGTTCCACTAGCAACTAGGTTAGCAAGGAATTGAAGCACAAATGTTGACATGTCATTTGTCCAAACTGCTTGCCCACCACCACCATTGTTGCTCCAACCGTTATCCCCAATTTGTTCCAAGTCCATTCCCTACCAGCCTTGTACGTAGCTTGAAAAATCAGCAACACATAAAGAATGTGAAATAACAATGCATGACACAACACTACTAATAGAGTAAATTAACAGAGAACATAACAGTACAGTAGCTTGGCAGCGTACAGGCATTTAATATTACACAACATTGCGAACTAATGGCCGTGGTAGTTTTGACGGTCTTCCCACATTTTGTCGACAAGGGCTTGTCGGAACTCAACCTTGTGCCTATGGCCATGTGCTTGCTCCCTTTGTGATCTAGGGGGGGTTAGGTGTCCATGTACTCTCCGGCAGAATGAAACTGTCGGTGCCTTCAGAGAGAACCCAATTGTGGAGGATGACACAAGCTATAACAACATCCACTTGAGTAGCAAAGGGGAAGAATGGGGTTGCGTCATCAAGAACTTTAAATCTCCTCTTGAGAGATGAGAATGCACGTTCTACTATCACTCGGAGAGATGAGTGCCTAAGATTGAACAATTCTCTTGCATCTTGCACATGATTGTTCCCCCACTCGTTCAAGTGATATCGCACCCCACGGAAAGGTGGCAAGAATCCAGGTTTAGCTCCGTATCCAGCATCCACTAGGTAGAATTTACCTTACACACATGAGGAACACATGAGCACCGAAGGTGACATTGCGGACCAAATAGTAAAACTCTATATGGGCACATCATGCTAGAATAAATCTATTATCTCGAGGAACACGTAATCCATTCTCACGCTCTATTGCATCCACTAAAACAACAGCATCATGTGCAGATGCCTCCCAACCAGCCAGCACATAGGTGAAACGAAGGTCAAAATCAACGGCTGCCATCACATTTTGGCTTGCAAATGACTTCCTACCACGGAAGGCCGCCTCCATGTTCTTACTTACAGAAGTTCATACGTGTGTACCATCAATGGCTCCGATACAATCCTATATGATCAGGACCACCACAAGAAATTAGTAACTATATAGTTTATACCCTACAACTAAACGATGATATTTGTTCATGGTCATACCTTAAAGTATGGGTCCCATCTTGGGTTGCCAGCAATTTTGGTCGGGGTCTCCAATGATGGTGGCCTAATAAGCTCGTCCCTTAGCTCACCTATGGCATGGAGGACTAGTCCGAAGTAACGGCTTACCGTTTCACCGGACCTATTAAAAATAGTACCTACTAGCCTATTACGAAGGTTGTGTCGTACTGCGATCAAGAACATGGCAACTTGCTCCTCAATACATATATGAATGGTATCGTGGAGCAAAGAGCGTTCCCTCAAAACTTGACACAGCCGGAAGAAAGGAGACCTCATAAGACTTAGCGTTTTCTGACAAGTTATGTAAATCTGACTATTTAGAAAGACTATTCTGTTCCTATCCCTTTCCTCAATTGGGGCATAGGTAATAGGCTCTCTATTTCTCCGGAGTCTAGATCGGACATACAAGGTAACCATACAAGCAGCCACGAATGCAGCAGCCCTTGTAAGCATCATCCTTCTCCTTCTAACCCTGTTCTTATCCATCTACAATGCATTTGGGACAAATGCAAGAAACATTCTATGAATCGGAAAGAACATTACGAATACAAAAGAATGTGAAGGCAAACAGTAAATTAAGCGTGTCGCATGCTTATCAAAATATGAGACTACATCGTATTGCAAATTTCCCAGGTTTGAAGTAATGAGCATCATCATCATTACTCTATTAGCCCCCCATTCTTTTCATTATATTTAGGCTTCTTTTATATGGTGTCCTATGTGTTTTAAAGTATGCTTATACAGTATATATTATAATGACAGATTAGGAAGAAGCAAAACTATTTACATATATATTTTTCATAGAAGAACTTCAATTATAAAGGAAGATGAGTAACTGAAAAGCAATTAGGTAGAATTGTTTTTTTTCTTTGTGTATAACTAATGTTAGCACTTGTCGGGTTATTATTCCGGCAATACTGAATATGGGGCGGTGTGAGCACAGCAAATCCGGATGGGTGCACATGGGAGACAGGATTAGACAGGTTCAGACCCTCAAGAAGAGGTAATACCCTACGTCCTGTGTTTGGTGGCTGGTATGGCTTGAATCCCGAGTGCCGCAAGCCCTGGAGAATCGATCTTGAAGTTGCTTGAGCTATGAAATAACGGAGATTGTCTATGACTAAAAGGTTTACCCATCGGAGGTCCCCTACCAGGCCTTATATAGGCGACCGGGATAGGGTTACAAGATTTCAGATCGGTTAACAGATTGATTTCCTAATTAGTTACAACAGATTCCGGGTATGCCGGGCAGGTATTAGTCCATGTCTTGTACTCCACGTTGATGAGACACCCCCGTGTAGAAGTCGGACTCCGAGTAGTCGGCCCGGCCCACCCTATGGCCAGAGGGCCAGATTTGTCCTCCTTGATGATACCCGGGTGCCATGTCATCATCAGTAGCCCCCGAGTCTTCGGCCGACTAGGATAGTCGGGCGGAGGCCCCTTTGTCTTCTGTAGTATTCGCTTTGGGGGCACGAACAGTGCACCCAGAGGGTTTAGCCCCCGAGCCTCTACTTGGTTCGAGGAACCGAGTGGAGGGTCTTGATGATTTTCCCGCCTTCGACCGACTCGGCCAGCGCAAGGCCGAGTGCTCGGCAGCTTGAGGTGGAGAAAGCTGCCACCGAGCCCTCTCTGAAGAGAACTCAGGACGCCGCCGCTGGTAAGCCCCTGACTCATGTCTGCTCAGTTGGAGCCTGCCGAGTAACTTTGTTGCCGACATTGCCGATGAAGAGGTCCCCGTGCTGATGGAGAAAGCCCAGTCGGCGGATAGCAGTGCTGACAGTGTTGTCCTGAAAAAGTAGGGAGAAAACACATGAACCATTCCATATACATGTGAAGTACTCGGGAAGGCTGAGTGTAACTTGATTATGCATGTTTTGGTTAACTTGTTATGTGTTTTATTAACCCCTTCTTTCGTAAAAATTCGTTCGTGTGTAAGTTAGCCCTTTGTGTGTGCTCTTGCCGACCCGTCGTATCCCCCATTGCGTTGAGATTAGCCGTGGGCTGTTTCCCGTATAGCGCAGGGTTGTGGCGTAGACCGGCGATCGAAGACAAAGAGTTAACGCCGGGCTATTTACATAGTACTAAAATAATTGTTGAAAGAGAAGAGCCCGAGTGCGCTTAGACGTACTTGTGGTAGTGTAGCCCCCGAGTGTCCGCTATGCGTGGCCGTGGGCGTACATAGCGGGCCAGTCGGAAACCCCAAGAGTTACTCGGATGGAGCAAATAAAATGTTTATTCATTTAAAGTATGAAAGTACAAAGCGTAAGCATAGAAGCGACTTAGCTGTTCAATGTTTCAGGCGTTGGTGATGAGGTTGCCGTCTTTATCCTTCAGTCGATAAGCCCCCGGGCGTAGTCGGACGGCAACATACGGCGCATCCGAGTCCGCCATGAAGTCCTCCCGAGAAGGATGGTGCTTCCCGAACTCTCGAAACCGTCCGAGTCATAATCGAGGACAGGTAGAAGGGACTAGATCGTACCGACCAGTCGGGATCCCTGCTCGACGGGTGAAGACCCGTGCCCGAGCAGTAGATCCATCTTTCGTATGACCTCATCCTTGGAGATGGCCACCGAAGTCATCCACTCAAACGAGAGTCCGAGTGGGAAGGCAGTGAAGCCTCCACCGACTGGCTGGAAGCCGAGTCACAGAAGTGAAGCTTGCCGAAGCCACTGACTCGAACGAGAGTCTGGGTGAGAAAGGTGATGAAGCCTCTGCCGATTGGCCGGGTGCCGAGTCGCAAAGGTGGAGTTTGCCGAGCTTGTCGACGATGAAGTCGAGTTTTCCGAGTCGGAAAACCTATCTAGGATCGGCGACGGAGTCCTTGGGGCCAAAACTCACGGCCCGACCTGGAGCGAAGTCGCAGTTGCCGAAGAAGAAACCCGTCTAGATCTGTTCAGATGGATCTACGCGCACAACCCCTACCTGACGTGCCAACTGTCGGGTTATTATTCCGGCAATACTGAATATGGGGCGGTGTGAGCACAGCAAATCCGGATAGGTGCACACAGGAGACAGGATTTAGATAGGTTTAGGCCCTCAAGAAGAGATAATACCCTACGTCCTGTGTTTGGTGGCTGGTATGGCTTGAATCCCGAGTGCCGCAAGCCCTGGAGAGTCGATCTTGAAGTTGCTTGAGCTATGAAATAACGGAGATTGTCTATGACTAAAAGGTTTACCCATCGGAGGTCCCCTACCAGGCCTTATATAGGCGACCGGGATAGGGTTACAAGATTTCGGATCGGTTAACAGATTGATTTTCTAATTAGTTACAACAGATTCCGGGTATGCCGGGCAGGTATTAGTCCATGTCTTGTACTCCACGTTGATGAGACGCCCCCGTGTAGAAGTCGGACTCCGAGTAGTCGGCCCGGCCCACCCTATGGCCAGAGGGCCAGATTTGTCCTCCTTGATGATACCCGGGTGCCATGTCATCATCAGTAGCCCCCGAGTCTTCGGCCGACTAGGATAGTCGGGCGGAGGTTCCTTTGTCTTCTGTAGTATTCGCTTTGGGGGCACGAACAGTGCACCCAGAGGGTTTAGCCCCCGAGCCTCTACTTGGTTCGAGGAACCGAGTGGAGGGTCTTGATGATTTTCCCGCCTTCGACCGACTCGGCCAGCGCAAGGCCGAGTGCTCGGCAGCTTGAGGTGGAGAAAGCTGCCACCGAGCCCTCTCTGAAGAGAACTCAGGACGCCGCCGCTGGTAAGCCCCTGACTCATGTCTGCTCAGTTGGAGCCTGCCGAGTAACTTTGTTGCCGACATTGCCGATGAAGAGGTCCCCGTGCTGATGGAGAAAGCCCAGTCGGCGGATAGCAGTGCTGACAGTGTTGTCCTAAAAAAGTAGGGAGAAAACACATGAACCATTCCATATACATGTGAAGTACTCGGGAAGGCTGAGTGTAACTTGATTATGCATGTTTTGGTTAACTTGTTATGTGTTTTATTAACCCCTTCTTTCGTAAAAATTCGTTCGTGTGTAAGTTAGCCCTTTGTGTGTGCTCTTGCCGACCCGTCGTATCCCCCATTGCGTTGAGATTAGCCGTGGGCTGTTTCCCGTATAGCGCAGGGTTGTGGCGTAGACCGGCGATCGAAGACAAAGAGTTAACGCCGGGCTATTTACATAGTACTAAAATAATTGTTGAAAGAGAAGAGCCCGAGTGCGCTTAGACGTACTTGTGGTAGTGTAGCCCCCGAGTGTCCGCTATGCGTGGCCGTGGGCGTACATAGCGGGCCAGTCGGAAACCCCAAGAGTTACTCGGATGGAGCAAATAAAATGTTTATTCATTTAAAGTATGAAAGTACAAAGCGTAAGCATAGAAGCGACTTAGCTGTTCAATGTTTCAGGTATTAGTCCATGTCTTGTACTCCACGTTGATGAGACGCCCCCGTGTAGAAGTCGGACTCCGAGTAGTCGGCCCGGCCCACCCTATGGCTAGAGTGCCGGATTCGTCCTCCTTGATGATTCCCGGGTGCCATGTCATCATCAGCACTGCCCAACAAAATTCGAAAAGACAGCTAGCGAATCTTCATCTCTTCATTTACTTAGGGGTAAAAATGTTAACAGTTTGAACAGCTCGAAAAAGGTCGAATAATTAACGCATGGTAAGCATACAAACAAGTGAACATAGCCGGCGATTTGGACTGAACAATGCACTTGGCTGGAAACAATTGATATGAAGATGATTGGGATCAGTCCATGAGTAGGTCAACATTATCTAATCTGCCAGATAAATTAACTACTCAGAGGCACAACCGCACAAAATACTATATGTACAAATAATAAATCTCTTAAACACTGATCTAGATTTGTATCCTCTACATTGCGATTTAAAAGGGAATAGGTAATTGATTGGTCGGTTTTGAGGTTTAAGTACTTATCTATGCTTCCAAATTCTGAACACAATAAGTGATAAAAGAAAATGGAAAATTTAGTGTGAAATAACCATGACAGAGTTATCCACAACCACGACAGTGCCCTGGCATAATTTCTGAATGCTCTGCAGAAATTGGTTGAATACATGGGATTGCATACCTTCAGTTGGAGCACAAACCCTAGGTGAGGAGGTGAGGGAGAGTGGTTGGGGGGGAGAGCAGCAGGGTGCAGAGGGTGCCCACACCGGCCGCCGGCCGCTGGTCTCCGGTGGCTTGCGGGAGGAGGTTGCCGCCGGTCGCTGGTCTCGTCGGCCGCTCGTGCGTGAGGGAGAGTGGTACGAAGGGTGCAGCAGGTGGGAGCGGGAGAGCAGCAGGAGGAGCGGCGCACGTCGCTACCGGTCGTCGGCCGCTGGTCTCCGGTCGCATGCGGGAGGATTAAAGCCGCCGGCCGCTGGTCTCGTCGGCCGATCTTGCGTGAGGCAGAGGGGTGCCAAGGGTGCAGCAGGTGGGAGCGGGGGAGCAGCAGGAGGAGCAGCGCACGTCGCCGCTGGTCTCGCCGGCCGCCGGATGCTGGGCTTGCTGGATGCGGGAGGTGGAAAAAAATTTATTTCCATTTCCAGGTAAGATGAGCGGAGACGAGTTTATCAGCACCGATACCCCCACGCATCGTGGCCGGCTGGGGGCGAGGTCACAGATGGGAGGAGTTGGGTGAAATCCAGGGAGTTGGGGGTGAACCAGGCTGGCTGAGACTGGTCTCGGACCAATTGGTTCGATCGTTTTTTCCGAATCGGATGGTCTAGAGTCTCCACAGAATATTCGGGACGATGGGATCACTTCATCCAGGACCAATTGGCTCCATCCTCCCAACCAAACGCCTGGATCCCCTCATATCCCAGACCCAATGGTGCAGGGATCATCCAATACTTCAAACCAAACACAACCTTACTATATCAGTCATCCTTGTATTAGCATTCTGTTCATTCCTCTTTCTTCTTGGTTTTCTCTTCACTTATTTTCTTTCTTGGGACATAAACTAGTGCTTCTTTCTTTAATCTATGATTTCATACTTAACACTTAACATAGCCTTCCCTTTAAAAAATATATATAACATAGCCTTCTCAAAAAAAAAGAATCTTAACTTAACCGGCCGTTTAGGGTGAGATTTCACTGCAGTGCCTAGTGCGGTGATTATGTTCGTGCTAATCGACAACCCAGACCCCACGAGGCCAAGATGGCTATTATCAAATGGTCAGGTCTTTCACTCAATCTAGAAACAAATCAAACTCGTGGCCGTTGCTGTTTTTTTTTGAAAAAACACCCCAAAAGGGCATTTTATATCTGCATTAAATTAAGGAAAGCAGGAGAATACACTGGAACCGGGACACCTGTCCAAGAAATTACAAAGGAACCCTTAACAAAATAACAAAACACACAGGCAACCACAAGGGAAAGGTGAAGCCTCCGCCACGCCATTGCCGCCGGAGCAAGCTTGCCATAGGAAGCGCCGGAAACCGGGACGAGCAGATCTGCTAAAAGAAAAACAGAGGGCTGCTGCAACTGTAGACCGACACAAGAGCCGGAGGTTGGCGAAGGCTGGGGCTCCAAAAGCAGCGACACTCCCCGATCTGCAACAGCCGGCGAACCAGCCATGGCCGGCTGACCACGGGCCTCAAGCTCCAGCAACACGCGAACGAGGACCACGGCATCCCCTCGAGGCTCCGTCGGCAGAACCGGTCCAGATCCACCTCCCGCCAGACGGGGGCTTTCGAAGCCGGAAACCCCCACCCCACACCTCCCTCGGCAACGCCGGCGAAGGACGGACCGAGACAGGGAGAGGACGGGGGGACAAAAGGTCAAAAAGGCGCCACCGACCCCGACTGGAAAGCACCTACAAGACCAAAAACGACCCTATATACACCCCAAGCAAGGAGCCGTGCTCCGCCCCATCTCACGGCGCCCGTAGGCGGCCGGAGACGTGGAGGAGCAACGGTCCCGCTGGGGACAAGGACAGAAAGTGGCCGTTGGTGTTTACTGAGAGGTGAGTGGCCAAACCAAGAAATGGAAAACAAAAATAGTCCACCTCCTAAGGTGTTTTAACATGCGACAGATGTTTAACCCCGCGAGAGACTAACTTCTCGCCTCATCCTTCACCCCTTCTTAAAAAAAAACCATATCCCCCGTCTTGACTTAGCGGGGACTAAAGTCTTCTTTTTCTTTCTTCTTGGAAGTATTTGTGGCATTTTTCTACTTTTTGATGGAAGTGTAAATTTTTTGGTTGGTATTAAGTACATCAAAATTGGTACATAACATGGTGGACCAATGTCTTTTTTACATAAAGGGGTTAGCTTTTTCTTTTAGAAGCCAAAAATTATGCCACATCAAGATGATACATATAGAAAATAAATCTTCAGCCTCTACACTAACTAGATATGCACACATCTAAATTATTAAAAGGCTGAAAAACTCAGCGAAAAAGAAAAAGAAAGGCTAAACACAAAACAAGCCAAGGTCAAGCACCGTAGCCCTCCGCCGCAGGCCACACAAACAATAACTGCACAGTGATGAGGTGTACGAAGGCCTAGTCAGCTAAGCGACGCTTCCAACGTGGGATACAACTCGCAGTGTCATCGCCGGATTCGACCAATAAAGACCAAATCTAGGGTTTTAACCTCGAGCAGCTAGTACTACTGCTCCACAGTAACGCCTTCAAGAAGGGAACCCTGCAGAACGTCGTCGTCACCTGGTCCGGCCAACAAAGACCAGACCTAGGGTTTTCACCCCCGAGAATAGGTGCAGAATCTCCAAATCGAGGCCCAATACACCACCATCACTGGATCCAACAAAGACTAGACCACCACTCAGTGCCTTAGTCTGCCACCGCCCCAACCTGCAACGCTAGACACACACTGCTTGGAACCTCAAACCCTCGGATCACCCCGACTGCTGAATGACGACTGTTGTCGGGGAAAAAAGCCTCAATGGCTGCCGAACGATAGCTTTTGCCAGAGTGCACCTCGAGAGGGTCCACAATCACATGTCTGGCGAACCAAACACTAGGGTAGAGCCGATTGCCACACGAAGTGTCCAACGCGACATAGCCCAAATAGCCGATGCCGCCATCATCTGTGGCAGTTGTCAACACGTCATAATCTCCACAAACCACTATAGACTACTGTCGCAGGTCGCCTCTCGTCTATAGCACTGGCGCTGACGGTGCCAGCGAGTGTGCCTATGACCACCGTCAGGGTACCGTCTAGGATTTGGGCCTAGGGCTAGGGCACGCCCCGTCCCCATGCTAGGCCAGCGCATGGTCAAGAAAACGGTGCTCCGATGAGCAACTGCGCTACTACAGCGGGATGCTGAATTAGGCCAGTGGCACCCACCCAATTAGCAACGATGCGACAAGAGGTGCGTGGTGTAGAGGCCCCGCCACCACCGTCCTCCACCTGGCAGCCTCCTCTAGAAGCGACGAGCTGGTTGAAGGGCCTTGGAAGGCGGGTTGTTTGGGTGGCGGCAGTCGATCGCCTCCGGAGTCACTAGATGCTAGGGTTTTTCCAATCGGTCAATTTGCGTGATGTGCATAAAAAGGGGTTAGTTGGTTACTGTATACATAATTATTGACTAAGATTTAGTTTGTTGAAACTGTTATGCAAAAGTAGCTATGGAAAGTTAGCACCATGTTTGGCACATTGGATTACTAGCAACTGCCCACATGCAATGGACGTTTTTCACAATATATATTGCATGAAATATATATTTAAAAATACTAGAGGAAAAATAACCATTAAACATACGTTAAAAATGTAAGTATTAAATTTTGAAAATAAAGGAGTAGCACGTTAAAACAATTTTTTAAGCATGAAAAACAATAATTCTCAGTTATACAAATTAAAGTTGAGGAGAAATTAGGAGGCAATAAGTATAATTGGGAGGCACTAAGTATATGAGTATTAGGGGAGGATCTAATCTTTATCCACAACTGTTAGGCGGAGAATTATAAAATTGGATTAAGGATTTCAGACGTCTCAGATTCAAAGTATCTCGTCCTAACTCGTGGTTTTTATATTGGTACAATAATGTAACTAACTCCTAAAAGATACCAAAATAAAAAACGACATTTACCACAAGTATGGATATTTGTTTTTGTTTTTTTGTTAGTCGGGATGCTATTTCAAACTCGTTTTCTGTAGGTACCTAACGGCGGCAAAACATGTAAAAACGGTTCACACGGGATTATAGCCAAACGTAGCCTACGCAAAAAAGAGGTTACTACATAAGTTCTGAAATATCAACAAATAAGACACGCTCAACATGTGGTTAGTGAGAATCAAACCATAGTCATTACCAGGGCCGTACATCAGCATGCTCAGCCTGTGCGATAGAACAACGTCCCAAAAATTAGGGGCCCCAAAATTTTTCTCAAGTACATACTTAGCACTTTAGCAGCAGTTAATTGTAGTATACTAGTATTAGGTGAGAGGAAATAAACAGCACAACAGTCCACTGAGTCCAGAGCATTTATTCCTTACTTTCCCCATCACATCTTCCTCTTATTTTCTCATGTCTGCCGCCACAGATCCTCAATCACCATGAAAATCATTCCTCCTCTCCTAATTCCTCTGCTATCAATTAAGTTGTGATTTCCCCAGAAAATGGAACCGTTGGTGGTAGTGGATCCATCCTCACCTCTCTCATCTATTTATTCTCTGAATCTTTGTTTCTTCCTGAGCTCAGATTGGGGCTGTACTGCCTACTACGACCTACTACGATTGATTGCTGACTTGTCGAGGAATGGAGGGAGAGGTGTGAGATTAATCATCAGCAATTCAGCACAAAACTACAGGCTCGAAATCTCTGGACTTTGGGTCTCTGCACTCAACTTCGCATCAAGGTTCAAGCACAAGCAGGTTTTTTCTTTTCTTGCTGAGCATGAACTTCATGTGCCAAAATCTGAATCTTTAGTTTTCTTCTATTTGTGAAATAGGGAGATATTTATTTTCTCATCATGTCTTCTAGAATTAGGAAAAATATGATTCTGGTCATGAAAAGCGTAAGAAGAACCAAAAGACTTGAAGCGCTAGCTCAGACTCAAAAGGGTGCTCTTGATAGATTTTTTGTGACAGAATCTCAAATTACTTCTGAAAATCAAACTCTCGATGTTAGTGTTGACGATGGTCATGGTGATGATGCTAACTATGTTGAGTAACAATGTTGAGGCTCACACTAGAGAAATTGACATGTGACCAATTAATCATGATAACAATGTTGATGAAGTTAGTGGCCATGCTGATGGTGTTGATGCTAATGCTAGCTTGGATAGATCACCTAGTAATGAAAGTAACAATGACATAAATAATTTTTCAGCTTGATATATTTGATCCAAGAAATTAGGATGCACTTGATCCTAAAATGGTAGACATTTTAGTGCTAAAGGGTCCTAAAAGAGACTCGTCCATTCAGAAAAGTCCTAAAGATAGATTCTCTAGAAGGTTTTTTTGCAATATTGTACACTAGAGTTATGTCAAATGGAGAAAACTGTGATAGAGAATGGCTTGTATATTGCAAAGAGCTCGATAGAGTATTTTGTTTTTGTTGCAAATTACTTAGAAAGGGGCATGAAAAAGGTCAATTAGCAAATGAGGGTTTTAGTGACTGGTCACATCTTAGCACTAGACTTAAAGAGCATGAAACTAGTGCAGAACATGTTCTAAATATGCACACTTGGTATGACTTGCGTCTTAGGTTGCAAAAGAATCAAACTATTGATAAAGTTGCTCAGCGAGAACTTCAGAAAGAAAGGGACCATTGGAGAAAAGTGTTGTTTAGAATTATCTTGATTGTTAAATTTCTTGCAAAACATAATCTAGCATTCTGTGACACTAATAGCAGGTTGTATCAAGATAACTATGGGAATTTTTTAGGCCTGGTTGAAATGCTGGCTGAAATTTTCCCAGTTATCCAAGAGCATGTTCAACGCATCAAAAGCGAGAAAATTTAGGCCCATTATCTTGGTCATGGCATCCAAAATGAGTTAATAAATTTGCTTGCTTCTACAATCAGGTTTGAAATCATTAGAAAAGTTAAAGAAGCAAAGTATTTCTCTATTATACTTGGCTGTACCTGATGCAAGCCGTCAAGAACAAATGCTTTGATCACGAGATATGTTGATACATCTTCAGATTCTATTTGCATTGAAAAACCCTTCTTAGGTTTTTCGGATGTAAATGATACAACTGGGCAAGGGCTATTTGATGTTTTACAAAATGAATTGAAGAATCTTGACCTTGATGTAGACAATGTGAGGGGACAAGGCTATGATAATGGGTCAAATATGATAGGGAAAAATCAAGGGGTACAAAAGAAACTTTTGGATATGAATCCTAGAGCTTTTTATTCAGCTTGTGGTTGTCATATTCTTAATTTAACACTATGTGATATGGCAAAGACTTGTGGTAAAGCAAAGATTTTTTAGTAATTATACAGCGTATCTATACAATATTTGCTAATTCTACCAAGAAATGGCAAATATTAAAAGATAACATAATAGGATTGACTCTCAAGTCATTGTCATCTACTCATTGGGAGAGTCACGTTGATAGAGGTTTCAAACTCAGGAAATAAGGGAAGCTTTACTCCAAGTAGTTGACAGCGATAGTGACCCAAAAACAAGTAATGAAGCTAAATCCTTGGCCAACAATGAACTTAGTGACTTTGAATTTTTAGTGGCTATAGTCATCTGGTATGAAATACTATCCGCTATTAATTTGGTCAGTAAGCAGCTACAATCAAAAGATATGCTTATTGATATTGCAATTGAGGAAGTACGGGGGCTAATTTCCTTTTTTCAGTAAGTATAGAGAAACTGGCTTTTCAAATGCATTGGAAGCTGCAAAAGAAATTGCAGTTGAGATGGCTATTGATCCAACATTCCCTACCAAGCATAAAATCAAAAGAAAAAACAGTTTGATGAGAGCCCTAATGACGCATCTATTGCCTCAGAATCTGCACAAGAGTTATTTAGGATCAATTATTTTATACCTGTTGTTGATCAAGCTATTGCTTCACTTACTAGGAGGTTTGAACAATACCGGGGATACTAAAGTACTTTTGGTTTCTTGTTTACTTTGCACATATTGCACTTCTTGGATGATAAGAGTTTGTTGTCTTCTTGTGCTCATCTTAAGGCTACACTTAAGAGTGGTGAACATTTTGACATTGACGGTAAAGAATTATGTGTGGAGTTAAAATTACTCCAAGATTTCGTCCCTAAGGAATCTATGGGCCCCCTCGATATTCTGAAGTTTCTGAAATAGCGAGGCTGTTTCCCTAATGCCATTTTGCATACAGGATTTTGCTAACTATTCAAGTGATTGTTCCATCTGCAGAAAGGAGCTTTTCTAAACTGAAGTTGTTAAAGTCCTACTTGCGTTCTACTATGACACAAGAAAGACTTACTGAATTGTTGATGAAGCACTTGAAAATGATGTTTTAGAGAAGATCAGTTATGAAGATATAATTCAAGATTTTATTTCAAGAAATACTAGACGGATGATGCTTTTTTCAGTAGAAGTTAAAGTCAATTTAGTGCTTGAAGAGTACCTTTACTCCTTTAGCATGAATTTCTAATGTAATTCTTAATATTGTAAGAAAAACATATGTTTCAGTTATATAATAAAATAGAAATATATTTTGATTATTAGCATTTCCCAAATGTAGAGCCTCATTTTGCATTTAGCAACCGGGGCCTCAACTTCTTGGGTACGGCCCTGGTCATTACCCACATGACAACGGCACATGTTAATTATTTTTTCTCCTGACTGGTCTTGTGTGCCAGTCAAAGTTAGTTTTATGGTTATTTCAAATATGGGTATGTGGTTTAGTGATGAAAGCAAACGTGCTTGTCCATATCTCCCGGTGTTCGATCTCTAGGATTTACATAATGTGCCGTAGAGAGAATACACACAATATATAGTGGTAAAGCACAACCTCATGCCTCAGCAAAATTTCTAGCATCTGTGGTGAACATGCATACGTGTATGTCCGTTGTGGTGTAAGTAGGATAATGGTGTGGTGATTGTCCTCTGTATACTCTTTTTTTCTTTTACGGAATCCGGTATCTAGTCTTGAAGAAAGGTTTTATGCATGGTTGTTTCAAGAACTCTGGACGACCACTTTCGAATGTTTAGGTCGGATGCGTGCCCATTTATGTGTCACGTCTGATCCTTCCCCTTCCACTATCCAATGTCACTACCGTCAAAACTGCAGGGGTTTCCCTTTTGAAATATATATGCTGCAAGCAAGGTGGTGATTGTGCTTTTTTTTCGAGAGGAAGGTTGTCATTGTGCTGTGCCGATTGTATTCAGGCCCATAGTGATCGAGGCATAGAGATGCAACTTGGGACTATATATGGGCTAACCGGCCTAATCACTGTGGGCCAGGCTTAGACATGAGCTTTAAGTAAACCCTGGTTAGCACGACGTTCGTGTCTACTTCTACGGGTTTTCACCTACGAAATTAGGGTAATTAGATAAAAGAGTAAATTGTATTGCATGTACTCTCCACATCCAAAATATAAGAAATTCTAGAATTTCAGATAGTCAAATATTTTTAGATTTAATAGTCAAAGTAAAAATCATATCAATATTTAAAACTACTTATATTTTGCATAACAATTTGCACGAGAGGGCAAGTCGTGACCATGCCACCAAACTTGACTATCGCTTATATTTGTCACAAAGCTTGAATGGTGGGATCAACCGAGGTCCATTAGATGCCACACGTGCTAATCCGGCTCATATCTAAGGGTTTGCTATTCCCATATGTCATACTTAATGTTTGTTAACTCTAAGTTAGTTTTCTGAACCATTAAATTAGCTTTAACATGTGTACTTTTCTGATACTGGATTGATCCAATGGTTAAAGAATGTGACTTATAAATTAGAAATAAGCATCCCCTTTATATACACTTCTTACTATAGAAAGATAAGTTGTTCTCTACATAGATATGATCAACACAAGGAAAATGCGTCTACTACTTTCTATCAGAATGTTTAGGTTAATCTCTAGGGAAATATAGTAATGTTTTGGTATATACACGCGCAGTCAAACTTTCCAAATTTTGGCAATTAACATTTTTAGAACATTTAGATCGACATATATGAAAATGATGTACATGAAAATTATTTCAGAAAGTACATTCTTATATTATAATTTTATTTGGTTTTATAAACGATTTAGTTGTATTGGAGCTCCTTGAATTTCACGACTATATCACCTAACAACTGCGCTTGCAAAGTTTATTCTTACAGTGCAAACGGTTAACAAGTTAGTACTTGAAGTGCTACAGTCGAGCTAGTTCGAGGAACTCCAATGTAATTTACTCCTATAGATATGTGACAGTAGAAAGTACTATTTCGAGACTGGTGGGGTTGTAAGAATAGCGACTTTTTGCTCTATCAAAATCTAAAACTGTATATATCTTGACGCTGTATTGTTCTCAGCTGAGCTTCCTAGATAGCTTGTGTTTGACTTACGGCTGTTTAGTTATCGAAAAAAGTTACCAGTTCAATCAAATAGCCAACTTTTGAATAGCTTTTGCCAATAGTGGCTGTAAGATTCACAGTGTAAATTTAGCTGTTTGAAAATTTTGCTTTCCCCCACTTTTTGCAATGTGCAATAGCTTCCGAGCTCATTTTTCAAAATACTGTAGATGGTTTAGATCAATCAAAAGCCATATGTTCATTTTTCCACAGCCATAGCAGCTTTTCTCAATAGCCAGCCAACAGCAGTTTTGTCAACAGCCACAACCCAACTAACAGGCCCTTATGGTCTCAGGAAGTCAAAAGCTATCTAGAAGGCAAAGCTTATAAGCAATTGTGAAATTAAGCAGCTCTAAATTCCTATTGCTAGCTAAAAGCCTCAAAATAGAGACTTCCCAAGCTTCTCAGACCCCACCTTACGAAACTGCCCTCAAAGTTTAGTTGTATTTACCAACAAATGCCAGCAATATATAAATCCATTCTCCCCCTATCCCCAGCCGCCTCTCCCCATTGTGCATGACACGCCTCTCCCCCTCCTACTACCGCCCCTGCTTGCATAAGAGAATCACTTTATGCCATGTCGGCGCCGGCGTCGGCCCATCCGAGTCGTACCCTCCCTCCCTCCACTCACTGACCGCGCCGCCAACCTCCACCCCACCTACCATGCTGCTAACGGCCGCCTGCTGTCCGCTCCGCCCGCTGATGTCCGCCCGTTGTAGGACTCCTTATCATCCTTAAACATCAGGACTGACTTCCTTGTTTAAAGAGTCCCAGACACCTGGGGGATGGTTTTCCTCTAGAGACCCTCTCTGAAGCGGATACTACCTCAGGTATCCAGGGTATCCTTAGGCCTTTGTGTATTTGTAAATGGATATTATCGTCATATACGATAGTATTGTACTACTTATTGTCAAGCCCCCCATCAGCACGTGTAATATTGTGACGGGTCAAGGAAATAACCTTGCTGAGGGAAAACTTCTTGACCTAATGTATTTCCAAGTAGTCTCTCAAGCTTCCGAGTAGGATGTTCGTTTATTCGGGATCTAGATTATCTCCGATACTTCTAGTCGGGGTGCCGAATCCGTCCGACTGGCTTTGGAAGCCCCCGAGTGGGTCTTTTATCCAAGTAGGAGTTTCAGATAGGTATGCAGATGTTTCCCTCAACCATCGTGGTGGATTTTACGTGTAGTGGTGAAAGAATCTCCCCTTTTGGCAACTGTCATGCTGACGTAAGGAAGTCACAATGTGTTTGTTGGAGTCGTGGGCCTACCGTTCCTGGATCCTTGTGCTAACCGCTCCCGCATGTGTCGAAAGTTATTGCACGCATTAAATGCGACAGGACATGGCGGCAGAGATCATGGGCTCTAGTAGCATTCAGAACCATCGTAAGGCTAGTTGGGATTTGCTGAGCTCTATCCTATAAATGACCTAGGGTACTCGGTAGATGTTAGGCCTTCTTATTCCCCTGTGTTCTCAGCACAACACTTGCACCCTTTTGCAATCCCTTAGACAACTTCGTCTTCCTTCTCTCGCCTACGTCTCCCAACTTCGCCATAGGTCAACCGACAAGCAAGATGGGCAAAAAGAAAGGTTCTGGAGGACCTTCCTCACCCTATACTGGTAAAGGATCAACATGTTGGCCTAGAGAGGAGGGGTGAATAGGCGACTTAACAATTTTAAACAATTTCTAATGATATAAATTATGCGGAATTACGATTAACTAGAGTAAGAATGAAATGAGCACAATCATATATGAGCTATTACCCAAGCAAGATCAATACATAACAATTTAAGCAAGACTTGCAAAAGTAAATGCAGAAACTAATAACTAAAGAGAGACACGAGTTTTGTTGTTGAAGTTCGGATTCTTGGGGAATCCTACGTCTCCGTTTGGGGAGGTCGATCACAAATGATCAAGAGCCGATTTCCTCTTAAGCCTTTATTCCTCGAGGAAGCTCTTGCGTCTCCTCGACTTCTTGTTGGTGATTCTTTCCTTGCGATGCGAAGCCCGGCCATCACAAACTTCTTTAGGCTCACAACAAAGATGGGAGCTCTCAATAAGTCCTAACTGTTTAGGAGACCCCAATCTCCAAGAGAAATGAGCTTGATGAACACTCAGAGATGAACTCAATGCTTTGCTTCGATTGGATCTCAAATCGCTCAAATCTTTCTTTTCCTCACAAAGTTTCTCTCTTTTTGCTTGGAGGAGTGAAGAATTGCTCTTTAGTAGGTAGGAAATGAAGTGGGCAAAGAGTTCGCTTTGCTTGGAGCAAGGGGGTTTATATAGAGGCTCCCTCAAAAACTAGCTGTTTGAGGGAATCTACCTAAATTCGTGCTGTCCGGATTTGGGCTGGACCCTCCGGATTTCAAAATCTAATGGCTAGTGGCTGAGGTGGTAGAGGGAATGTCATTGTTTGGACTGATGAAATCTTCACCTGGACCCTCCGGGTACCCAAACACTCCGGGCAGGGGTTCGGGCAATCCACTAGCAATCCTGACTACCATCTGGGCTGTCCGGGCTCGGGATCTGGGCAGTCCAGTACTGATTTAGACCCTCATCTAGACTGTCTGGGCTAAGGTCTAGATCGGGGTCCGAATTTTTCCAGACCGCCGAGAATTAGGGTTTTTCAAGGGCTTTTAGCGACAAAGGATCTTTGCTTAGCATTGACCCATCTCATGATATGCTCATCAAAGCCCTCTTAATAGTATGGTGTACAAATATAGATTTCATATTTTTTAGTGGCGCAAGTCATCTCGCAAGTCACCTTGAGTAGGTGACTTGCGCCACTAAAAAATATAAAATATATATTTCTTGATATTTTACTGTCTTCTTTTCTCTCTTTTTTGAGGGGTCATCAATGCTTCTTTTTTGTACTTTCTTGGGACTAAACATGTTCATGCACTCATTGACAATCATTAGTCACTTAATCATTTGTCATTAACCAATAAACAACACTTAGGGGCCTAGATGCACTTTCAGCCAGCACCACCCAGCAGGTGATGCCGAGCTGGGTCAAGTCGGAGGTGACCAAGGAGTTCCTAGAGAAGATGGAGCCTTACGAGCTGATCCCTCCGCACGCCATGATCGCATGCCGAAAGGCAGACGGGTAACAAGGCCCACTCTGGAAATTCACTGGACGGTGGTGTTTGCTGATTTCTTCTGATGCAGGTTCCAATTCCCTCAGTCCAGGTTCTTCCTCCTCGTTCTCAACTTCTACAAGATTGAGTTCATCCATCTCAACCCCAAATCTATTGTCATGATGAGTGTCTTTGCACACCTATAAGAGGCATTCCTCGACATGTGCCCCTCCCTCAACCTCTTGATGTACTATTATCACTTACGGAAACTTCCAAACAATGTTGTCGGAGGAGCGGGCTTCTGCTTGTGAGAAGGGAAGTCGACAAAGTACATCAAGATCACCACCAAGAGCTCATGGTCGGGCTGGCAGAAGAAGTAGTTCTACTGCCAGCTGCTCGTGCCTAGAGGCATCGACTACCATGGTCTCGCACCATGCCAAAATAGCAAATGGCAGAGCCCCCACGTGAGACTGCTTGGCTACACACCTTAGTCAATGAGATAATGACCTTAAGGCGCGAGGTCTGACGGAATGGGATGTCAACGAGTACTTCATCAGGTGGTGCCTAAGCCCTCTATGCTTGATGGTCACGGGTGCCTAGGAGTGCTTAGATGAGGCAGATCCAGCCCGAGAAGGTGAAATAGGTAACCTTTATCGTTGTGGTACTTGATATTGAGTGCGCGGTCTTATGTTCTGATTAACCCGTTCTTTCTGTGTAGTCCTCGAGGACCTCGGAGCTCGTGTCTTGAACGAAATATCTATTCGAGATGAGCCCCCTGAGGAACGTGAGAATGTGTCGTTGCCCATCTCAAAGATGAGTGCTGACAAACAGAGGGAAATCCTGTTGGTAAGCACTTCTCTTGGGGTTTGCAGTAGGTCTCTTCTGAGTAGTTCTAAATGATACCTGGGATCTTCGCAGTGCACCGGTCAAGGAGTACACGACCCGGAGGCGGCGAATGCAGGGGTGCCAGTTGAGGATGAGGATATCATGGTTGTCAGAGTCAAGTCTTTGCACTTGGAGTCCGTCGGTGCGGCCATCCCAAAAGCGACTTAAACCACTGGTTCGTCCTCAGTCCCTCTGACTGCACCTCCGAGGCCTTCTCCCCAAGTAGGTTAAGTTTCTTTGTCCCTGTTTTACTCTCGTAGGGACCTTGTTTCATGCCTCGTTGCTTCTAGAGGCAGGAGAAGGTCCACAAAGCTGTAGTTGTTGCCTCGACTAGGGAGCCTAGCCAAACCGGGAGTGGCGGCTGCTGAGGCTGCGCCACAAGCCCCAAGGGCTAAAAGGGCCTTGAGGCTCGACAGGGTCAAGGTCATATATCGCTTGAAAAGAAGCCAAAGTAAGTATTCGTTTCCTCTTTATCTCTTCTCGGTTTGTGGGTGCCGTGTTTGAATAAATGCTTTTAGGACGGTGAGTCCTAATCCTGAAGCAATTGATGCTGTGCTGCAGGATGATCCTCCTGCCTTGAGGTCTGACTCGGTGGTGATTGATCCAGTTCTGACAACGGCTCAATCTCCGGTTAGGAAAGCTTTCGAGTCCCCGATCAAGGCAGTTGGTCCATCGATCTTGGTGGGTGTTAAAATTATGACTACAGAAGTTGGAAAGTCATCTGTTTTTGGCTGCCGCTACAAGTCACGGTGCTTATAGCAGACGGTCTTGATCCGAGGGCGCACATGAGGCCCCTAATAGAGGTAAGTATTTTGACAAGGTCAGTACTGATTTATTTTGATTTGAGGTTAACTTGCCTTTGTCTTTTCAACTCATCTTGTCTGAGTTAGGTCCTTCCTACTCAGAGTTTGAGCACCTGAAAGGGCAGCTGGCCTAGCCGCAAGCTACTCTAGAGTAGGAGAAATCCTGGTCCAAGGATGCTCTTGCGTAGGAGAGGTCTTGGTCGATTGAATGGGAAGCCGCTCTAGAGGCTGAGAAGACCAAGGCAGAGGCGGAGGCGGAGACCTGACTGGCCAAGGAGTTGTCAGAGATCCAGGCGACCCTAAATTGGATGGAGTCCAGAGCATCGTTCCTTGACGACACCTTGGCCTTCGCCTTGGGCCAATTCAAGGTAGCTCTGATTGGAGTCGGGATTCCGGTCCAGCCGATGGAAGGTCCCACTCTCCGGGTTGCTGAGTTGATTCGAGCATTCGATGAACTGAAGCTGACGACAGATACCCATGTCACACCACAGCTTCGACAAGGTGTCCAGGACTTCGGTGCGATGGCGCTGGTGCTGATAAAGGCCTGCCACTCGGAGGTAGACGTCGGAGCCCTCTAGGATGAGCTCCCAAGGTCATCTGCTGAAGACACCGAGAAGTTGGTATTGGCCATGCTGGATGCTGCCCTGACATTTGTTGATAGGCTAGAATTTTCCAGTTCCTGTGCCCCGTCTGCCAAATAAACAAAGACTCGTCTTTTTTCGTTAGTACGTAAAACCTCCCTATACAAAATTATATTTAGGACTTGTCGGGTGCTTGGCACTAAGTTATCCTAACAATGTACGATGAGTAGTGCCCTAGCTTCTTTCCTCAGCTCGAGTTGGAGGACTCCGCTGAGAACTAGGGGTTTTAGTCGATCTTCCTTAGGTCTAAATCGAGCAGAGGGCTCTGTGGCCCCCGGGCACTCGTAAACACAATATAGGATCTTCCTTTGCCTCACACGGTCACAGCTTGGAATTCCTTCATTTCATGGGTAAAGAAGTGTAAGTACTCATGTAGTACACTGCTTTTCCACCTAGTGTCTTGCACCCGAGTTTATCAATGATCATCATCCGAATGTTCCCTTCCTAAGCCGGTTGGTACCGAGTGGTCTTGACAGCCGTATGATGCTTGATACTTTAGCTTCTCTCCTCAGCCCAATTTGGAGGATGTTGCTACCAGTTGGGGACTTTAGTTGGTCAGCCTAAGGTCTAGTCGAGTGGAAGGCTCAGTAGCCTTCAGATACTAGTAGATGCGATAAGGGATCTTTCTCTGTCCCGCGAAATCGCAGCACATAACTCTTTTATCTTCGTGAGGACAGGAACATAAGTACCAGTCTGATACGTTGTCATGGATCTCTAGGTACCCTATACTTGTCCAGCCCCCGACTAGCTATTGGAGAAGGAATCTCGGATGGGCAGTCAAAGATATAAGTCATTAATTCGGGAAGAAAATATAGCTTGAAAGAAACTAAGGAATTGCTCACATTGACCCCATGACACAATGATGTCATCTGTTATATCTTCTCACCCCGTGACACCTCTATTTAGCTTTTTTTCGGGTGCGTGTATTGGGTAGAGGCACCCAGGGCGACTCACCGCTGGTGTGCCCATCGTGCGGGTGCAAAGCTTGGAAGTTGGGATGAGATATCACAGAGATGTGTCGATAGTCCTGCGGGCGGTGTGAGTAATGCATATGTAAACATACCTATGGTACTTGCACAAAAAACTTCCAGAGCTGGTCGATGTTCCAGGAATTGTTAAGGACCCATCCATCCTCCATGGTCAACCTGAACGATCTTGGATGGGTAGCCTCAGCCACCCTGTAGGGACCCTCGCATTTCGGGGATAGCTTGTTGCTGTTGCTCTATTTTTGAACAAGTTGTAGGACCATATCCCCTATTATGTGAGCGTTTCTGGATGTTCTACTCATGGTAGCATCAGAGGGATTGTTCGTACTTGGATGATCGTATAAGCGCTTGAGTCATATTTTCCTCAATGTAGTTGAGATAATCCTCTTTTCGGTGAGATTCATCCTTGTCGGCAAATAGCTCCACTCGAGGAGATCTTAGTCTTAGTTTGCAGAGGAGCATAGCTTCCACCCTATAGGCCAAGAAAAAAGTTGTTTCACTGTTACCTAACTACCGGTGGTTCGGAGTACTGATAATACTGATGGCATCTCAGAGACCCATGCTTTTGCATGGGCGTATATGCGGTCGAGGATGTGGGTTTTCATTCCTTGTAGTATGAGGCCATTGGCCCATTTGACCTATCCATTGCTCTGTAGATGGGCTATAGATGCGAAATAGATCTTGGTGCCGAGTTCCTCGCAGTACTCGATGAATGCCATGCTAGAAAACAGAGTGCCATAGTTGGTGATGATCTTGTTCGGGACACCAAACCTGCATACGGTGTTTTTCATGATGAATCGTTTGGCGGCTTCCGCGGTGATCTTTGCAACTGGCTCAGCCTCGATCCACTTAGTGAAGGCATCAATGGTGACTAAGAGGAATTTGAAGCCCCCAGGTGAGACCGGAAAGGGCCCCAGAATATCTAGCCTCCATGTCGCGAAAGGCCATGATAATGGTATCGTCTGTAAGGCTTGAGCGGGTTGGCGAACGCACCTCCCATGAAATTGGCACTGATAGCACTATTTAACCATTTCGCTCGCATCGTGGAGAGCCATAGGCTAGTAAAAACCTTGTCTGAAGGCTTTTCTGACCAGGGTTCAGAAGGAAGCATAAACTCCACATACCCCTCCATGGATCTCTTCGAGTAATTGGATGCCCTGCTTCAGAGGGATACACCTCATGAGCACTCCGTGAGCCCCTCTCCAATAGAAGATGCTGTCAACTAGGGAATACATCCTGGCTCTGTGGGAAACCTGCTCGGATAGTGCTTATTCATTGGGTAAGTCTCGATCTTGAAGGTACGTGCGGATGGGAGCCATCCATGATTCTTCGTAATCGAGGGGAGCCACAAGTGCCCCTATGACCCCTTCTGGGGCGTGAGGGCCTGGTGCCATCCTTGAATGGCTATAAGTCTCGTGGACCACCACTCCTTCGGCCGCAACGTCTGTATTCGCAGAACCAACCTTCTCATCTGTTGATACTGCTGACAGCGCAAGAGTCTTTCTAGAAAGATACGGGGTGTTCTTGGAGATCGTGAGGATGCCAGGCGGGCAAGACTATCGGCTAGATAGTTATCCTTCCTAGGGATATACTTGACCTCGAGTCCAATGAGCTTCTTCTCTAGCTTCCTCACCTCCGCAAGGTAAGTTGTCATGGTCTTCTCCGAGGTTTGATACTCCTTGCTAACTTGCCTCACTACCAACTGTGAGTCCCCACTCACGAGAAGACGGCGGATGCCAAGCGTAGAAGCTACTCGGAGACCGGCGAGCAAACCGTTATACTCGGCTACATTATTGGTGGCCGAGAATTCGATCTGGAATGCATATTGCAGGCGTTGTCTGGTCAAGGAGGTGATGACTATCGCAGCCTGAGTCGTTGAGTGTTAACGACCCGTCGAAGTGCATAGTCTATGCTTTGATGTTGTTAGTTGGTGCATGTTGGGGCAATGCACGGGCTCGACCACTCGGTGACAAAGTCGGTGACTGCCCTTGATTTGATAGCGGTCCACGAGGTGAAGCGGATGTCAAACTCTCCAAGTTCAATGGCCCACTTGGTGATTCATCTGATCGCGTCTCTGTTGTGGAGGATGTCTCCAAGTGGAAAGATGGTCGGTATGATGATTTTGTGACACTGGAAATAGTGTCGCAACTTATGGGAGATGGTCAGCACTGTGTAGAGTAATTTTTATACTCGAGGGTAACGCTCCTTTGGTCCATGAAGGACTTCACTGACGTAGTAGACTGATCGCTGGCACTTTTCCCGTTTGTTAGGTTCTTCGTGTTCGACCACCAAGACGCCTCTTACAGCTCGTGGTTCAAATGCGATGTAAAGCACGAGCTCATCTTCTGGGTCGGAAGCAACTATCATGCGAGAGGGTCAAAAGATATCTTTTGAGGTCTTGTAACTCTGAATCTTCTGACCATTCTAAGCCGTTATGTTGTCTTAGCAATTTGAAGAAGGGAAGACCTCGATTTCCAAGTCAAGAGATAAATCGATTGAGTGTGGCCATGCATCCGGTTAGCTTCTATCTCATACAGATCTTGGTGACTGCATGTTAATGATGGTTCAAATTTTTTTAGGATTGGCCTCGATTCCTCGCTGGGAGACTAGAACCCGAGTAGTTTTCCTGCATCGACTCCAAATGTGCACTTCTTTGGATTGAGCATGATCCCAAGAGTACTTGAGAGACCTTGCAGTTATTTAGTTGGTTCGAGTACGATCGGAAAACATCCAGGTCAAACAAAGTTGCCGGGGCAATCAGTTTGGTCAAAAGAGATTTTGACTTCTGACCATTTAACTACCTAATAATTTTGAGGGATTGTGGCCGATACCTCTCGGGCCACCATCTTGTATTGCCTCTTGGATTCATAGGAGGTGGAGCCCCCAAACATGTGGTCAACTGTCCATTGTCCGTTTTGGAAAGTATGTGATCGGACTCATCGCCCGAGTTCGAATCTCGACTCTGGCTCACGACCTACGGCGTCTTTCCCTTGAGCTTCTTAGTCTCCACTTTGACGTATTTTTTAAACACTTGACATTGGCAAAGGTCGTGTTTGTCAATCTGGTGGAAGTCACACCAGACCTTGCCAGGACGCTTTGTCTTTGGTTGTGGCTTATTCTTGCCATGAGATGGTCCAGGGCGTTTGTTGGGAAAGTTTGCCATGACTTCCCCTGTCGTAGTCTTCTTCTCACTGCATCCCTTAGAGGGATTCCTTTTGCGCTTGTTCTTTGAGTCACTATGGAGACCAGGCTGGGGACACTCTATGCCTTGTTCTCGCTCCTTGATGAACAAGAGAGCCTCTTTGGCACTGGATACCTTGTCGGTGATGTCCATTAGTTCTTTGACCGTTCATGGGGCGTCCATGACTACTTCTGTGCACCTGCAATTCCTGCAACCTCGAATAAAGGTTTAGATGACATCATGATTAGTCATCTTTGGAATCTTCTTGTGGACATTGCTGAAGCGTTAGATGAACTCGTGCAAAGTCTCTTTGTCTGTTTGAAACAATAGGAAGAAGTCGTTTGCTTTGCCGGGCGGATAAACATGCCCTGGAAGTTACCCTGGAATTGACTGCAGAGTTGTTCCCACAAGTGAATTGATCAGGGCTGCAGATTGGTTAGCCATGTTCTGACCGGTCCTTTGAGAGCTGTGGGAAGGTAGTTGGTCATGACCTTCTCATTTCCTCCAGCTGCTTTGATGTTTGTCGTGTAGATCTGTAGGATCTCGGTTGGATTAATAGATCTGTCATACTTCTCGATTGACCTGGATTTAAATCGGGATGGCCAGTGGACCTTCCTGACCTCTGAGGAGAAGGCCTGACATCCGCTTACGATTTCCTGAACCAGATGTGGGCATCCTGCTAGCTGGAGTCAAGGATCGAGCCTGGCATCGGTACTGGTGTCGAGAAACAGGGTCCCGGGGTCCTTTTATAGATGATTTGGCCGTACTGGGTATGGACTTATCTCCTAGTAGGACTCCTTATTATCCTTAAACATCGGGATTTACTTCCATGTTTAAAGAGTCCCGGACGCCTGTGGATGTTTCCTTATTTGTCTAGAGACCCTCTCCGAAGCGGATACTACCTTGGGTATCCAGGGTATCCCTAGGCCATTGTGTATTTGTATACGAATACTGTCGTCGTATACGGTAGTATTGTATTACTCATCGTCAAAGTGGCTAGCGGAACAAAAATGGCCATTATGTGAAGTTTTCACTTCACTATCAAATATCTCACACTAGCAAACATGGTGAGTAAATCAAATTAACATGACAGGGAAAATGGCTCTCTCATTTCATATGCAAATATGTAAAGTACCTGCTGATACCAGTGATATAAAACCACGATAAGTAAAAAAAATATCACAGATTTCGGAGTGCCACAAGCCGAAAAGAAGGGGTAGCTGGTGAGATAAGCTCCCCTAACTTGCTGTTGGTAATAAGAAGCTGCTGATACCTAGCTTCCCGAGCTTATGCCTCTCGGACTTTCGAAATTGCCCTCCAACTTCACAAATAAATTACATCGCTTTGCCACATGTGCCCTTCCCATCCCCCCAAACCCCCCTCCGCCTCCTCCCCTGTCCTAAGCCCCAACACCTCGCTCTCATCTCTCCCGTGCCCCCTGCCACTAGCCCTCCTCCTCCCCTGCCGCTAGCGCCTGCTGGCCCTTCTCCTCCCCCGCCGGCAACGGCTGCCCATCCTCCTCCTTCCCCCCGGCCCAGTCCCGAGCTCGCCAGCCCCGTCCCAGGCCCCGCCGCCCCCACCTCAGCCTCCAGCACCTGCCTCCTCCTCCGCTGGTAGCGCCACCCCCTCCCCCCGCCTGCCAGATCTCACCTCCGCCGGCCCCGTCCCCGTGCTTGCCACATCACCGGCATCCCCTGCCCGCCACCGACCTCCCCGGCTGCTCCCTCCCCAAGGTCGCTGGCACGCCACCGACCAAGCCTCGTCCACCCGTCCACCCGTCCACCCCAAGCCCTCTCCTCCGAGGCCAGCGGTCATTGTAGGTTTTTTTTTGCTTCATTTGATAGTGAGTTTCCAGATTGAACAAATATTACTCTTGCCGTGTGGGAACAATGGTGATGCTATAATCAATTATTAATCCCTGTATGTGTGTGTGTAACAACGGCAAAAAAAATTGCTATGATTTAAGCATTTTTGTTACTTAGTTCAGATTCAAGCATGCCCTTTCAGAAATGTTCGTATTCAAGAATTACGCGTCTCGATAATGCAACTAGTCAGGTTTGAGCACATAATGTGCAGTGGAAAAATCTGATTGTAGCAATATTACTTGGAAGCTCGCTTCCAGGGTGCACTCTGATGTTTTTCATCAGTCACATCTGTAATATTTCATCAGGATCCTGTTTCAGTACAAAACTACAAATTCTTATATAAATGAAGCCTATGAATGTTATATAAATGAAGCCTAGGATCGGGTCATGACTGCTTAGTGGCTTGCATTCCTTACATAGTGAATAGATGGGAAAGCGAGTGAAAGAGACAGAACAAAAGCAAACTACCTTACTGGAAAGCGAGTGCCGTATGAATGAATTGTATGTTTATGTGTACTCATAGGTAAAAAATTTTGATATGCTTAAGCATTTAACTACTGCCGTATGGAATAATGAGTATGTGTACGTGTAACCCTAGGTAAAAATACTGTATGTGTATCTGTAACGCAGGTAAATTTTTTTGATATGCTTTATTAAGCATTTGTTACTGCTGGATGAAACAATGTATGTGTATGTGTAACTAGGGTTTAAGGTTTAAAATTTTGATCTAGGGTATGACATACATTGCACAATTCATCACAGCAAATAAGTTCACATCTCAAAAGCTAAAACGAAGGGGATTAGAGCTTATCAAGGCTTCCCCCCACTAGAGCTTCTGTGGGCAGATAAGTTTAAACCGGTTTCTGTACAAGCCTAAACCGAAAAGAAGGGGGCCTAAATATGACAGTCTAAAATAAAGATATTATCGTTTGAACAACCAACAAATAAGCTCAGGGGCACTATAAACTTTCCACCATTCATTACAGCTGATAAGCTCAAATCTCAAAAGCCGTTTTAGAATTGGATAAGAGCTTGTTAGGGCTTCTCCTCACTGGAGCTTCTTGGAGCTATTAAGTTTAAGCTAGCATATGCACAAGCTAAAGCCGTCTAGAAGGGGGCCTACGAGTATTGTAAAACTAATCCTAACATGGGCTGATCTTAACGATGGACACCAGTCATCCCACAGTGATTAGATCAAGAAGCAATCAAAAAACGAGAATCAACACCGATATTTGTCAACAAGATTCAGCCAAAGCCTACATCCCCGGGGCCATTGTCGAGCGCACCTCGCCTTTATTCCTGGATTATCCCCGTCGACATCCTGCTCTCCGAGGGCTAGCCAGTCTGACCATCCTACAGGGCCGGTCAAACCGTCCTCTGCGGGATGACTCCGACAAATCCGAATTGGCTTGTGGTTACAACCATCAATACCCTTTTTATAGAAACCCAGGTTACTCATTTCCAACTCAAACTCTACTAACCATATCCGCTAGTTTTACTATAATTCCATTATGTAACTTATTCGTACACATATTTGACACTTTTCAACAATAAGCGGTTGCAGCATGCAAATAAGACTCCCAGTGTGCTCTAATTTCACTTTTAAAATGAGCACTGAGGCATTCTTACTTGATAATTAATTTATTATTGATGTTCTTTCCTTAGCTAATCTAGAAATATGTCGTCATACTAATCAAAATTTGATACAAACGTTCTCCAACAAAACAGATGAATAATTTTGTATGGGCAAAATTGAGGAGCTGACACTCAACTAGGTGTCTTTCATACTTTGTTTGTCATGACCCCATTTTCCAAACATGGTATAGCCTTTTTGTAAAACAGGACCATGGTATTTCCCCGCAACTGCCAGGATTTACAGCTGCGGATAGAAAGAGTATCAAACCTGCATACGATCAACAAGAAGAGTTTTATCAGTGAAATAGGACCTATCGGTTGATTCTCAAGAATTTAACGGGCTACGAAGCCCAAAACATTACCTACAATCAAAAGATCCTATGAAAGGCCACAGGAAGGCTTGAGTGCGGTCGTAACCCTAACGCGTTAACTGTAGATCTTCCTCTTGATCTTCTTCTAAAAATTGTTGGTGCAGCAATGAGTACATGGAGTACTCAGTAAGCCACAGTGGGAAAGTACCTGTTTAACTATCATGCAAGGATTCTCAAAGGAAGGGACTAGGGTTTCATTTTATTTAATGGATGCATAACCCTAAACTTCACCCTATCAGTAAAACCATATGATTAAATCAATTGGACTTTAAAGTAGTTGTATTTTAATAACCCTGCCGGGTCATCGCCAATTTGATTACCCATTACCAAACTCTACTTATGTCTTGTAGTTGGAATCACCCTTGAACACAGCATCATTAACCAGAAGCACAGCGTATTCGAATACCCTTTATGATTACTCTGCAGAGTTGCTCAGTTTTACCCACATGATATCTATACCTTTTATTGTCACTCAAGATTAACACACTCCCATTGGTGTGTCGACAGAGGTAAGATAACAAGGCTTTTTATCTGCTCCATCTTTTGAAGTTCCTACCCAGGAACACTACATCACTCCTTCCCAATCAATGGCTTATCACCTCATTCGCTTTTGCGGGCCTTCCAGAGAAGAGGAACAGCAAGTTAGTCTATAGTTATTCAGTGGATAGAGCAGATTTACTAGGCCAGGTTTGACAAGTCAAACATGTGGTTGAGCGATTCTGTGTTCATCACTTAGCACAAGGGTTTGGTCCTTAATTGCCATGAGTAAGGTAATCCAACCCATTACCCTTACTCCACGGAAGGGGTATGGCTACATATTCAATACATGAAAGGCCCCATCTTTTCTGTCCCCAACCGTCGGCAATTTCTTTGGAAACCACTTCCTCCGAGCTTTGTCCTAGGGTTATCAATATTTCTACAAATGATCTGGCCTAGCCTCTAATGCCGGTGAAGGATAATGATATAATTTATATTTATCCTAAAATTTTCAAGGTGAGTATGGCCTACAAAGATAACCAGCTGTGGGGTGGTAGGTGTTAACTAATCAATCATGTCATTCAAAAATATAACGGTACTCAAATAGCACGCAAGAAATAATTAACTAAGCTAGTAATGCATAAAATAGCAAGCATGTGGGTTCAACATGAACAAAGGAATGTGACTTGCCTACTGCATCGAGATTGGTTGGATCATTGTCTTCAAGGAGATCCTCACCGTCAGAGTCCCTCTCGAGCGTCAGATCATCACTACTGTGTCCTATTGGCGAAAAGATTCAAACACCATCAGTCCGGGCTCGTCGAATGCGAGCTAGGAGCAAAATGTAAAATTTGTTGGAAAACAATACCATAAATAGGAAGGTAGGGCGTGTGGGGTGTTTAGTAATGGAATCAAGGTTGGAGGTATGTATGGTCGAAATCGGAACATTAAAGAGATGGGAGAGGATATATGATGCGAGTTAGGGTTTCGAACGGAGAATTGAGATATATGTAGAATATGAGGGTTTTGTGGGTTTTGGGTATTAAGAAGCAGAAATTTGGATTAATGATGTGGAGAAATGGAATCGGGGCATCGAGACGATTGAATTGTATATATATATATATACAGTTTAGGGTTTTGGGCCCAACGGGTCGGACCGGGCCCACGGAGTTGTATCGGGCCTGTTAGGGTTTTGGGTTGGGTCAGATTGGATACTGGGATGGGTTGGATTTGGATTCGGATTGGGCCAGATGTGGGCTTAGAGCATCTCCAAGGGATTCTCCATATCTTCATATGGAGAGCTTCTCCAAAAAATTCTCTCCCTATATCTCCACTCCCTCCAACCCATTCTCCATTTCTCATTCTCCATATCCCACTCCCCTATATTTTATTCATATCATACAACTACCATAATACTTTAGACAATTATAACGGGTTTAATTATAAAAGCTATATTTGTAACGGCTAATTTTTTGTTACGGCTATTTGTAATGACTATATTATGAACGGATATATTCCCAACGGCTATATTCCCAACGGCTATATTCCCAACGGCTATATTCCCAACGGCTATATTCCTAACGGCTATATTCCCAACAGCTATATTTTTGGGGTCTATATAAGCAGTGCCATTTGCCCAGACAGGGTATCCCTTCTTGCCACTCTGCTCTCTTCCATTAGAATGAGCTATCCCTACTCTTCACTCTACCAATCTCTCTTGGATTCGTCATCGTCCGATGATGACAACGAATTCCTTGCTGCCACAACATACTTAGCACATAAACATTACGAGTTTATGAATGCTCCACGCCATGGTAGTTCTGTGCAAGGACATCAAGTACTTCAACATAATAGAAGAGCCGAACACTGTAGACTATACCGAGACTACTTTGCAAAGTCCCCTACGTAGGGACCAATGCTCTTCCGACGAAGGTTTGCAATTAGTACTAAATTTCTGTAGCTATGTTTATTCGTCCTCTATCAACGTCTCATTGTTCTTTTCAACACAGGTTTAGGATGAGTAGTCCTCTTTTTTACGCATATTGCAAGCTGTAGAAGAGTATGATGCATATTTTGTGCAAAAAAGAGATAGTGCTGGAGTGCTAGGGTTATCTTCTTTGTAGAAGATTACCGCAGTATTTAGGATGCTAGCATATGGAGTAGCAGTAGATGCAACCGACGATTATGTTCGAATTGGGGAAAGCACTGCTATAGGGAGCCTAAAAAGATTTGTGAAAGCAATTGTAGAAATATTCGGAGATCAGTACTTGAGATCTCCAAATGAGAACGATATTGCCAGATTGCTTGCCATTTGAGAGGAGAGAGGTTTTCCTGGCATGCTAGGTAGCATAGATTGCATGCACTGGAAGTGGAAAAATTATCCGGCAGCATGGCAAGGCATGTATACCGGACATGTGCACGATCAAAGGACCGAAGGTGCCGACTAGAGGGGGGTTTGAATAGGAGGCTAACAAAAATTACTTCTTTTAACTTAATTGAACATGTTAAGCCTTAAACAGGAACCAGGGTTAGCTAGCTGTGTGACAGGTGAGTGACACAGGCAACAGATGATGCGTAAATTAGCATGCAGCTGTCACACAGGTGCCTAACACAGGTGTTCTAAGGACTTAGTAAATGATGAGCAATCAATGTGTCTGTGTAACAGGTAACTGACTCAGGTGTGAGATAAGATATATAGCAACTGAGACACAGCTAATGAAACACAGGTATAAAGGAGATCTGTACACTACAAGAACCTATTAATCCATGACGGATTTAAACTGTCACAGATGTTACCAAAACCATCACGGATGTCAATTTGTGACGGTTCTGAAATCCGTCATGTATATCGCGTCATAGATTGACAGTAGCACCTTTAATGACGGATTCCCCAAACCGTCACAGATGTTCTCCAATCTGTAACGGTCGTAAACCGTCATAGATCAGTCCCCAAGCCCTAGCCAAGCCTAGTTCTCTGTGACGGACTAAACCGTCATGGATTGACATGACGTAGCATCTGCGTGGATCCGACGTGGCAGTCTACGAAGCCCGCGTTGTGTACGGCCCAATATGGTTTTGGGCCCACGTATTATTTCGATCCAGCCCAGCCCATTAGCCTATTTTTGGGCAATCTAGCCCGGCCCACTCGCCCTTTTTTAGGCAACCAGCCCGGCCCTGGCAATCCAGCCCAGCCCATTAGCTTTTTTTTCAGGTAATAGGTTTATTTCAGTCTAGTCCATTGCTATTTTTTGGTCCAACCCAGTAGTCCGTTTGAGTCCATAGCCATTTTTTGGTCCAGCCCAGTAGTCTATTTGGTCCAGCTCACTGATTCACATCTAAAAAAAATTAGTCACAAATTACAACCCATTCTAATTTCACCCAATCTAGGCCATGTTCGAATTTTACTCTATCCAGCCCATTAACTCTTTTTCTTATGTGTTTCTAGGCTGGGCCTGCTTCATTTAGTTCACTGTGCAATCACAATTCAGCAGTTAATTTTGTCAAAATTGATTCTGATCAAGGATACAAGTGCAATGTTAAATAGACAAAGAAGCACATCATCACACAGCACAAGTATTCAAACTCCAGCACCACTGTCTAACAGCAAAATACATGTTGTTCTCCAAACCGTAGCACCACTGTCTAACAACACCACTATCAGCACCACTATCAGCAAAATGCATACATTCATGCATCAATACATCCATCAACACCACTATAAGCAAGATGCATACATTCATGCATCCATCAACAGAATGCATGCAGTTTGCAGCAGCAAAAGCATTACAAAATAGGTTCCAGCAATATCACATTCACATAGCTTCCAGCAATATTTTCTTACCCTGTAGCTGAGCTTGAACGCAACTGGCTTAGCAAGAAGTCAAGTTTTGCATCCAAATCAGCTTGCTTCTTCCTGTTCTCCTCTTCTTTCCTAAGCCTTGCTTCTTCTGATTCCTTTACCTGGTTGGTCAAGTTGTCGATAAGCTCTTGAAGCTCAGCATTTCCCCTCTTCTCCGCTGCCAGTTCTGCTTCAAGGTTGCTAGCACTGGATCTCGCACGCACATGCTGGATCCCCACCTGCTGAAGAAACCTGGGTTTCTTAGTGTGCTCAGCAAGCACGTCAGCTACAGCCTCGGTCACAGAGTTGGATTGTTGGCCATCTTCTGTAGGTTGAGAGGCCTTCTCTTCCATTTCAGTCTAGCAATGCAAGCAAGAAGCATGGTTATGAGAGCACAAGGACAGAAGACTAAATACCATGATCAAGCTTACTTACAATTGCAGCTTGTACAGTATCGGTGTAGCATTTTTTTTTATTGTTGTAGTGGCACTCCTTGAACAAATCCAGTGCAGTAGGTTCTTTATCTTTGTATTTGTCTCCCTGAAACGACATACATGCAGCAAGCTTATATTTGTGTTCGCCACCGCTTTGAGAGTTGGTAAACTATGAAGAAACAACATGCATAGTACAAACATGTATACAATTACTACATGGAAGCAAAATTTCACAAGCTGCACATGCACAGCCACAAGTTTAACTTACCAAATTTTCACAGTGCACCAGGTAGCTGCGTGAACCAGTAGTTTGATGAAACTTGACTTGAGATCGGTTAACTTTGTACTTTTCACAAATCTCCTACATCGAAAGACCAAATACATGTAAGGCACTTTCCAGATTAGCATGTAGAAGGAAGGAGTTTGGTTTTCCGTAAGAAACGTACCATCTTTTTGGGATCCTTCCAGCTTTCCACCAGGTCATTCCACTGGTCATCAGTCATAGATTTGATAGGAGAAGTTCTCCTCACCAAATGGAGTGGGTAAGGATCAAAATACTTTCGTTTGAGCCTATGTCGCTGTTGGCGAAGTGCAGACTTCATCATTTGTGTACAAGCCTTCGTAACTGGCTCAGCATTTGCATTCATCTCGCACTTGTTCTAGTCAGATTAAAGAACATGTATAAAAATCAGAATAACACATAATTGACAAGTTGCTAGCCATTAAAGAGAGAAAGGCTTGGACTATGTACTTACACCAACTTTGCCTACAAAGTTCATGAAGATCCCATTTTGTTTTTTGTAATGCTTCCAGTGCGTAAACACAGGCACATGATTCCTGACTGTGATGTTGCATTCAGTTGCAAACTTTGCAGCAATAAGAGGTGCCTCCGGCCTTAACCTCCCTTCTGGAATGACCAGTGGCAGTTTGCCTCGCTGACGTCGACTCATCCTATTGAGACCTTTTCCCATGTTGGTTCCCCTTTGCCTTGCCTCCTTTGCTAGTTGTGGATCTACAAAGAAGGTAAAGTCAAAAGAATTAAAAAAGTACAGGAAATCCAACTGCGTCAAGAATGGGCGATAACCCAACCGCAATTAGAAAGTATACAAGTTCACTGCTAACTAGAGAACACCATTTCCAAATGAGTAATTATATTACATACCATAACAATGACTTAAAGGATATCAACAATGAATGTTCACAAAATTTTAAAATAAGAACCATATAAGTCGGTATTTTGAGCTTCTTTTACACAGGAAGATGCAGTCAGCAGGATGACAAAATAAAGCCTATATGCTTGAATTGCTGACTTTAGATTCTAAGATTTCATTTGATGGCTAATCCCTAGGAAAAATATGTATGTAAAGGTCTGCACGATACCAACTCAACATACTGATACAGCATTTCATAGAAGGATAGATTGAGCAACAAGCTTTAACTCAACAAACATGCTAGAAAGTTTTAGGGTGTTATTACATGCCTTGAGAGTTATTGTCAAGTTGAATTTCCTGATCTGGTTGGGCACTACCATCACCTTCCTCGGTGGCCGTCTGGTTCTCGTCATCGCGATGGGCAATGAGATCACCTCCGTTGGCCATCCAGTTGTCATCATCCCGATGGGCAAGGTCATCATCTTCTTTTAAAAAATAAAGCATCCAGTGAGAGTGCGTTCATAATGGAATCAAAGATAACATAGTAAGAAACTTGCCTTCAACACCACGTTGTGTGTGGTCATCAAAGTTGTGAAAAGTTTCTCCATCTTGGCTAGCACGAACCACAGATGCAGATGCAGTTGGCTTATGGATGTCACTTGCATCAACATCTTTTAGGCCTGATTCCACCAGGAGCCATGTCAACAGTACTTTTCTTACTAGTTTTGTGGCTAGTCTTCTCAGAGTCTTCCAAGCTCTTATAGAAATGAAAATCCTGCATCAATCAACAAAGCATGACAAAAATTATGTTGCATTAGCAAACAAGCAATACAGCTAGCCACTAAATGATGAAATTAGCACCTTAGACTTTAAACTAGCAGGTGTGGACTCAAACGAATCTCCTTCACTGGTATCGTCCTCTTCAAGATGGTACTCAGCTTCAGAGTCATCACTACTATGCTTGGGCTTTGCTTTTTCAGGTGAAATGGAGGTTTTGGTTGCAAAGATCTGTGATTATGTAGGAAGTCCAAGCGCTTGAAGCCTTGCATTGTTCCGCATGCATTGTTTCAGGCGCAACTCTTCTAGCGGATGTATTGGCGGTTCTAAGATGAACGGAGAGATGAACAAAATTACTATTTCTATAACAGTACCTAACAAAAAATTAATATTTTTAGTGACTAATTTTACATCTACACGAGATCGAAATCTACACTTTACGGTACAGGGCCCTTATTTCGTAGGTGCGGCCAGAACTGTAATGAACCACAAGCTCTAGAAGTGAAATCAGTCAGAAGCATGAATTATTTTTTTAGACAATCAACAGAGCTCAGACTATATACCTACTAAAATCAGGCACAAGCATGAATTCTTTTCTTTAGACAATCAACAGAGGTCAGATAATGAAACTACTAAAATCAGGCACAAGCACTAATTCTTTTTCTTTTTTTGACAATCAACAGAGCTCAGATTTTATACCTACTGTCTTGCATCCTCGGGGTAGCTTCGCTGCAGCCCTCTTCGGCATCACGAGAAGTGGTGGAGATGTCCTTCAACCAGCGGACGGTGAGGTGGTGGAGGCGTCTTTACAGCGGAGACGTAGCCGGCGATGGAGGGGGGTGATGGTGGGGGGTGGTGGTGGGGGGTGTGGGGGAGATGTAGCCGGCGATGGAGGGGGGTGATGGTGGGGGGTGGTGGTGGGGGGTGTGGGGGAGACGTAGCCGGTGATGGAGGCGGGAGGGGGAGGTCGAGTAGTGGCCGATGGGCGATGGAGGGGGCTAGGGTTTGGTCGCCGGGGGGTGGTGGTGGGGGGTGGGGGGAGACGTAGCCGGAAAGGGAGATGTGGCCGGCGGTGGAGGAGGAAGTCGTGGCCGGCGTGGAGGTGGAGGAGCGGCCGGCGTACGTGGCGGAAGGGGAGGTGTGGGTAGTGGGTACCGGTGCAGGAGGAAGGAAGTGGTTTTTCTTTTTTGAGGGAAGGAAGGGAGTGGTTTGGGGGCGACGTGGCACGGGTCGGGGTGTGGGGTGGGGATTATTAGTCTTTTGCCAAAATTTCTAGAGAGGTGATGATTTTGGGTTGGCACCAATTCGAGCTAAAAATGGCCGTGTGCGCGCCAATTCGAGCCAAAAATGGCCGTGTGCCTGCTGACCATATTTTAGAATTTTCTAGAAGATATGTTATACATCTATATCATATTTGATATTTGTTACATTATATTATGGTGAAAGATTGTTAATAAAACATGAACTATCTTTTTACTAGTAAATGGCACATGCTTCGTATTTCGTCCCAGGTCAATATAAATGGCTAATTTTCAAAATGTTATGGCAGTTTGCTAGTTCTCTTAGATTCAAAAGTTTTGTGGACATAAACACAAACACTTGGTGGTCAAAATACCAAGTGTAATTTATTATTCAGTTCCTTTTAGATTGAAAAGTAAATATTTGGATATGGAACAGATTTTCAGCATCTTATTCACAGAAGCAGAAAAGGTTTAGTAGATCATCAAGATTTTAGAAATCAAAATTGTTCTGTTACCTTCCGAAAATTATGCTTACTTTGGCTGATCGTCGCCGGCAGTGTGAGCAGGGAGTGGCATGGTGGGGGATGAGCTGCTTGCCGCAGCCTGTGGAGAGGGCGCGTAGGGCGGTGGACGACCGCGAATCCGAGACATCCAACCCACGTGATCCTCGCTGCACACCAAAGACAAGATCCTCAACTCCGGTGGCCCAGGTTGACATTGTCTTCCGATTATCCTCTAACAATCTCTCCACCATGCAATAGAGCGGTGAGGCAGAGATCGATCGTCTGACGGACATCGGACAACACTTGAAGAGTGTCGGCACTGAACACCATTGCCGTCGCCACTTCTTCTGTAATAACCTATACCTAGTGCGAACTCGCGGTGCGCTGCACTACCTTGGACATTTTATCAGAATCACCATGTGATGCACAGATGGGGGCTGCCACCCCATGTTCGACCTGAACGCTCGGATTGTTTTCAAATGCGTGAACATTTATAAAATTTTAATGAATAGCATCGTTTGTTACTGTATCCTATAGGCGATGCGATGCTCCCGCTCGCACTAAGCGACGCATAGCAGATAAAAATTTTATGTTTTCTGAAGAACTAAACACCTAATAAATAGAGCTGCACATGTCTATCAATCAGATATCCTCTATATAGCGCAATGGCAAGCCACCTATCAATCTAATCGCAGGTCTTGGGTTCGAGCCCTAGGTACCACACTTTTTTTGGAATTAACTCAACGGAAGCCTTTTTTTGGAATTAACTCAACTGCAGCCTTGCACTGAACAGCACACACACAGATCACATTCAGAACAACCCACACATATTTGCACATTCAGAACACAACAGACATATTTGCACATTCAGAATGCAACTGAATCAAAAGCCTAGTACATTTTCGATGAACTGAATCAAAGATGAAATTGCACATGTAACAAATGGATTTTTTTTATAGAATTTCTATATTTGATGAACTGAAGCTGACACTACAAAACAAGTGCTTGAAGCAAGCCACATAAATTCTTCACCAACAATTCTTCACCAATGCTTCTGTGTAGCTCCATAATTAAAGAAAATCAAGTGCAAGTGGTGCTTCTGCTTGTTGTAATAGTCCAGAAAGGAATATCATAAGCTTTTAGATTATTATCACATATTATGCAATAGAATAAGACTAAAGATAGTACCTTGTATGTTAAAGCATCTACTCATCATCGCTGTCGATATCCAGTGTGGTGACTTCTTCGTTTTCGCTGCAATACTCCATACCTGTGTCATCTGCTTCACCTTCGCTGCCATCGTCATACACTTCTCTGTTTTTGTCTTTCATCAAACGGGCAACTACATCAGCTTCAAAAATAATGCCTTGCTCATCATCTCTATGTAAAGGCTCCTCGGATATAAGATCGAAAACTGCTCTTCGCCTACCCTCCTCATCACAACACTCCTCCTCTTGATATGCAGGAGCAGTGAAAGGTACACCCTCAGTTTCACTAATATTGAAGAGATGCCTATGGTCGATTGTTTGCACAACTTGCCAATTTCTCCCAAACTTTGTGTCTGGCAGATAGAAGACCTTTCTTGCCTGAGTAGCCAGAATGAAAGAATCATTCTTGTACCATAAACTTCCAACATTGATGCTTTTAAAAAATCCATCATTTTTAAGTTCAGTCCTCTTCCCATCAAGCTTAAACCAGTCACATTTAAACAAAATAACTGACCTGTCGTCCAAGTTATAGTCTAACTGAACGATCTCTTTCAGGGTTCCATAAAAATCAATGACCTTACCGTCATGTTTACCTTCGGTTATGACTCCACTGTTCTGTGTTTTCCTATTGTTATCAAGGTCAACAGTGCTAAATCGAACCCCATTCACTACGCATGATGAGTATTTCCTTACTCTCGAATCAGGACCACAGGCCAAGGCAAACAGATCTTCATCTACCTCTTCGCCATCCTCATTCTGCAGCCCCATGATCTGCAACAGCACACACAAGCACATACATTAGAATCTGTAGTGAAAATCTGATAACCAAAAATTGTAACTAGATGTGAATGAAAACTAACATAGTTCCTGAACCATGTCTGAAATCCTTCCTGAAGCTTTGTATCAATGTTTGGCACCCGTTCTCTCTCTAACTCATCTCTGAACATTCTGTACAAAAAAATTAGTCAATAGATCACATATGTACGACAGAAAGGTAACATACGCAAGTTCAAAAGTGAGAACATACCCGATATATTTCTTAGATTGACTACAGTTGTTCAACACATACCACAACATTTGATCAAATTCTTTTTTATCATATACATATTCATATGCTGACGTAAAATTAACTCCATGCCCGAAAACGTCAACACCATAGGCTTCTTCATCTGAAAAACCTATATTTCTCTGTTCCCGATTAAATCTTGTTTCAACATCATCATCCATGTACTTGGAGCAAAATGTCAAGCACTCATCGGCAATATATGCCTCAGCAATCGAACCTTCTGGTCGTGCCCTATTCCTCACATAGCGCTTTAAAGTATACAACCTCCTTTCAATTGGGTACATCCACCCATATTGCACAGGACCTCGGAGCAATGCCTCTTCAGGTAAATGTATAGCAAGGTGCACCATCACATCAAAGAAAGCAGGGGGGGAATTTTCTCAAGCTTGCACAAAATTACAGGAATTTTCTTTTTCATTTCAACCAACATATCCTTGTTAAGAGTTTTGCTGCACAATTCCCTAAAAAACTTGCCTAACTCAGCTATTGCTTGATATATATTATTGTCCAAAAATCCTCTCATGCCAGCAGGTAAGATTCTTTGCAAAAGAATGTGACAATCATGTGTTTTTAGGCCTTGTACTTTGGTTCCATCAACACTTGTACATCTTGAGATGTTGGAAGCAAACCCATCTGGAAACTTTAACTCCCTCAAAATTGACAAAATGCAACCACTTGTTCTTTGGACAAGGTATATCGGGCTGGAAGCATCACATATGAGTTTCTTTCCTCCCTCAATTGCAGCCCCTTTCTAATATTCAAATCTTTGAGATCAATCCTAGCATTAATTGTGTCCTTTGTCTTTCCCTCAATGTTCAGAATTGTTCCAATGAGATTTTCACATATGTTTTTCTCAATGTGCATGACATCAAGATTATGTGTCAGCTTCAAGTATTTCCAATACTTCAAATCCCAAAAAAAACCCTCCGGCTCCAAATTGGCACATGACTCTTCTTGCTGCCCAAGTCAGAACGCTTCCTTTTCCTGCTTTTTTGTTGTTCCCCAGTTCTAACCTTCTCCAATTCTACTTGCAGCTCTTCCCTAGAGAATTTACCTGGCTCATCATTGCTTTCATGAAGACCAACAAATTCATTGTTTCTCCGCAAACGATGGCCCCTTGGAAGGAAACGATAGTGCCCAATATACGCAATTTTGTTCCTTAGGCCATATGAAAGTGGGTGCTTGTCACAATGAATACATGCAAAATAGCCTCTTGTGGTACGCCCTGAAAGAGTGCTCAAAGCTGGGTAATCGTGAATGCACCATAGAACTGCGGCATGAAGATCAAACATTTTTCCACTAAGAGGATCATATGTACGCACACCCTTCCAAAGCTCAAGTAAATCTTCTACAAGAGGCTGTAGAAAGACATCGAAGTGCTTGCCAGGTGATTTAGGACCCGGAATTAGCAGAGCCATCATGAAATTTGATTGCTCCATGCATGCCCAGGGTGGAAGGTTGTATGGCACAACAAATATAGGCCACATACTATAGTTTGTGTTAAAGTTGCCAAAAGGATTGAACCCATCAGTGGCAAGGCCAAGTCTAATGTTTCTGCCATCTTCTGCAAATTCTGGATATTTTCTGTCAAAGTCTTGCCATGCCACACCGTCAGCTGGATGGTTCATTTCCTTCTCACTGGGCTGCCTCTTTAACTTGTGCCATTGTGCTTGTTTTGATGCTTCTTTGGAAATAAACATCCTCTTCAGCCTAGGTACCAGTGGAAAATGCCTCAAAACTTTCTGTGGAATCTTTTTCCTAGCAAGGTCTTTCCATCTTGACAGAGCACAAACTGGGCAATTGTCATGCTTGGCATATTGCTTTCTGAATAGAACACAATTATTGAAGCACAAATGTATAGATTCATATCCAAGGCCTAATTCTTTTAGAAGATTCTTTGCTTCATTATACGAGTTTGGGAGTGTATTGGGTTCAAGGAATGCTTCCGCCAATAGCTTCAATATTTCAGTAAATGCAGTATTGGTGATCCTATGGTATGACTTCATATGAAGAAGCTTTACCACAAAGGAGAACTTTGAAAACTTGGTACAACCATGATAAAGCTGACGCTTTGCCTCTTTCATCACGTTTGCCAAAAAAGACTCATTCTCAGGAGGGTTTGCGCCATTGTTCCCATCTTGATTTTTAGCTTCCTTTTCAGCTTGTTCTACTGCTGTGCGTAGGTCTGCAAACACCCCTTCAAGTCAATCAGCACCATTGTTCTCATCCCCAGTGTCATGCACATCAACAGGATGATCAATAACATCTGCATCAAAGTCCTCTCCGTGATGTATCCACCGAGTGTATGTACTTTCCATGCCATTCATCAATATGTGCTTGTTCACAATGGTCTGATGCAGGTATTTCTGATTAAGGCATTTACTACAGGGGCAGAGTATTTCATCATCCTCACCGAATTTATGTTGAATGAATTTCATAAATTCTTTGACACCATCGATGTATTCACGGGAAAATAGTGTACCATGAACCCAACTTCTATCCATCTGCATTGCAGCAAAAGAACACATCTGAATAAGGTTGCCTAAGAAACTAAGATATTTTTGCTAGATACAGAAGTAAACCCAACAAGGCATTTGTAGGCAATATTTTTCTCTGTTGTTATGGATGTCAATATTTGTACAAATTACTTACTCTACATGCTCTAATATTTTTGTATAGATGACTTTATCTACATGCTCTAATAATTGTACAGATGACAATCTCAAAATTCAGCAAAAAAAAGTTGCCAGAGACATACCGTGGCTGCCGGCCGATGTTGAGGTGGGGAGCAATGGGAAATTTCAGAACGGAGACACAGCAGCAGTCGGAGGAGGTGGCTGGCGCGGCAATGGCGGCCGGTGGCTGCGTACTAGATCGGCTCGTCGACGCGGCAATGGCGGGCTCAGACGAGGTGGGACGGCACGCCGGATCTTGCAGATGGCGCTGACACGGGACGGCTGGCCGGATCTAATTACCCTAGCCGAGCAGTCGGAGGCGGCGTGGCGGCGCCGACGGGAGCGTGGCGGTGCCGACTTGGCGTGGAGCAACTGGTGCTAACTGCTAAGTCTGCAACTCGGCTGTTTATTTGTTAGTTTATGGTACAGGCCAGGCAAAGTACTAAATTTTAGACACCACAATCCATCAGTTCACGAATCATAGCCCAGCGGTAAGCAGTCAGCGCGTACAGCCGTGAGGTCCCGGGTTCGATCGCCAGTGGCCTCAATTTTTACTAACCCACTATTTAACACACCCATCTGGCATGTGGGCCCTAAAGGTGGGTCCCACGCATAACTGACATGCGGGTCCATCAGCAACCCAGGTGGTGGGACTCGTCTGGCATGTGGGCCCTACAGGTCGGTCCCACGCAAACTGACATGCGGGGTCCATCAACAATCCAGTGGGACCAACGAATCCTGACAGCTGGGTCCCATAACGAGCTGACTACTGGGTCCCACTACTAGCAGACAAGTTGGGCCCGAGCTAGCTGACGTGGCTCAGCTCCAGCACGACATATCAGTAGGCGCAATCCGTGACGGATCGCACATTGCCAAAAAAAACATTGTCAAATCTGTGACGGATTAGTCTCTCACAACTATGACGGTCATGGTTGTCCATCATAAAGACACCACCGTTTTGGGCACCCCATCCGCCTCTTGCGGATCCATGACGGTTTTTGGAAACGTCACGAGAAAACCATCACGGATTAACAGGTTTCTTGTAGTGGTAACAGATGAACAGAATAAGTCTAAGATCTCACAAGCAAGCAAGCAAGCAGGAAGCTAAAAACAATACAGGAAAGTACTCAAGGAGACAGTGTGTTTTTCACCGAAGTTCCCAGCTCTTCACAGAGTGGTACGTCTCCGTTAGAGAGGCTACTTCGAAGAGATCGCCAGCACCAAATCGTGCTTGTTCTCCGAGTACCTGACGTTCAGGCCTCTTCCTTTGCTTGTGGAAGTCCTTTTGCTTGCAGCAGGTAGACTTCGATTCACCTTCACAAACGTCTGGTTCAGCCCACACAAGCTTAGGTGATACCAGCGACTCCTACACCCGTCTAGGAGTAGACACCCCAAGAGTAATAGATTCAGCAGCAACAACTCTTGGGGGAACCAATGCTCTTTGCTCAAGAACTCTAACTCTCCCGAACTCACACTTAGGAAACTTTGGCTTTTGTTCGGTGGGAAGAGGCTTTGCAACGGTTGAATATGATTCACTGGATTGGCAAAGGTTGGTTGGTTGAGGTCGAAGACCTCCCTTGGTCCCCTATATATATAGAGTTCGCAAGAACCCGACCGTTACACTGTTGCCACGTAGGATTAAGTGAGCCACCGGTGACAGGCACCGGTGACACAGCTACACACTACGCCCAACCTATAACCGGCTCGAGCAGACCGACACTTGTGTCACCGGAGGCTGACACAGGTGAACCTTTAACTGACGTAGCAGCACTACTCAGTCCAGTTCTGGCACACGATATGCCCTCAGCATACAACACTCTCTGAAACCTAATAAGGAGAGAACCTCTGACAGCCCTCTGACTCAGCAGACAAGCCATCGCAGCACAGGTTCCTTAGCATTTACAAGCTCTCCCTAGTACAGAGATGTACCTGAGTCACAGAGCGCTAGACCACCTGTGACACAGCTGTGTCACACCGATGACTCTAACCCCTAGGGTTTTCTACTGCTAGCACTGCAGAGTGCAAGCACAAAACCAGTTTCACACTTGTGCAAAACTGTTAACACAGGGCCACTATCCTCAAAGCATTAGTGCCACTGTCCAACATCCTGAGCATTGAGCAATTAGAACCTCCACGGATCATTACTGTATCATCCCTCTTGATAGTACGGGTTTTTCCTATGGACTCGAAGAAACTAGCAAATCTAGGTTTTACCTGCCCACCAACTGCAGTCACGGCCCTTGACGCATCAAGCCACCATCACCTTGCTTGCAACTCCTTGCACAGCACCGGCTTCTTCACAGCTGTGGCATAGCTACCTAGCACAGCTATTCCTTAGTCCTGGAAACCACCCTTGTACCCTTTTTGGTGGTCATCCTTTCCCTGATGACCCTTCTTTCTGGAACCTACTAACCAGCCTACACTCAATGTAAATGAGTTGCCATTAACCATCAAAACCAACTTGGGTCCTAGATACTCTTTCACACGAGCCCACAATTATTCTAGAAGCTGTTGCTTCGCAAGATCACTGGATTTGGCATGCCTTTTTTGGTTTACCTGGGTCTCATAACGATATCAATGTTCTACATCGTTCCTCTCTATTTGCAAAGTTAGCTGAAGGGGAAGCTCCAGAAGTAAATTTCTCCATCAACGGCCATGACTACACAATGGGATATTACCTGGCTAATGGCATATATCCTAAATGGGCAACATTTGTGAAGACCAGACCTTCTGCATCAACACCTCTGCCATAGTTGGTGATGGGGGAGGAACATTATCGTGACCAGAGTCACGACCTTGATTACGAGCGGCAGGCTGGCTACCTTCGGATGTTCGGCCATCTGAATCAAAGAATAGATGTTGCCACAAATTTATGATCGAATCACATGGAATCTTGAACGGAATAAATTCAAAAGAATTTCACGATTTACAAGATGAACCGAATCTGAACATATCAAGGGTGTAACGATAGAGTTGGTAATAACCGGGACAAGGTAAGAGGGAAGGTAAGGATTCCCTGCACACGTGAAGTCTAACTTTTGAATGGAGCGAAGAAGTAGCAAAGCCATTTTTCAACCAAACGAAGAGGTAAGGAGAAGAACTAGGATCGAAAAGGATAAGAAGGAAATAGAATCACTACTTATGCTTTTCGCAAATCTTTTTTAAGTTCAAATAGTTTTCGTAACTTCTAGACCCAACAACGGCCAAGACAAAGGTTGTCCTACAGTCAGTCCTGCTCTGATACCAAAGCTGTCGAACCCCAGAATCCATAACAGAGAGTCTTAAGTGAAACCACCCGCTAAGTCGGAACGTCAACCCCGACCTCAACTCCTGGGTATCAATTCCAAGAGGAGTGGAGTGATATGGCTCCAAATAGCCCGAGACGTCAACCCCGAACTTTCTCCGGCAAACTAATGCGCGGGTCAAGTAGGGTGATATGGTCTCCTCACTCTTTTCCTACTGAGCTGGAACGTCAATCCCAAACTCGTCCCGGCAAATTAATGCTCGGCTGGAGTAGGATGATATAGTTCCCAACCTCTCAGTAGCAGAGTCACTTCACAGGGGTGATTAAACCTAATAACTCTATGATATAAACTCTGAAATTCTACCCACAACATGTGCTTCATCAACATACACGCATGGCACGTGAGCAGGCGAAAACAACTAGATTTCACAGCAGTAACTCTACGACTGAAACTGCAATGTTATAAGTTCTTGAAACTTAACAAATTATATTCACGAAAGGGATCCAAAGATCCAACTACACAGCGGAAGAATGATTAAGGCTACGAAGCCGAAATGGTAAGGCCAAAAGTGGCAACAGAACAAACCGAGCTGCCAAACCCCGGGGACAGGATCACTGCCTGGGATTTCCAGCGACTAGTCGTTGTGGGCGTCGATCTCTATGTAGAAACCACCCTCGGAAGGGGTAGTTCCCTCTGCAGCAAAAATGTCAACGATAGCAGGGTGAGTACAAAATTGTACTCAGCAAGACTTACAGTGCGGAAATTAGTAATAGACGTGCCAAGTATCAATAAAGGGGTAATTGTGGACTATTTTGCAGAAAGCAAATTTTACCTTTGTCAATAGAAGTAAGTAGATGAAAAACCGACTACCAGAGTACTTTCAAAAGGAGACGAGTCGAACACTTCGCGAGCATTCCTTACTGCAGATCACCACACCTGAAATCCCCCGATTCTTCCTCAACCACCCTAGGAGGAAGCAATCGCTAACACCACACCTTAAAGTTGGCAAGTTTTAGAGTATTGTTGTGGTTGTCTAATTCGATGCAAAATCTTACCAAGCTGTCCATAACCGCGGACACGGCTATTCAAACAGTTCAAACCTTGCAGGGGGGCACATCTTTACCTACACGTATCGATTGTCTCCTAGTGCCATCGTGATTGACACACTTTCACGAGGTGTGCTGGCGGAGGGTGATCGAACACGACCGTTACAATGCTTTTGACCTAGGTATGAGCCACCCGTACGGGCTAGTCCATGTGCATCAGTCCGGCCGCAACCGCGACACGGTCCCATACGTTGTGAATCGAGGTACATCCCCGGTCTCCCAGACCGTGTGTCCACCCCACCCTTATATTGAGATGCCACACCACATTCCTTCTTCACGCACACGGCAAATGGAAACGGTGAACTAATGCAGCTCATACACTAAGTCTAGGCAAATTATTTAGTCGTGGGTGGCCCCATAATCCACCCGTGTAGAAGTACGTGAATCTTGGTTCGAAGGGACACCGGTAACCGGTCCTTGTGGGAAGACGAGACAACCCACCATGCTCCCAGCCATGGCCTCTCGTCTAAACCCAGATATGATTAAGCAAGTTCATTAGTTATCTCAGTGAACACCCACCTACCACGTAACCCATCCAATAGTGTGAATTTGTCTGCCATCCAAGAAATTATGACTTCTACATGTCTAAGCATTAATAATATAGCAAGCATGATAACAGTATACACTATTCTACTCTAGATAGGTTGGGATGGTGGTGGAGTTATTTGAGCGACAAGGTGAGTTTTACACACAGGAATAGGGTTCTGCTTAGCGAAAAAATAGTATTTGAACGCATGTGATAATGAATTTGAAAACAACTAATACTTTGCAAATAGTAGGAGTTTACAATGTGACCAAAGGGGCTGCTTGCCTGGTTGCTCAGCAACGGAACCCTGCTCGTGATCGAGGTGGTCTGCTTTTGGATTTTCCGGCTCTAACGAGGAAGAACGAAAACACCGGAAAAGAAAAGGGCATAACCGTAATTATCAAAATGCTGAACATCGGCATGAGATAAAATGTATGCCATGGCATAGAGGATGCAAAATAAAGACTAATGCAAGTGGAATCAATTTAATCGGAGTCCGGATGCATAAAATATCACGATCCGAAAATCCTCCGGCTAATCGGAAACCCTAATTTGAGTTTTTAGCCAATTATGTCTTTCCTAGCATGCAAACATGTATGGAAATGACATTTTTGAATAGATCTCATTTTTCTGAACATTTTGATATATTATTTGCATTTTTCTGATTAAAGACGAATTTTCTATGAATTTTCCAATATTTAATCCATTTTTAACCCTTTGTTGTATTTTTCTCAGTAAAAATAATGTTTAAATTAATTTAAATAGCACCAGAGGCTGACAGGTGGGCCCTACTGGTCAACTTTGACCAAAATTGACTAAGTCAATGACAGGTGGGGCCCACTGTCATAGATTTTCTAATTTCTTTAGTCTTTTCTTTTTATTCCTTACCATTGGGGCCCACGTGTAATAGAGACAGACCTAACCAGTCCATTAAATACACTGTTTGTTATTAATCAAAGTCATTAATTGGTCATTTAGCTTTAATTGCTAATCATTAGTTATTAATAAAGGCATTATTCGCAGTGTTAAACACTTAGCATTTATTACACTGATTAAGCATGTCTTAACAGCCATTTTAGTGGGCATTAATGGAGGCATTAAACGTGTCTTAAGACACGGATTAGGGTCATAATGACCCTAATCACTGCCGTCGGCCGGTCAACCCGAGCCTCAGTCGGGCCTGGGCACGGTGGGGGAGGTTGTCGCCACCGGCGGCGAGGCGGCTCTCGGGACCCAGCGGCAAGCGGCACAAGGGACGGCGGCCGAGGCTTACCGACGACGGGGTGGCTCCGGCGAGCGGCGAGACTCCAAGGCCGAGGTAGCAGGAGGGGCGCCGGGGCGGTGAGGAGCTCGGCGAGGCGGGAAGGGGAAGGGGGCCGGCGGCGGGGGCTTGGGAGCGGAGCGGTGAGTGCGGTGGGGATGGCTCGGTCGGACGGCACCGAGGGAAGGCGAGCGGGGTAGCACGGGGGGCAGAGCGGCGGTTAGTTCGGGAGGGAGCGGAGCCGGAGACGGCGGGAAGGGGCTAGGGCGAGGGTGGAGAGCGGCCGGGGCTCGGGATCGGGGGCGGAGCGAAGGCGGCGGGCTCGGCCGAGGAGGCAAGCTCCGGTGAGTGAGGCGGGGCGAGGCAAGAAAGCGGGAGGAGCGGTGGTAGGGAAGGGGTGGATAAGGCCAGCGGGTAGAAGGAAAAAAAGGGGGTGGCGGCGGAAGGATAAGGCAGCCGGGATGGCTTGAGGGAGAAGGAAAGGAGGCGGGCTGGGCCGGGAGAAGAGGGAGATGGGCCGGGGGCAGGCCCATGCGGCAAGGGGGGGAAAATTTTAGGTTTTAGGGTTTTTCTTTTTCAATTGCCTTTTCTGTTTTCTTTTATTTCTTTTCAAATTTGATTTCTTTTCATTCTCTTTTCTGTTTTCAATTCCCTTCTCCCTTCTAAATTCATTTCAACGAACCACTAGAGTTAAGTCCAAAGTGAGAGGTTCGAGAGGTTTTAAGTCAAGGTTTGAATTCATTTTAAACCTTCACATGAAATTTGGAAACTTGCCGAGTATTTCAAAAATTTCAAAAACTTACTCGATTTTAGGTTCATGAGTTCATGCCATGCAATGCATATGATGCACATTAGAAGTCTTGCAAAATCAGGGATGTTACAATGTAATTCCTACGCATAAATAAAAATGACCATGTTGTGTCCAAATAGCAGTAGTTTCAGCAAAATACACAGTACAAATAGTAGTAGTCTAACCAAAATACACGTTACAAGCACATGAATCCCTACCTACCGAATCGACGAGCAATGATCTCCCTTTGAAACCCCAAGTAGTACTCCTGCTATGGCATGGACATACCAGCAACGTCCATGGTCATAATTCTCTCATCGTCCGTCCACCTCTTCAACTCTAACTTCTCCTACTCCAGTGCAACCTTCTCTTGCTCCAGTGCAATCCTATGTTTATCATTTGCCACCTTCACTTGCTCCAATGCAATCTTCTCTTGCTCCAGTGCATATGCCTCTCTGTACCGCTCTTCCTTCCTCATTTCTTTCTGGACTTCCATGTCTCTCTTCTTCTCCTAGATGTTGTCCAATGCCTCCATATACTGGCTATCCCCAGTACTACTCGTACTACTCTTAGCTCGACGGTTCCGCTCTTTGGCCGCCTTCTTACCAGTTGGTCTTGTGAACGGATCCGTTTGAGTGGTGGGAGCATCTACATCAACATCTATAGGGGTAGCACTAGAACAAACAGGACTAGAAGTACCTGGAGTTGAGTTGGAGCAAAGCTTCTGCTTCTTTTGTGACAACCTGTCAGACCACTTAGGGTGGTGCTGTAAAACATTCCAACAATGCAAAATTGGAAAGCTTTACCCTCTTCCTCCTTATACAGAGCACAAGTCTGAATAATCTGCAAAACAATATATGTATTACAAAACTAGCTAGCTACTAATATCCTATATGAGCGTATTATCGATATATGAATTTACCTTGTCCTGTTGCGTGACCCCGCTCTGTTGTCGTCTTGATATCCGGTCAAAGCACCCACAGAACTTGTTCACGTGTTCTTGAATTTAAGACCAACGGTGCAGAAGGGACTGCTGAGAAAACACGAAGTCCTTGTTGTCATGGAAGAAAGCATGGATTCGCTTCCAATAGGTTGAGTGAGACTGTTCATTACCCTGTGCTGCATCCAAACTTATGTTGAGCCAAGGGGAGACCAACATTTCATCTTCCTTATCATTGAAGTTCTTTGATCTCTTGCTAACACTCTTGTTTGGTGGAGCATCCTGTTGACTTGGCATTTTTTGCTCCTCAACGGGGCTACAGTTTTGCATAACAGGTTAGCATAAAATGATTCCATACTCTATATTTTGTGAAGCACAAGTCAATAGAAAAATACAACATAGAGCAATTCCATACTAAATAACACACAACAATATATCAACAACAGATCACACATAAGTTGCATAATTGTCATAACACAATAGTCGATACATAAAGATACTTACTAGCATTTATCATTTCAACTTAGATTCCTACTTTACTTAACTAGTTTACATCCAAAATATCCTTAAACCAACCGTGGAATCATCACTATCAAATTCAATGCCGTCGTCTTCGCACCGCTGATAAAAATCCGGTCGGTCACTATGATCGCTCTCATAGTCACATGGCTTAAGATCAGCGAGGTCAACATTCTCTTCCTCTTGGTTCACCTCTTCATCAAGTAGTTTTAACTCTTCTCTTGCAAGCAAATCCCTTGATTGCAACCCCACTTGCCCAAGTTCGTCCGCAAATTTTTCTATTTGCTGAAGCACAATGTTTATATCACCTATGCCAAGACCCACATTGGTTGCTAAGCTATCTAGGCTAATTCTTAATTGCACTCGCTATGTCCTCTAACTCGTGGATCGTCCATGCCCAACCTTCATTCCTTTTCTTCCCTTTATTATCCATCTTCCGACTAGTTCCTGCAACAAATCCATGTTTAATACGCATCAAAAACACATGAGCATGCTCCGTACGTACACATAAACATGGCTTTCACAGCAGCTACAACAGCTAGTCTTGGCACACCTAATTTAGGTATAGAAAATAAGAGAAATTCTTCTTGGCTTTCATTTCAGTCATATCTGAAATATAAACAAGCAGTTGTACACAGCTATCACAACTATATGTAGATAAATTCAAGATACACTGCTTGGCAATGCAATGGGAGATGAAGGGCATACCAAGCTTTGTTTGAACAAGAATTATGGGCAGACCAAAACCTATGTGGCTTACTTCAGGAATGCACTGCAAAATCATAAGCAGGTTTTGATTTTATGTTCAAGTTTTCAGATCACAGCACTGCACAATGGAAAGAAATAGTAGCTTACCTTACAATATGCTAGATTTCTGCACATTACAAATCAGTACTCAACAACCAGCACCTTTATTCTTCTTCCATACACAACTAGAACAAATTCCACAGATGGTCTCAATTCCCTTTTCCTATTGTAATTCTTAATCAAAACGAATAAAATTTCTATTTTTCCACTAGAACAAATTCCACTGATGGTTTCAATTCCCCTTTCCTGTTGCACCTTTGTTCTTCTTCCATACACAACTGTGCTAATTCTTCCATTCTAGAACAAAATCTAATCGAAACAGTGATTGTAATTCTTAATGGACCTTCAAGTCAACGAACGTACTGGAGTTTCAATTCAGCAAACCATCCAGCCAATCAACCCAAAAATTCTAAGCTAGACCCTGGACTAAATCAGTGGAGTCGAATGGATTACCTCAACTCAGCGGCACACGAGACGACGGCAGTTGCTGGAGGGGAGCTTCGTTGAGGGGACCTGCTCGAGGAGGAAGAGGATTAGTGCTCGCATCCCTGCTCCTACATCCGGCACGCGGCGACGGAGGCGGTACTGCTGAAGGGGACTTGCAACGGAGCCAGGACGGGCGGTGAGGGGAGCGGACAAAGTCGAGGAACTAGATCCGAAACCACTCACTACTTGGCTGTGCTGCTAGATCTGGCATCGCGAAGGAAGCATTAGCGCTGGAGGGAGGCTGCAACGGACGGCTCAGCAATGAGGGAAGCTAATGAAGGAGCAGTTAGGATGAGGAGCCAGAGGAAGGCAACATACCTCTGGATCCGGCGGCGCCTGGGGTCCGAAGGAACGGACACGGTCTCCAATCCGGTGGGAGGCGATGCCGAGGTCGGAGGGGACAAACGCGTTGTCAAATCCAGTGGGGGTGATGCCGTTGCTTCTTGGAGGTGAGGGCAATTCTGGGAGCTACTCGGAGGTGAGGAGACTTGCTGGATCCGGATCAACAACCTCGTTGGGGCTCTTCTCCTTGGTCCGGCGCGGCAATGGGAAGCGCTGCTGCTGGGAATGGCCGCAGTGAAGGGACGCCGATGCGGACGCAAGGCCAAGCAGACCATGCGGCCCTCGGGAGGTTAGCGGGAGGGAGAGCTCCAAGCTCGGTGGTTGGGGGATGCAGATCCTATTCCAGTCCCCAGGAATGGAGAAGGAGGCGAGAGAGATGGAGAACAGGATGCGTTGCAGAACCGGATGCAGAACCCCTTGGAGACCCTTTTTTGCTCACTTTAGCTAAAAATAGAGATAGAGAAGGGGATGCAAATGCCGTTGGAGATGCTCTTACGGTTTAAAAGAATTTGAGCTCACGGCTTTAAATAAAAGAAAAGGAATTCTTTTGCTAAGTGGGCTTGGCCCAAAAGAACTGAGCCGGCCCAATAAGGAAGAGCCGGCCTAGGAAGGGGAAGCCAAGCGGCTCGACTCAAAATTGAGCCGCCCGAGAGGGGCTCAGCTCAGCGTGCTCGGCTCGGCTCGATTTTAAATCGAGCCGGCGGCTTGGATTGGGGAATTCGAGAGGAAAACAGAGGAGGGGTGGCCGCCAGCGACGGGGCCAAATTCGTCGCCGATGAGGGTCGTTGGAGGAGGGGGGAGGGCATCCAAAGGATCTACAGAGGGAGGCGGTTCCATTTTCGAGGAGAGGGAGGAGGATTGCTACGGGTGTCACGACGGTGAGGGCACTCGGGCTCACCTCGCCGGAGTCGGAGGCGTCGGTGACAGGGTCGCCGGGGCTCGGAAAGGAGGAGAAGCAGAGCGGGGAGTTGAGGAGGAGGTGGAGGAGCTCGTGCGTGAGGGAGAGGAGCTCGAGAGGGACCTTGCGACTTTTATAGGAGGCAGGAGCGGTGCGGCCAGGGTGCTCTGCTCATCTCCCGAGGAGATGAGCTCACCGGCGGATAAGCTCCTGATGCTCGATAGGAGCACTGGCTCGGGCAGCGAGCAACCAAAGGCAGACGAGCTCGGGCGGCGAGCTTTTGCAGTGGCGGTAGATCGGCGTAGAGAGAGGTGGCGGTGGCACAGAGGACGAGGAGGAGCTCGGCGATGCGTGGAAAGGCGACGTCGGGGACGGTGCTACTGCAGAGGAGGGGGGTCCACCCTATTACCGGCGTCGAGCGAAGGACAGCGGCGCACTAAACTAGCGGTGGCGATAGGAGCTAGGGCAAGCAGTGAGGCGATGGGGAGATGGGCCAAACAGGACAAAGAAAAGAAGAAGTGGGCTAAGAAAAAGAAATGAGGTAAAAGAAAAAATTTGAATTTTAAAAGAAATTTGTGTTTAAAACCAAATTTGAAAAAAATAATTCGGGCTGTCACATTATCCCTTACCTTGATGGTATTGCCCCTACGATCGGTGTTAAATATTATACTTTGCCCTTTGATTTTTTTTTCTTTTCCATTTATTTTCTGCTTTTTCTCCCACTGGAAATGATGCCTCTCCACCAATCTCATAAACCTGGTTCGCCCTAACCCAAACTTTACAAAGGGTACAATAAATCAACCTCACACTTTAAGCTGGACAATTCGTCACTTTAAGCTAAGACAAATCGATGACCAAACCAACCAGGTCGGATGAGAATGCGATGTTCGCCACGAGTTTGCACCCCTCGTGCCGTCGTAGTCCGGAACGCGACGCCTTCTTGATAGAAAGAAAGCCGGGTTAATATCAAGTGCTACCCAACTCACACTTGGCCGCCGATCTCTTCACGTGCCGTCACATGGACCGAGACGCAGCCGCTGCGATCCTCGGCCACGTGAAATGGGACGGCCGGGCGGACAGGCAGGTGCACCGAACACGGACGGGGCCTGGCTCCAGCGCCCAGGGGCCGAATGAGATGACCCCACGTTACGGCCGTACGGTGGGGGTGCGTCCCAGATGAGAGGACGTGAGGCGATCGCTGTCCCGATCGCGAGAAGTCAGCAACTTCGGCGCCGAAACACACCGAGACGGGGTCGACGACCTCGGCACGTGAAGCACCAGTTGGCCCCTCACCTGCCTTATCGGGGATTAGCCCCGCATGCCGTACAAACTGTGATAAGTTCAAGGAGGGTTCGTGTGACCTTACTCTTTTAACATCGGCACGGTTATATGTTTGCACAAATGCAAGTGTTTATCTTGTAGCAGGTCGAACTAATAGATTAGAGGCAACCAGCCACTTGGCTTAGAGACTGCTAGTTGCCGCCACTTGAACGCTTATAAGCAATCTTTAAAATTAAATTATACTCCAATTATAAGATTGTTTATTTTTAAGTTGGCTAATATTTTTTTAGGTCTCACTCACGTGTCAACATCCAATCATTCTCATTCTTGTCTCACTCTAATAGCACTAATACCTGCACCTATATCACGTAAGACATATTGAAGTTGTTTATCATTAATGGTGTATGATATAGTCAGAATTTTAGGATCTCCTAATTTACAGGTATTTCACCATCAAAAGAATAATTAACTATGAAAGTTCTAATAGCATCGTCAGAGATAGGCATTTTCTTATTACTAATATACTTAACATACTTGTTATAAGGAGGAGATTTCATAGCATCAGTAACAAAAATTTGCAAATATATACCTCTAACATATCAATAAATTTTTCAAAGTGCTCATTATTCTTAGCTTTTGCTTTCTTACTAGAATAAGGTAATGGTTTTTGAATCCAAGGTTCACGTTTCTTACCTTACTTTCTAACTTCTTTTTCATTACCTTCTTCACATTTGTCTTCTTCTCTACCTTGCTCTTCATTCTTAGCACTTTTCTTTTGTTCTTCACTTTTGTTAATTTCTTCCTCTATTTCCTCATGAGGTTCTTCTTCTTCTTCTTCTTCTTCTTCTTCATGGACTGCTTCTTTTTCATATTCTTCATTTTCAGTTTTAGCATCTGATTGTTTTATCTCTTTGATCTTGAGTGTCTTGAATGGGCATTTGAGATGGTTGAGTCAAATCCATCAACCCAAAACTTTATTTCTTTGCATTAGGATCCAACCTGCTCGATTTTCTCACAGGACAAGGTATAGATTCTTTTGTTTCTTTTTAGAAGTATCTCCAAAATCAATAACAAATTCATAAGCCTCTCTAATATTTTTTCTAGAATTGACAATGTCCATAATTAATTATTGAGTTCTAGCGACCTGGTCTACTTGATTTTCTACCCTTTTAGAATTTAGCAAGATTACAAATGGCAAAATAAGCATCATCAACTTTATGGGTCAACTTAGAAAGTTTAGTTTCATGACTAGCAAGTCTAGTTTAGCTTTATGAGTCCAACATTGATAATAATGATTATTCTAACTCATGGTTCTCAATTGGGGATGACTTTATTTCTACTTCTGATCATGGAAAGCTCTCAATTGCTTCCACTTCTAAAGATGAACTCAAGGAGTCATCCACTTTATCGATGTATAATAAAGTAAAAGACAATGACTTTGTGAGTGATGATAGTGATTATGATAATAATATATTCACATGTGTTGATAGTCTATGTATTTTATCTAGCGATACTATGTCTATTATTTGTGACGATATGTTTGCTATGTCATATTGTTCATCAATCCATTCCTCTATTTCCTCTAGTGCTTATGAGACTAATATTGTAGAAGAAATGGAAGATTTTATGGTGCATAATCTGGATGGAGAGTCAATAACTTTATCTCTCCGATTTATCCACATGCCACAATGCAAGGTTCTATTAAAATATTGCTAGGAGCAAAGTAACCTCGTAATAAAACTCTCCTTTTGTATAACCAGTCGGCTTTCACGTGGCACCTAAGCGTGGGACTAAGCCGATCAAATCGTATAATTCTTCGACGGTGATTGGATGTGAACTTTGAATCCTAGTAATACGGTACATGTTTTTTTTGGCAACAGTAATACGGTACATGTTGATACCTTTATTCTACACTCAACCACAGGATACGGCGTAAACTGCCGTGGAAGACACGGACAGACGCAGATTAAAAAAATAGTGGGACGGGCCGACAGACGGCCAAAATAAAGACCGAACAGAATGGCTACGGCCGAGGGCCGCACCGTGCGGCCGGGTCCCACCTCCCGAACCGCGGGGAGGCGCGGCGAAACTTCTTCCTAATCCGACGAGATAAACGTATCAGTTCGAAGTGCTGCTTTCTCTCACCGACACGCACGAGACGGAAGCGCACGATGCCCGGCGTGGCGATCCCCACCCGGGTGCGTGGGAGCATCCATACTCCACGAGGCAACTTGCCCCCGTGCGCGACAACTCTAGGGGGCAAAACCCGCGGCCACCACCGCGCTGAACTCTCGACCCACCCAATGGTACCCGGGCCCCGTATCACGTGGACATCACGCCGCCAGTGGCCTATCGAACTGGTCCGCGGGGATGTAGTTATGGAGGCTGACATTCGCCGCGCGCAAGGGAAGGCAGGTGGTAGATGGGGTCAAGGTTGTGGCGGGCGTGGGGCCCATCGCAGGACGGGCACAAGTTGCGGTGCGCTTCTGTTGATGGGACACTCCCTTCTTTGTCCGGCCGTGCGCCATCCCTATAATAGCCTTTTTCCGCAGCGGGTGTGGCCACCCGCCGCTGCTGCGGCATGCCGCGACGCCCTAGCCCACAGGATCATCCCCCACAAAGCCTTGCTATGCGGACTCGGCGGAAATTTCAAACGAGTTATTGCTGCTCCACTTGCAAATGCTAGATGTTGACATGTTGTAGTTAGAAAATCATTTCCAAAGGACACCACAATCCGCAAGTAACGCAAGTATAGTACGTACAAGATTTTGCTCGGCTTGCACTTGTAACACGTCGTAATGTTTCCCTTCAATTAACTTCTTTTGCAATTTGAATACGGGCATTCTCGATCCGATGCGTTGAATCAATACGATCATGATCAGCGCAAGCTATCTTTGTTACTGCCATGCAACAATTTTATTTTTTGCCTTCTTTTTCCGAAATCTTCTCCCATTTAAGCAAGAAATGATATTTCGATGAAAACAATGTCCCTCGGTAAAAACCACCATCTCACTAGTTTTTCATAATAGTGCCGAACTAATTTAGGCTTTTGCGATGTGTTTTGCTAACGTCAAGATAGTTCTGCATCCTGTGACAAATTTTGCCAACTATATTTACGTATATATGTGTCGGTATAGCCTTCCACTTTGAGCACTGCTTGCGCAACTTTGATACGGACAAAAGACCGGATATGATTGGACGTTGAAAGAGCAAATATGATTGTTGATCAAACGTTTCCAATTGTACAAGGGCTTGTGACACGAAATCTAACGGCACGAACAGTCTAGTGACTTAGGCTGTTGAGTGTTGCGCATGCAGCTACCGGCATGCATAGCCTACACGGTAGGAGAGGAGCTACTTGCACACTGCGGCAGGACGCGCACGCATGAAAGCCAACCAAGGTTCCCATCTCGTCCGGCCGCTCGCTGGCTCAGAGATGCTGGTGCATCGTGCAACGTGCCCACTTTTTTTCTTCGTACAAGTGGTAGTACAAAACTAGGATGGACTTCGGAGCGTCCGTGTCGGCCACTCAGCTTTCTCTCTCCAGGCGAGTTGAGGTGCAGTGCAAGCCGCTGCCCGGCCGCGTCAAATCCCTCGTCAACTCCGTAGCCACGGGACGCGGTGCCGTGCTCCTAGCCCAAGGCCCCAAACCCATCGTCACGGAGCCTACGATGCGTTTCTTACGCATCTACCGTGACCACCAATTGCCAAGTCAATGACAATAGTAAACTGCATGCCTAAAACTCCACTGATCACACTCAAATCAAGATAAGACGGATCGAGCTTAATTTAGTTTTATCCATAGTGATTTTGAAGGGACAAAAGAAAAAGGGTTACTGGAGGTGGCCACCGGCGCTCACTATCTCGCCCACGCAAATAGGGCCGCCCGGTAAATTTCTTCTCTACGTACACAGCAAAATTAAGCGGACCAGTAAAACGCAAGAAACTAGGCTAGCCGGTGGGAAAAATTATCAATACTTCGCCGCCAGGATCCAGTAGACGTTGGTCAAGACTCGAGACCGACACATGGATTAGGATTAGCTAATCGGGCCGGCACGGCATCCGGTCTCAGTGAAAAAGGTTGAGCAGCACCGGCTCCCGTTCGCCGCTGCTGGTTGTCACTGACTCATCCGAGCTCATGGACGGCGTCCCCGGCTGCAGCATCGCCCTCCTCTCCCCTGTCGCTGCCGGAGACCCGGGGCTCAGGCATAGCCCAAGATCGCACGACGGGGTTGGCGCCTCAGACTTCCGCACCCGCTTCGCCGTGGAGAAGGTCGACCACCCACCGGTGCGATTGGCGGCGCCGTAGAGGTCCCCGCCAGCGCCGCATCCCCCGCCGAGGTCCAGCAGCTGGCCGATGGCGCCTCCCCGGAGCACGGTCTCGACGGCGGCCTGGCAGAGGTGCCAGTTCCCCGTCCAGCGCAGCCCCACTGCGCCGTGCACCGGGTTGATGGTCCGCCCTGCTGCCTCGTACAGCAGCGACTGGAACAACGCTGCACGTGCATCCCGATACACACATAGTTAGCTAAAGATTGCTTCTGTAGGACTCAACAGATCGGTAATTAATCAACTAGATACACACATACCAGGACGCTGGGCGTCGGGGACAGCGGAGATGAAGGAGAGGAGGCCGGCGCGGCCGAAGAACTTGGCAACGAAGACGGTGGCGTGGCCCTGCGCGTCGGCGGCGTCGATCCACTGCAGGCACGGCCGCAGCACGCAGCCCTCGCTGCATCCCTTCCTCAGCACCCGGCAGCCGTTGCAGCTCATCCCCACCCTACCTTCTCTCTATCTCATAAAACAACGCTCTGCTCACTCAGTCGCCTATGCTATACCGCCTATCTCTCTTGTCTCTTCACCGCTGCGAAGAAACCGGCAGATGAACAGCCAGGGAAGGACCTATATAGACGTAGCACGGTAGCAGCAGGGACTGAAACCAGCTAACCATGGTTAATTTAGTCCCGAACCACGGTTAGATGCCTGGTGCGGTGACCGGGGTTTGGCGTGTGAGGAAGTTCCAAGGACCTGGGGTGCGCGGGGGCGGCTCCGTGTCTCCGCGGCCGGTCGGGCTCGCGCGGGCCGTCGGATCGCGGATGGGACGGTCGGGGGGTTGGGAATTTCTGGGTGGGCGCGCCGCGCGTTCGCCCCGGCCGTCCGCACGTCCTCGCGTGGTGGCGCGTTGCCGCTTCTGCCCTGCTTTTCCGTGTGCCTGTGGGGGATGGCGATGGATGCGTGGATTCGCGTGTCGGGCGGCAATCGCAGCGTCCCCGGTGGGTCTGACTCAGCGTGTTTTGGAGCCTTGTGGTGGAGCCTTGCTGCTAGGACCGACTAGGTGTTTAGGAAATCTCGGATCATCTGAGTACTTCTGCTACCTTCTTTATATTATTTTTTCTGCGGGCGTTCTGATATCTTCTTTATGGATTGCTCATCTTAGTAATCAACACACGTAAAAGAGAAACCGCTTATCATCTTGTCTTATCGGCCTGGTAAATACTCTTTTCAATCACAAATATAGGTTATTTTAAACTCTTAACAATAATTTTGATCTATAATATATTATAAAAAATAATAAAAAGTGCACAAAATAAAATAATTTTACAAAACGAATCATATAATATTATTTTCATAAAGTATATCAATGTATTTTTGCAACTATGAGTGTTTAAAATTTAAAAAAGTTAACTACAGACATACCACGATAACCCACATTTGTGATCAAAGGGAGTATCTAATCTGGCCATACTAGCTACGGAAAAACAAATGAGCCTGTATCCAACCTGGTCGTGTACCCATTCATTTCCATGCTATACCATTTTAGAGTTTGATGTGGGGTTAAGACATGTGTTAGGACCTAATCCATCAAATACTATAGGTTAGATGGTCTTAAATTAATTTGTTCGAACACATTTAACTCCTTTAGCCTAGAATTAAACTAAACTAGCAAAAAGTAAATTAACTTAACCCAACATACCTATCCCTCCCGAATTCATTTTTCTACTCCTAACCCAAATAACCCATCTAATATAGCCAAACAATAATTTAAGCTAATCGGGTTAGTTGTTGAACATAAAACTAGGATTAAGTTAATCTAGATAGGTTAAAATTAACTAACATAGCTATTTATCTTGACCCTAAACCAAACATAGCTAAGAGTAAATGAAAATCCAAGCCATTCGCATACCTGTTCATTTTCTAGTTGGGCTAGTTCGCAACATTTTTACGAGTGTGAACACATGTGAGGGTATAATTTTCTATGATAACACAAGAAGTGATACAGAGGGCTCCTAATCCTCATGATAGGAGCGGTAACTAGAATAGCCTAGATGGATTTCAACCCCAACAATAACACATGCCAACACGATAGCCTTAGCAAAACTTAGAACCAAATCAACTATTCTCTTGATGAATGCCACAAATTCCACTCGGAGGCACGTGACGATACTTACAAATCCAAGAGGAAAGAAGGCATAAGGTGGATTCTCTAATCTAGAGGGATGAACCCTAGATTAAGGAGCAAAGCTCTACTTTTAGTCTAAACATCAAATCTAATCCTCATGATTTTTATAGTCTAACCCCCATCCACGTGATACATGGGCCGTGGCCCGTTTTCACTGCGCCAGACAATTGGACTGTCCAGATTTACCCCGAACAGTCTGGATGGCCGAAGGGTCTGTGTCCTTTCCGAATGGCAGTCCGAGATTTCCAGTACAGATCCAGAGGGTTCAGGTAAGGGTCCGGGACTTCTAGTACCGATCCGAACGGTTGGGTGAGAGTCTAGGACTTTTAGTACCAATCTGGAGGGTCTAGGTCATGGGTCCGGTACTTCCAGTACCTCTGTTGAGGAGGTCTAGAGCGTCCGATTTCATTGTCGAGCTACCTCCTCAGTGAACATCTGTAGGTTTCGAGGCAGCTATCCAATTAGGCCTTAACTTGGTGCTTGGAGTCTCTTCCCTGGTTTCATTGCCCTCCACCTTGGACAGTCCTTCGTACCTTAGCATACATAAAGTCAAGGCGTTAGGTAGCATACCATGCTCAAATCAAGAGGGTTGTCGTCAAGGAAGAGAGTCACCTCATGTTGTGCAGTCTTGGCTCGAGCTCTTGCCATTGCCCAACAAGTGTCGGAGGTAGACTTGAGCATGTGGCAGCATCATCCATGGTGATCTCCATATCATTCCTCCCTTCTTGAAAAGGATTTGACCTCGACTCCAATTCAATGGCTCCATGGAAGGGTGAAAGATCAAAGATGTTGAAGGTGTTGCTCACCGAGTACTTGATCGATGGAAGATCAATCTTGTAGGCATTGTCACCGATGCGTTGAAGCACTTGGAAAGGTCTATCTCCACGAGGCATGATCTTGGACTTGTGTTCTTTGGGAAACCGCTCCTTGCGGAGGTGAACCAACACAAGATTATCATGGTCAAATACCATCTTTTTCTTGTTCTTATTGACCTTGTCGATGTGACGATGAACTTTTGTTCAATCGTAGTTTTTGTCGTCTCATGGAGTTTCTTGAGGAAAGCGACTCGCTTGGAGGCGTCCATGTTCACTCTCTCTTGTAGTGGTAGCGGAAGAAGGTCGAGTGGTGTAGATGGGTTGAAGCCATACACCACTTTGAATGGACTCATGGTTGTGGTGGAGTGCACCACACGGTTGTAGGCAAACTCCACATGAGGAAGGCATTCCTCCTACTCTCGCAAGTTCTTCTTGATCATGGCTTGGAGGAGTGTACACAAGGTGTGGTTGATTTATTAGTTTGTGGATGGCAAGTTGTGAAGAAAAGAAGTTTGACTCCAAACTTGGCCCACAATTTCTTCCAAAAGTAACTTAGGAACTTGACGTCGCGGTCGAAGACGATGGTCTTGGGCACACCGTTGAAGCCTCACAATTTCTCTTAAAAGCAAATTTGCAACATATGAAGCATCATCGGTCTTATGGCAAGGAATAAAATGAGCCAATTTTGAGAATCTATCCACCAACACAAATATTGAATCTCTTCCCATTTTTGTCATAGGTAATTCTAACATAAAATCTATACTAATATCCTCTCAAGGTGCACTAGGAACGGAAAGTGGAGTGTAAAGACCGTGAGGGTTGAATTTGGACTTAGTTTTGTGGCACATGATGCATCGTCGGACGAATCTCTCCACATTTCTTTCCATCTTGGGCCAATATTAATGGTTGGAGAGCATCATGTAGGTCTTATCTCTCCCAAAATGTCCCATTAAGCCGGTACTATGTGATTCCTGCAAAAGTAACAAATGCGCGGACGACTTGGGAATGCAAAGTTTGTTACCGCGAAAGAGAAAATCTTCATGGACATGATATTTTTCCCAACCTTTCCCATCTTTGCAATTAGAGAAAGGGTAGCAAATTCTAGATCCTTGGCATACAAGTCCTTCAAACTTTCTAAACCTGACACCTTAACCTCAAGTTGATTCAAAAAGAGTCACTTTGCGGGAAGGAGCATCCACCACAATATTTTCTTTACCCTTTTTGTATTTGACTACATAGGGAAATGTTTCAATAAATTCGGCCCATTTTGCATGCCTACGGTTCAATTTAGCTTGGCCCTTAAGATATTTCAAAAATTCTTTTAGCCAAACATAGTGTTGCCATATTTCAAGAATACAGATCAAAGCATACAATTCTTTATCATAAACCTGGTAGTTAAGTCGAACACCATTCAGTTTCTCGCTGAAGGAAGCGACCGGTTTACCCTCTTGCATAAGAACACCCCCTATACTGATCCTACTAGCATCAAAAAGTTCTACTATACACAAGAATATCATCAAAGTAGACCACAACAAACATGCCAATGAATGGTCGCAAAGCATGATCATTAAGCACATTAAATTGCTAGGAGTATTAGATAAACCAAAAGACATGACAAGCCATTCATACAAGCTAAACTTGGTTTTGAAAGCAATTTTCTATTCATCTCCTTTGCTTATTCTTATTTGGTGATAACCACTTTTCAAGTCAATTTTAGAAAATATTGTAGCGCCACTAAGCTCATCAAGCATATCATCTAGTCCAGAAACGGGATAATGATATTACATGGTGATATTATTAATGGCTCGATAATCAACACACATACACCAAGATCCATCCTTTTTAGGAACAAGAATAACGAGAATGTACAAGGGCTTAAGCTTTCTCAAACATACCGCTTGCCAAGTAGCTCCTATATTTCGCGTTGAATCTCCTTGGTCTCTTCGGGGTTAGCGCGGTAAGGAGGCTGGTTGGGAAGTGGTGCTCCCGGAATGAGGTCGATGTGATGCTCAGTGCCTCAAATGGATGGTAGCCTCGCTAGAACTTCACCGGGGAAGATGTCTGTGAACTCCTACAAAACTCGAGAGATAGCACTAGGAAGTGTGGGTGAGTCGTTAGTCAAAACGTCTACATCTTTGCACACAAGTACAAAGTATAGCATAGATGGTTCACCCTTCACTCCTCTCATCTCGGTTTTGGTAGCTAATATCACTAAGCCTCTACTCTTACTCCTTTTCTTCTCTCTCATTTTAGGCTTGTGGCTCTCGCTCACCGATTTGTGGGAGTTACTCAAGATTGTATTCTCTCACTCGCTTCTCTTCTTCTCCTCTTGTATTCTTTCCAACTTCTAGGCATTTTCAGCAATGATTTGACTTGGCGTTGTGGGATGAAGCACATACTCCTTATGGTACCACTGGAAGATGTACTCATTGGTGTGGCCGTCATGACGCAACGCTCGGTCGTATTTCCATGGGCATCCCAAAAAGAGGTGGCACACCGTCATGGACACCACATCACATTCCACCGTGTCTTGGTAGGCACCAGTCTTGAAGGGAACTTGAATCACATATCTTGATCACTCGACCATTACACATGGTAGGGGTGTGGATGCTTCATGTACTTCAAGTCTAGCTTGGCAAATAGTTCTTGACTCAGCAAGTTGTGAAAACTTTCTCCATCGATGATGATCTTAATGGTTTTGCCATTGATTGTGGCCTTGGTTTGGAAGAGGTTGCATCTTTACTCAGGCTCATTTTGAAGTTGGATGGTGAGGATCTTCTTGGTGATGATGAGGGATGGTCCTACCTTGGTCTCGCAATAGACCTGTTCTTGTCCTTCTTCATCTTCTCCTTCTTACTCGAATCTAGCCACCTCATGAATAACATTAATTTCTCCTTCACTTGCGGGCTAGTATGCCCCTTTTTCGATGGCCAACATGACACGGGCATTGGGGCACTCTTTTTGCATATGACCTCATCCTTGGCACTTGAAGCATATGATGTCTCACGTCTTGTTAGTAGAAGCCATGCTTGGAGCCGGTCCTCCCTTGGAGTAGGTGGTCGAGGGTTGGCTTGTATTTGCCGACTGGTGAACACTTGCACCTCCATCACTATCATAGCTCTCTGTATTGGTTGTTTTAGCTTGAGGAACATTTCTTGCATTTGGAGTTGGACATGGAGCATATGGTGTGGTGTGCGGGGGTATGAAGTAGCTCTTGGGGTGTATGCTAAAGTTTTGGAATTGTGGGCATCTTCTTGCACTTGGCATCCCGCCTTAATAGCTTGACGCACCAACACCATCACAATGTTGTATGGTTGATAGTCAGCGATGCGCTTGATGGGATGGCTCAATCCAGCTAGAAAATAAGCCATGGTTTGCTCTTCGGTTTCTTGGACATTGATGTAGATCATAGTGGATTCCATCTCCTTAAAGTACTCTTCGACGGTTCGACTTCGTTGCTTGAGGTCTTGAAGCTTCTTGAAGAGGTCATGCTTGTAGTACTTGGGCACAAAACGGGCTCGTATCTCCCGCTTCATCTCACCCCAAGTCATGACGGGTGGCTCTCCATGATCTTCGCGTTGGTTTTGGATTTGTTCCCACCAAATGAGAGCATAGCCATCAAACTTGAGTGAAGCCATGGCAAACTTCTTCTCTTCGAAGTAGTTGTGCATCCGGAAGACCTTGTCCACCTTGACCTCCCATGTGATGTATTTTTCAGGGTTGATGGAGATGCAGGATAACTTGGGCATGGTGAATTTAAGCTTGCCAAATTTCTTGTCACCATCTTCATGGTGACCTCTACACCAATTGCCTTTGGTTTCTCCATGATAATCTTATCTTTGAAATCTGTCATCTTTATCAAAGTGGTCTCGCCTTCGGTAGCCTTCATCGCCTTCTTGAGGTCTTCAATTCCATGGTTCACCTTGGGGTCGAATGCTTGAGTCTCCTTACAATACTTCTTCTTGGTCTTCTTCATGCCCTTGGTGGCTCCTTGACCACTCTTGGCCATGTGACCCATTGGTTGGTACTTCTTCTTAAAATGATGGGCATTCAATATCTTGGGGCTTCTCGTGCTTGAGCTTGCTGAGCCGCCATCTCGGCATCGATTTCATCAAGGGGTTTTCTTCATCAACCTTCACTTTTGGAAGTTGGCCCGAAGAGCTTGGATGACCTCTCACACAATTCTTGTCCTCATGGCACCCAATTGTTGAGTCATGTCATTTCTCAAGTTCTCCACGGTGTCACTATGACTCCGTTGGAGGGCTATATCTTGGCCCCGGGTCCATACTCTTCATTCCCATTGGCTCCGTGTAATCCATTCCTAGACATGATTAAGATATGCAAAGTATACGGTAGATAATGTGAAAAATGAAATCCTACTCTTGCTCATCTCACTTACCAACTTACCTTCCTTGGATGAAAGATCGATGTCCGCCGGGTGAATTGGTGACCCTCAAGAGATAGTTGAAAGAGTTCCAAATCCCATAGCACTACCACAACCCCAAGTTTTGTGGATCTTAGAAAGGATTGGCACAACACATAAGGAAAATGGAAATCAAGATATTGCGATGATAAGTAGTGTATCACAGTAGCAACAATACAATAAGAGTTAATCTCAAAGAATATAATCGAAGCTCAATAACCCACACATAATGATACTGGGATTTGTGCAACCAAGAAATGAGCTAACACAGGATTTTCCTAGCGAAGACTAGAAGCTCGTGTTGCACAAATACTAGGAAAGACGCTAGCTCATTACAAAAGGTGTAGAGCGAGGATTTGTACGCTTGACTACTCTTCCTATTTGGATTTCCTCTCAAGCTTATATTTTCCTATAATATGATCAATGGCAATTGCATATTTCTTTCTCCTTCTTTTCTCTTTTTATTTTATTCTCCCTTCTTCTTTTTCTTCGTGCCAAGATCTTACAAGACTAATGATTGCTAATTTCTTGGAATTAGATATTATAAGTTGATAGCACTAAGGGTGTCCCAATCTTTCGAAGATAACACGTATCGATTTTTGGTTGAGGTGACTTTGGCGACCCGACAACACCTACGACGACGGTGCACATTAGTAATCACTAAACCAACTCCGGTAGGTTGTTGACGATGCAGGAAGAATGGCCAACCTGAACATGAGGTTCAATTCTCTGTAATCAATCGAAGAACAAGCAAGAAATATTAAGAAGCAATCTGAAATTACGGGTATAGGTGAAGTTTATGGATAACATGGGGATCCGAAAGGGTCTAGACAACTGGTTGTTGAACACAATCGATAGACACGAAGTTGCAAATAGCAAACTCAAAGCTAAACAAATCTCACGGACTACCGAGGCCCTGGGGGCTTATTTATAGGTGGGCTATGACCCCTAGCCCGAAATGGACTCGAACTGACTTAAGTCGGTTCGGTCGGTCTAACCGGCTGTATGGGTGGTTTGAACCAGCCAGTGCAGTCAGGTCGCCCAGACGACCCTTGACAACTCCTGAAGATTCCCGATAGTTTTCTTACTTGTATGTAGACTGAAACTTCAATAGATTTTTAATTATGTGCCTTCGGTCTTCATTCTTGTGTCCTCATGAAGGCTTCAGTGTCTGGAAGTCATCACTTGATTTGATGGTTGATTGGTGGCTGTCATCAACTCTATTCTTGATCCGCATGCTCCAACGCTTGTCCTTCTTATCCATGCTTGGTCCTTGATTCCTTAATAATAAGAGATCATTTGACTTAGGCATGCAGCATCATATTCATATGTAAATTGTGTGAGGTACTGAGAAAGGAAAGTACCTGATAATTAAGAAGTCGTGCACGAGCTCGAATCATTGGTCCTTGAGGAGGAGTAGGTGGAGTAGATGCTATGGATGTAATAGGAGAAGGGATGTCCTCATCATAAGTAGCACGAGTGTACAAGGCCCTAGCAATCATCAATGAGCTAGTCTTCATAGGATCAAAGTATTCGCAAAAGGGATGATTGGCTCACAAAGAAATTACAAGGAAGAAGGGCTTTCTCGGAGATTTTACCTTGCTTGTGGAGGTCGGTGTCGATGATGATGATCTAGAACTCATTGTTAGCTTTGAAACAAGTCCAAGATCATGAAAACCGGAAACTAGATGTGAAAGTTATGCCCCAAACTATGAAGGTGTTGCACCTAGTTTTGCCTTGCCTGTACTGTTTGGGTGAAATCCGGACTGTCTGGGAGAACTCTAAACTGTTCGAATGAGGAATAAGGCCACGGATTGATGTTTCGAGCGGACCAAGTTTCACCAAATCAGAGGGGCAAATGAGGAAATTGCCAAAATAATGAAAAGGAAGGTTAGACCAACAAGTATAGCAAAGATCTAATAGATCAAAACCAACCAAAGCCCACCCAAAATTCTGAATTGCATCAAGATTTCAAAATGGGCTCTTTGAATTAGGCAAGAAAAACCAAAACAAAGCTAGCAAGTCGGGTTAGGGAAAAGAGGGAATACAAGTTCCAAACCGTGGCAACCTGGCTCTGATACCAAGTTGATACGGAGGGCTCCTGATCTTCTGCAAACACAATAGCCTTTGGGAAACTTGGAACCAAATAAATTATTCTCTTGATGAATGACATGAATTCCACTTGGGTGCATGCGCCGATCCTTACAAATCCAAGAGGAAAGATAGAGCCTAAGGTGGATTCCCCAATATAGAGGGATGAACCCTAGATCAAGGAGTAAAGCTTTACTTTTAGTGTAAACATCAAATATAATCCTCAAGACAGGAGATGATGGGTTTTTTATAGTCTAACCCCCATTCACATGATACATGGGTCGTGGCACATTTCCACTACGCATAAGTAGAGTTGGACTATCTGGATTTAGCTCGAAGGGTGGCCGAGGGTCCGAGTCCTTTCTGGATGGCAGTCCGGGACTTCTAGTACAGATCTAAAGGGTCATCCGGAGGGATCGGGGATTCCAGTACCGATCCGCAATGGTCTGGACTTCTAGTACCAATTTAGAGTGTCAACCGGAGGATCCGGGTTAGGGTTTGGGACTTCCAGTACCTATGTTAAGGAGGTTTAGATTGTCCGGGCTGGATCTAGATAGTCCAGGCGGCCTCCTCAATGAACATCTGAAGGGTCTAGGGAAGCTATTCAGCTTGTCCTTGACTTGATGCTTGGAGTCTCTTGCCCCGTTCCTTTGCCCTCCACCTTGGAGGGTCCTCGTACCTTAACATACATAAAGTCAAGGCATTAGGTAGCATACGATTTATGCTCAAATCAAACAGGTAGTCATCATGGAAAAAAATCATCTCATATTGTGCGGCCTTGGCTTGAGCTATTGTCATTGGCCAAACAAGTGTCAGAGGTACATTTGAGCGTGTGGTGACGTCGTCTGTGGTGATGTCCGCGTCAAGAAGGTAATTTTGTCTCACGTTGATGATGAATAGTATAGTATCCCGTATACGAGGAGGTATCCGTATGCGATTCCCTGTACTATTGAAATAAGAATACGTGCCCGGTAAGGATCCCCAGGAGATAAGGTAACCCCCCGTAAGGAGGAAGGACACCCCTTAAACTAAGAAGTCAATCCCGATGTTTAAGGAAGCCAGAGTCCTACTTGGGCATAAGTCCATGTCCGGTACGGCTCGGGGAGCCCCCTATAAAAGGATTGGCAATCCCATAGGGGAGGACGGGTCTTTTAGGTCTATCAAGTCTTACAAGTCTTTTAGGTCTGACAAGTCCCATAAGTCTTTGGAGTCCCAAGAAGCCTGAAGCCATCTAGAAGCCCTAGCGATTCCCACAAGAAGACCCGCCGCCTCGAAGGAGTTGAGCCCCGCGGAACTAGTCGAAGTAACCTCCGATTAGGTCTAGGATAGCCACTAACATACACCTTTTTTGTAAGATACTCTCTGATCAATATATACGAACATGACGTAGGGTTGTTATCTTGAGGGAGGCCCGAACCTGTATAAAAAGGGCGTTTCCTTGTAGTCAGATCTATTGGCCTTGTGCCCTAGGGGTCCCTACCCAACAACAGGTATCTCTATCTCACGACTACCGTAAGATCGGCGGTTCACCAATCGTCGACAGATGGAGCCGACCATGGGGATCGAACCCACGGCCACAAACTCCAACATGTGCACTAGCCGTCTCGCTTCAAGCCTGGGGCCCTAGAGTCGTACGATGGCACCACGAACCCTGCAGAGTTCCTGCAGATCTAACCACGACAATCGAGGCTGCAGGCGGGAACGAGAAGGTCATGGCCAACTACCTCCCGACCGCTCTCAGAGGAGTAGCTAGGACCTGGTTGACGAATTTACCCCAGGAACGATCCGCTCCTGGGGACAGCTTTGCGACATGCTTCTCGGAAAATTCCAAGGTACCTTCACGCATTCCGGCCGGGTTAATAACTTATTTCTAGTCATCCAATGCCCAGACGAGACCCTCCGAGATTTCACCAAGCGGTTTAGTGCTGTTCACAACACTATCCCTGAAATAACAGACTCGGACATCATCTGCGCCTTTGTTCGAGGCAGCAGGAACGAGATGTGCACGCACGACCTGATCATGCATACTCCAAAGACAATGGCACAACTGATGGACCTAGCCGAAAGGGCTTACTAAGGAAACCCTACATCACATCAAGTAGCAACAGAACAGGTTGCCCAGGTCTCCCCTCCGGACCAGAGACGACTCAACAAAGGCGAAGCACAAGAAGAGATCCTCTGGAGAGAACAGGGAGAAGAGATCTAAAACCAAAGAGGTGTTGGCCGATCTCCCCGAGAAGCATACCTGGCGACCGCGCACCAAGGACAAGCAGATGACTTCCTCCGACAAGACAGGAAAACTCTGGTGTGATTTCCACCAGACCGATTCACATGATCTCCGTCAGTGCCGCATCTTCAAGAAGTACCTCAAGGAAGAGAGGGAGAAGTCCCGCGGGGAGAGCCCACAAGTCGCAAACAACAGTCGGGACATGACTTCCGATGATGACTCCGTCCTTGAGCCATTCCAGGGGCATGTTAGAGCGATCGAGCATATATTCGGGGGCTCGGCTTCCTACAAATCGAAGAGGCAATACAAGGCGATTGCCCGAGAAGTTCTCGCGAGCATACCGCGAGTCCCTCGGGTAGTCAAGTGGTCGGAGGTCACGATCACATTTGACCAAACCGATTGCCCCAAGAACTGTGTTCGGCCAAGACGATACCCGATCGTCGTCGAACCAACGATCAATAACTGCCGAGTGGTCCGGGTGCTCATGGACAGAGGGAGCTCCCTCAATATCCTATTCGCAAAGGCCCTCGATGCGATGCAAGTACCACGATTGTTGGTCCAGACGGTGACACAGACGTTCCACGGTATCGTCCCAGGCTCATCGGCTACGCCGATCGGGCAAGTCACACTGCCGGTTACCTTCGGAACATCGGAGAACTTCTGAACAGAGAAGATCTTGTTTGGCATAGTCGACTTCGAGATGGCATACAATGCCATCTTAGGGCGCCCAACTCTGGCCAAGTTTATGGCAGCAACGCACTACACTTACCAGTGCATGAAGATGCTCAGCCTAAAGGGTGTCCTCACAATAAAGAGTTCCCCTCAGGAAGCACTATTCTGTGACAAACGTAGCCTCGACCTCGCAGAAAAGTATCAACTCTCAAGTAGGAAAGCAGACTCCGACGCCACTGCACGCACCCCCGCGTTAGTAAGACCTCCACCGCAACTACGAGCGATGACTTCGGAAAACACCCCATCCAAGTCGGAGAGTAGGTTCTATGACTAGTTCGTAACTGGGGCAAAAAGGGCTTTCTCCTCAGCAGGACAACGGCTCCACAGGAGAAGTCGACCGATCCAGGTCACTCGAGTTAGTAGTAAAGAGATAGTCAAATCCCCTTAGAGAGTTTCTCATGCAAGCACCTTCGGTAAGATCGCACAGTCATCACCTCTTCGAAAGCCAGTCCGTCTCAGGTTGCGCTAGCTCCAGCCTCAAGTCGTCAAGCTACAAACAAGCCGTTGATAAGACGCCCCGGACGCCACCGCCCAGCACGCGCACTCGACTAGCTTTTTCAGCGGGTCACGACAAGAGCACGAGAGTCTCTGGAGCAACCAAGGACAAACTCGAATGGAGGGATGATGTTTTTATTTCTAGTTTTTTCCAGGCAGTTTTTTATTACAGTAGCTTGTAAATGATACTTCAGTCAGTTCACAGTTTTTTAATTATTAAGTTCGTAGTTTAATATTTATTTTTCAGACTGCCTATCTGAGAAACTTCTCGAATAAGACAGTCGGGGGCTGGATAAGTATGTGGCATCAGGCGTACACATGCGCGCACCAACGATTCAACTTGCACAAAGGGAAAGGGTTCCGTGCTGCAACCATCAGGGATGCGAGGAAGACCCCTTAACGTGTCTGTAGGTGACAAGGAAAGCCACTGAGCCCCCCACCTGACCAGACCTAAGGTCTGGTCGACTAAGCTCCCAGGTTCCGTAGTAACGTTCCTCGACCACGAGTAAAGGAATAAGAGAAGGTGTGAGTATGACTAGGCCAACAAAACCCGCTTGCTTATCCACATCCCCGACTACTTTGAATAGAAGGCATCGTGGATAGAGTGTAATATTGTCATCAACAGGGCAAACGTGGAACTTACAAACTAGCGTCCAACATCCCTGTGACAAGGGAACGCGAGTTGCTGCTATGGCCGTGATAGACTATACGACAACCCCTTATCGCGTTTACTGATGACGAGTAGCTAATGAGACCTCCATCCGACTAAACCTGGCCTGGTCGATTGCAGTCAGCTGCATACGGCACAACTCGTAAGCCTAACTCAAGGAAAGTGGACGCAAAGTTCAAATAAGTCTACGAGAATCCTCGCATCCGACCAACATTCACAGAGCAGTATAGTTCAAGTTTTCAGAAAATAAAAACACATCGATTAAGGCACAGTTACTAATCACATTGTATTACAAAGTTATTTAGGCAGACTAGGTGCCTGGACATGGTCCGTAAAAGCATCAGCCACGCCCTGTACAGCATCAAGGAGCTCCTCTTCTTCACCAGCCAGCAGATCGGCTTCAAGGGCCTCCAGGGACAGCTCCGAGGACTGGCACTTCAGAAGAGTCAGTACCATGGCCAGAACATCCCGAACGCCTTGCTGCAGCTGCTCAAAAAGGAGCTTCTCGATGACGGGCTTCAGGCAGGAGACTGACGCCACTAGCTCCACCATCCGGATAGCGCGTGGAGGGCTGGGGAAGACGGCAACTCCGACCTCTGCGAGCGCCATCTCGAGCGTGCAAAGGGCATGCTCAAGGTCCTCTTCCAGCTTCCCCGCATAGTCTTGACTCCTTTTCATTGAAGACTCAGCCTCGGAGAGGCGGGCCTTCACAACCTGGAGCTCAGCCTCGCTCTCCTCGAGGCATTTTTTCAGCTCCTCGAATTTGCCTCGCCACAAGATAGCCTAAGAAAGGGCGCACTGCCAAAACAACAAGGTTAGTACCAAGTACATTGTCATTTGGTTACTGACTCCTTGGATTACCTGTAGCAGGGAGCAAACATCATCGTCTTCGGGCACCGACAGCTCTGGCATTGGGGTCTTGGCCTTCTCGATCGGGGGCTGTACCTGGCCTGCCGCAGAAGTCTCCTTACCCACAACGGCCCTGGTAGTAGCTCCGGTCGGACGAATGGCCAACCTAGTTGGAGAAGGAGGTGTGTCAGCCTCCTCAAGAAAAAGAGATCAGAACAGAAGACTGAATAAAAGACTTACCGTTGGCGTTTCGCTGGGGGTAAGGACCCTTTCACCGGAACCTCTGGACTCCGCTTATTGGCAGAGACTAGCGGTGACTTTCCCTTTGTCGGTGCATCCTCCTCCGCGCGGGTAGTCGTGGAGGAAGATGTCGGTCCTCCGGGTGAGGGTCGCTCATGTCCTGCTTTCCGACAAGCTCATTCCCGTCATCCTAGAGCATAGAGAAACCAAGGGTAGAGCTAGTCAAGTGCGAGTTTGTACCTGAGGTTGGGGCTTCAGCGGAGGAGAAGGAGCCCGAGTAGGAGACTTCGCTCGGATGGTCTCCGCTGCCGCCGTAGCCTCAGATGGGACTTCGGCCTTTGTCTCAAGGGTCGGACTGGTCGCATCGAGGACTTTGACGTCCTCGTCCTGAGTGGGGGCCCCAGCCCGCTCAGCCTCCGAGTCGGGAGCCCCGCGGCCTGCTCGCTACTAGTGCTATTCGGATGAACCATGATTAGACAATGCAGAAAACTCATCGAAGGGATTTCCTTTTGGTTGTCGGAGCTGAACTTCAGAATCGGTAAGGGCACGTCAGTCCGCCCTCCCTGAGGAGGTTGCTCGAATAGGTTGTTCAACCTACTCTGAAGCTCCTCGGGAGATAGATCTACACAATCAAAAGAAATCTAACGAGTGAGAAGAAAAGAGTTTTTTGACTAGAACGACATGGAAGGGTTCGGACGCCCAGCTGTATTGAAATCCCTTGTCTGGTCTTGGCCTTCACGGATCACCTAGGCGGGTTGGACCCTCGATCGAAGAGGGCTGATCCAGCACCGAAGGAAGTCCTCTGTGATATCCATGCTGACAAGCCTCTTCGGCAAGGACGGTGATGTCGCTGACGAGGGCCTTGAGCCATCTGGTCTCCTTCGGGGCCTTCGACAAGCCCTTAGTCGGGAAGGGGGCCAGGCCGCGGTAGTGGATCTCGGAGGAGAGTGGGGGCTAGCAGTAGAACCACCTCGAGTGCTAGCCCGACCATGACGACTTCCCGGAGGAGGAGATGTAGGCGTCCTTCCTCCCTTCCCGGAGTCGAAATCCGGCATCGCTGGCAACGCCTCCACCGCTAGCCTTCATCCTGTAGAGGTTGTAGTAATATCTCTAGAGTTCCAGGCTCGGCCTGATGCCGAGGTACGCTTCACATAGGTGTGCGAAGACCGCCAGTATCAGGACCGAGTTTGGGTTGAGATGTATCAACTCGATCCCGTAGAACTGGAGCACTAGGAGGAAGAAGTGAGAAGGTGGGAGTTGGAATCCGCACCTGAAGAAATCTGCTAATACGACGGTCCAATTCGTGTCTAGACTCAGGACCGTCTCCTTCGCAGCCCCCCGGTAAGGTACGAATACCTCCGGGAGGATGACCTCCTCCGCCACGAGTTTCTTGAGGGCGGCGAAATCCATCACCGAGGGCTCAAACTCGGGGATGACGACGATTGGTTCTTCCAAAGGACCCTCCGTCGATTTCTTAGTCTCGGGGGATTTCTTCGCTGCGCTCTTCTTTCCCATTACTGCTGACGATGGTCGGTGACGGCGAAGTAAGGACTGGAGTCAGGGGCGCAAGGAAGAAGATGGGAATGCTAGGAGACAGAGAGCAATGTGTGCAAAACTCCAACCGACTCTCGATCTCTTAAGAGATTCAATTTTTCGCCTGACGGGAGCACGATTAACGGCACGATCTGTTCCATCGCATTAAATGCGGACAATTGCTTTCCTCGCATGCGAGACGGCGTGCGAAGGAAAAAGAAGGTCTGACAAACCCAAGACCCTGACGAGCGCGTTACGTTTTGGCTAACGTTAACTGAACAGTAGCATAAAAAAAGGAAAAATTCTTCATCACCACGCGAAAATTCCGCCACGATGGTTTGGTTTCCCAGAAATCTACCAGGCGAACGCGTGTCCGTGATCGACGGATCAGATTAATCAGAAGATGCTTCTCGGGCAGGCTAGCCTAGAAAATGCCTTGGACTACTCGGAGGTTTATCCCGACAAGGATGTCCCGACTACCCGGTAGAGATAATACCTACTCGGGGATGTTGTCGACAAAGTACTCAATTTTGCCTACTCGGAGTTGCTTCCCGAAAAGAGCATATTTCCTACAGAACAGTCATGACCTCACTTCACGTACTGATGGTGGGCTTGACGATGAATAGTATAGTATTCCGTATACGAGGAGGTATCCGTATGCGATTCCCTGGACTATTGGAATAAGAATACGTGTCCGGTAAGGATACCCAGGAGATAAGATAACCCCCCGTAAGGAGGAATGACACCCCTTAAACTAGAAAGTCAATCCCGACGTTTAAGGAAGCCAGAGTCCTACTCGGGTATAAGTCCATGTCCGGTACGGCTCGGGGAACCCTCTATAAAAGGATCGGCAGTCCCATAGGGAAGGACAGGTCTTTTAAGTCTGTCAAGTCTCACAAGTCTTTTAGGTCTGACAAGTTCCATAAGTCTTTGGAGTCCCATGAAGCCTGAAGCCATCCAGAAGCCCTAGCAATTCCCACGAGAAGACCTGCCGCACTGAAGGAGTCGAGCCCCACAGAACTAGTCAAAATAGCCTCCGATTAGGTCTAGGATAGCCACTAACATACACCTTTTTTGTAAGATACTCTCTGATCAATATATACGAACAGGACATAGGATTGTTATCCTGAGAGAGGCTCGAACCTATATAAAAAGGGCGTTTCCTTGTCGTCAGATCTCTTAGCCTTGTGCCCTAGGGTTCTCTACCCAACAACAAGTATCTCTGTCTTACGATTACCATAAGATCGGCGGTTCACCAATCGTCAACACATGTGTCTCTGTACGTTTCTCGAGTACACTTTGTAAACAGTTGAACACTTGGGATCTAAGAAGATTATGTTAAGTGTATTATGTATCGTAGTCGGTGCGCTGTGAACAAGGGTTGAACCATCTTTAGGGCCAGTTCTTTTCGGCTTCTGGGACGGCTTCTAGGTTCCAGGCAGCCGAAGCCGAAAAGAACTCGAAATTTCTCCGGGCTTCTCCCCGCAGCTCCTCCCCCTCTCCTTCACAAATTCAGCGGTGGGAAGAAGCTGCCTCAGACCAGCTTCCCGAGCTTCTGGTTTAAGTAAAATCGCGCGTTTCCCATTTTGCCCCTCCACCGAACCGTTATTACGTCCATTTTGCCCCTCAAAATCGTCCGCCCGCCTCCTCCATCCTCCGCCCCCGCCCGCCTCCTCTATCCTCCTGCCCCGCCTGCCCCTCTCCCCCTCCCCCGCTCTCCCTCCCGATCTGGTCGCCGCCGCCGCCTCCTCCCCGCGCCAAGCCGCCTCCTCCCCGCGTTGGCCTCCTCCCCGCGTTGGCCTCCTCCCCACGCCGGCTCCTCCCCACGCCCGCCCTCCCTCCCGATCTGGTCGCCGCCGCCTCCTCCTCCCCGCGCCAAGCCGCCTCCTCCCCGCGTTGGCCTCCTCCCCGCGTTGGCCTCCTCCCCACGCCGGCTCCTCCCCGCGCCCGCCCTCCCTCCCGATCTGGTCGCCGCCGCCGCCTCCTCCCCGCGCCAAGCCGCCTCCTCCCCGCGTTGGCCTCCTCCCCGCGTTGGCCTCCTCCCCACGCCGGCTCCTCCTCGGAGCCCTCCGGCGGCGACTACGACCCCGTGCTCGCCCGAGCCCGCGCCGCCCTGGTCGACCGGCCGCGTTGAGCCTGCCGCGCCGCCGAGCTCGTCCACCCGGGTCAGCCGCCGAGATCCCTTCACCCAATGCCGCCGCCGAGCTCCTCCGCCGCCCCCTCCAGAGCTCCTCCACCCGACGCCATCACCGCCGCCGTCCCCACCCTCGGCCCCAGCCTCGCCGCCGCTCCCGCTGGCGGGGAGCCCCGGAGGCGCCACGTCAAGGGTGAAGGCGACGGAGCAGCTCGACGGAGGCGCGGCTTGCAGGAGCTCCGGCAGGGTGGCGGCGCGCGTGGGGATTTTTTTCCCCCAAAAATTCTTTTTGCACAAACGGGGATTTGTTTATATTTGTGTGTAATGATATTTTGTTCATGTTAATGGATAGGGATGGGAATTCAAATTTGTTCATGTGAAGAAATATTAACAAAGTTCAGGCAAATAGAATTAAGAGAAATTATCCAGGGATATTATAGACTTTTTATCGAACTACTCAGACAATAAGCTCATTTAACAGAAGCCGAGAAGAACTGGACAAAAGTTTCTCAGAGGATTCTTTCCACCGCTGACTTCTATGGGTAGAGAAGCTTAAGCTGTTTCTAGAGAAGCTTAAGCCAAAAAGAACTGGCCCTTAGTCCAGGACTCGTTGTACCTCAACTCCTTGGTATGTAGACCTATGAAAATGGTGATGTGACCAAGAGCGTACGTTCACACCGGAGGCTTGAATACTTGGTCCAAACTGAGATGTAGGAAAAGTAGTAGCCCCGCGACCTTAAATTCAACTCAGACCAATCAGGGCTTAAATATGTCTGCCCAACAAACGGTCTCTACTTAATAAACTATACTTATCAGCTCCGAGATGCATCGCATCTGGTAAGGGTAGAAAAGCTTCCTCCAACTTTTTGTGGCTTTCTTTTAGATGTTGCCATGTTAAAATAACCTATATACGCCCTCTTGTTCCGGTGGTTGTTTCTTACATTACCCGTTTATCGGATTTCCAGCATTTTTAAGGCCTCTAGCTTTTGCCCTTTGGGAAATGTTTTGAGTCCAGCCGCACACGGCATCTTTGTCCTTTTCGCCGCATATCTTCTGTTGCTGCGGTTCGCGCCTGGACCCGGCCCCTGCTGCACTTTTCCAGATTTGATGCTGGCTCTTGTCGTTGGAGTCAGGATCACCATCGGCTGCCACGCGAGACGTGATTTGGTTCCTTGCATTGCACCGACGATTAGCTGCGTCTGGGAGGGACAAAAAAAAATATTGCTCTATCTTTGGGCTATGGATTCTAGGGCTGGCCGATTTGTCCTCATAGAATTGGCTGGATGAGCTTTAAACCTGCGTAAATTCGATTCCCAGGGGAATGACGAGATTCGGACGGTGTGGCTGTGAGAATTTTGCACATGTTGGGCGAGTCCGCTGTTTCTTTTCTTGGTTTCACTTAGACCCTGTACAATGCAGGTGCTTAGACAGGTGCCTCAAGAAAAAAAATCTGATTTTTTTTGTGAGAGGTGCTTAGACAGGTGCTTAGGAAGGGCGACGGAAGCAAAGTTAAGCACCCGGTGCTAGGCTGGTGCTTAGGGTGACACAGGTGACAGGTGCTTCAACCGGTGCCTAGCAAATAGTACTCCAAGAAGCACAAATAGTACTCCACACAATGCAGCGCTGCATTGGAGACAACAGGTGCTAGAGTAGGTGCTACACGAATATTAAAGCAACTTAAGCACCCATATGAAACACTCTGCATTGTAAGTCACATATTTTTTTGGAACACAACGCTATTATCTCTCTTTAAGCACTGGGCTATAAGCACCCTGCATTGTACATGGCCTTATGAGCCTACCGCCTCACCTATAACAGCTAATACTAGGAATATTTTTCTTTTCGAAAGATATTAAGGATTTGGTTTCTGTTCAAGAAAGAAGGCAAATCTATGGGGGAATCGTCCTTGGTGGATCAATTTTCTGTAGCAGCACACTACGGTGCAGTTTAGTACTGGTAACATGTAATTTTACAGTTGGACAAACTGTAGTACCATGCGACATTATTCCCTGGTTCCAAATGCAAGTCGTCCGATCGATATTCGTTCGCTCAAGCATTTTAAAATTTGTTTACCAATATGTAAAGTAAAAAACCTTTTAAGGCTCGTTTTACATTTTAACAACTTACTCATTCTTTCATAACAAACACCTTTGTAAGATTAAGAGTAATATCATGCTTCTTAGAATCCTCTAGAGTATTCACTATTCGTCTTCACTAGAAAATATCATTGATATGACTGTGTGTATCCCTAGCTAGCGCAGATACCAAAAGTTATACTTCTATTATCTATAACAACAACAATAACAACAACAATAAAACCTTTTGTCCTAAGCAAGTTGAGATAGACTAGAGATAAAATCTAATAAAAGTTGCACGAGCTCAAAGGTGAAGAAAAAAGGGTTTGAAAAATGTATTATGGTTCGAGCACGTTGATTGCTAATTTCCACGCGGTCCTATTCAGAACCAAATCCTTGAATATATTCCAATCTTTCAAGTCTCTTTTTATTGTCTCCTTCCATGTCAACTTTGGTCGCCCCTTACACCTTCTAGTATTGTTGATACATCTTAGAATACTACTATGCACCGATGCTTCTGGAGGTTTCTATTGAATATGTCCAAACTATCTTAGTCGGTGTTGGATAATCTTACCCTATTATGTATATCCTCGTTCCATAACATACTTCTATTATCCATATATAAAAAAATACCACTGATACTTTTAGTAAAGAAAGATGGCAACCTTAAAGATGCACCTCCTTTGTTCTATATAACGTTAGTGTGATTGGAGCGGAAGGTTGCATAGTGTAGTTGCTATAGTTGTGGCTGATCAACTGTGGCTACCATGATGAGACAACCAATCAACTTGTTCTCCTCTTGTCTGTGAGAGACTCGAAATGACGTGTGGCGATTCTGAGTCTCCACAGATTTGAAGAGAGAATCCATATGTAGACAACTATCGTTCAGGTGAAAATGATAGTCCACGGTCGACCGGCAACATGAGCAGTGATCTCTCCTTTTTCTTTTCCCCTAGTGAGTCTACCTTCCCACTCGATTTCTTTTTCCATGCCATCCATCATCTTCTTCTTTCTTTTTGTTCCTTTTCCCAACCCCATTTCATCCTTCCTCGCTTCTTTCATCCCGCCATTTTCTTGAGTAGGAGCGCGCGTACGTGCTAACAATTGGATTGCACCGCTGCTTTGCCTTCCTCGACGCCAGTGTGGCTGGCATCGTATTCCCTTATGAAACCGTTGTTGTCCTACGGTTCCGACAAAGGATCTGGCAGCCGGGTCACCTGCGCTACTCTCCTTAATGTTGTCACCACCGACATTCTCCTTATCATCGGTGCTGTAGAAGGTTGGGAGGTCTTAGATCTGAATTATTTATTCTTGGATTTAAGAAAAAAGAAGTGTTGGAATCTCGAATCGTGTGATTTGAAAGTGTTGGAAATATGCCCTAGAGGCAATAATAAAGTTATTATTATTCTATTTTCATGTTCATAATTAAGTTTATGTTCTATGCTAGAATTGCATTGGTTCTTGAATATGAGATTCAGAGGAAAACCTAATTGCATGTGTGGAATAATAAACACCATTCAGATCCCTAGTCAGGCCTCTAGACTAGCTCATGTATTGTTGATGGTCTTGTTTTCCTGATCATGGGCATTGTTAATGTAACAAGAATGCCGGTAATAATGGGAACACATTGTTAGGGTAACAATGGTGTTGGATAGACCCCCTTATGAGATACTGCGAGATCACTTCATCAATATGTTGTCAGTATCTTCTCATTATGTGTTAACATTTACTTGCGTCCTTAGACCATAAGAATATTGTAGACCTGGATACCGGATGGTTGCTTTGGGGTCATCAAACGTTACTCCGTAACTGGGTAATTATAAAGGTGACTTTCAGGTACACCAGAAAGTATATCGTGGTTCTAGATATCTCAAGACTGGGATTTGCCCGGCGATGGAGAGATACATTCTGGGCCCACTCGGTATTACGGTGTCCAGCATCGCCTGCCCAGGTATTGTGACTAAAAAGTTAGTCACGGGGATACCGGAATACGGAAACGAGAAAAGAGTACAAACCGGTAACGAGGATAACTAGGTATGGTGATCAAGGAGTTGATCACAGGGATACCGTCAAAGTCTCGCCTTGGGTTGTGTAACGTATCGTGAGGCAAAAGGATGATATGCGGTAATACGAGGTTTGCTCGATAAAGATCTTCAATGATATGTGGGAGTCGTTATGGGTGTCCAGATCCCGCTGACGATTATTGACCGGAAGGTGTTCCGGACATGTCCACATATACTCGAACTTATAGGGTCACACGCTTAACGTTTTAGCGACATTTAGGAATGCTACGATTTATGGAGAATGAGAGAGAAAGGTTTCGAAAGTGTTTCGGATGATCTCGAAAGTGTTCCGGGAGGTCCCGGATGGTTCCGGTGATGTCCGGAAGTGTTCCGGAAAGTTCTAGAAGGTTCTAGAAATTCTAGAAGGTTCCATAAGTTCTAAAAGGTTCTAGAAGGTTCCAGAAGTTCTACTCCAACTCCAACAGGGTGTCCCTGTTGGAGTAGGACTCCACCTGTCTAGGGAGAGCTGCCCCAACCCCTATAAATAGAGGGGCAGGGCACCTCAAAGGGATCAGAGACAGCCCCAGAAGCAACCCTAAACCCTAGGCCGGCCATCTCTAGATTGGCCACAGCCTTCTTTTTCTCTCTCTTCTAGATTGGATCTAGTACAGCTGCCGGCGCGCTGCTGCTTCTCCTTCTCGTAGATCCCCGCTGTTCTTGTGTGCTGGTCCACGCATTACTGCGGTGTCGCTGATCCGGTACGCGTGGATACCTCGGAGACGTCGTATACTTCGGCGTTCGATCGGGCGAACTATTCGCGAGGAGATCGCTCTCGTGGCTGGGATGTATAACCTAGCTGCGAGAGTCTGCGGACTTCATCGACATCGGTCAACTTCTCTGCTGAATTGACGTGATCGTCGAAGGTATGATCTCGTTGCCTGCACCTCGATAGTGATCTTGGGGTGGATTGTGCGCGGTAAATTTTTGTTTTGCGTATCATGTTCCCCAACAGTGGTATCAGAGCGGTACTATGCGTAGTTGTAGGTACGACTAGATCATATGTGATATGCGGCATTGCACATATGATGTGTGGGGTGTTAGATGAGATCTATCACTGGATTTTCCTGTTGTTTCCCTCTCATTGCAAAATTTTGATCTCGGCGGCATTGTGAAATTTTCAGAGGTCCGGCGAACCTTACGATCTTCGGATCGAGACATGCTAAGGCTGACTTTGGTTTCACTTTAGTTGAGAAAGATAAATTTGAAATGAGCAGGCATGTAGATGTGATCTACACGGGGGTCATGCGTATGACGAAGTTTAGTATGGGGTTCGAGATTTTCGAGTCTCCAATTCCATACACCCCGACAGTTTAGCAGATCAAACGGGCGCCCTGATGCCCGCGAGGAGATCAACCGGATCCACGCGGAGAGGGACCGCGACGCGCGGGAGGTCATCGACAACCTCAGAGCAACCAGGGCGCGAGCCCGGGGTCGGAACTGTGAGGTCGATCAACCTCGTGCCTCCTCGGCCTCTACCGGCCCGCTGTGCTTCAACGAGCGCATCCACACCGAGCCTTTCCCAGAGCGTTTCCGCATCGCTCACAGAGTCGACAAATATGATGGCACTGCCAAGCCAGATACGTGGCTCTCCAATTATCTCATGGTGTGCTCCATCAGCGGGGGCAACGAGCGCGTCGCCCTTTGTAGCCTCCCTCTGATGCTTATCGACACGGCACGAGCATGGCTTAACGGCCTGCCCGAGGATAGCATCCACGACTGGGTCGATTTCCAGGAGGCCTTCGTCAGGAACTTCATGGGCACGTACAAGCGGCTCGAAAATGCATGGGACCTCTCCCTCTGCACACAGAACGAGGGAGAGTCGCTCCGGGACTACATCCTGCGTTGGACCCGGCTTCGTAACTCCATGGAGGACGTCTCTAAGATGCAGGCCATCCAGGCCTTCTCCCAAGGAGTCAAGTATGATCTGTTGAAGCACAAGCTGGCCAGATCTAATGTCCAATCCATGAGCCGACTCATGGAGCTGGCCAACAAGTACGCGACCAGTGAGGAAGCCGTGCGTTGCCAGACTCGAGCACCTCAGGACAAGGGCAATTCGAAGGCCGAGCCCTCTAGGCCCAAGGGCAACCAGAGCAACTCCGACTCCAGAAGGAACAACAACAACCGCAACCAGAAGCACAAAGGTGGCAGCGGTGACGGAGTCAGCGGAGCCGACATCGTCGCCGCCACCGAGCGTGGCAGCCAGCATCGTGATGACAGCCAGAAGCAGAGCTGTCCGTGGGCGCAGTGCAAGATGCAGAGATTGTCCTATGATGAGATCATGGACAAGCCTTGTTCATTTCACAGCACGAACAACAGGCAGGCAGGACACTCAACCAGGGAGTGTAGCTTCCTGAAACGCATCCGGACGGAGAATCCGCTTGCAAAAAGAGCTAATGAGAGCGGTCTAGTCGCAGGTGGTGGCGACCAGCAGTACCCCAGGACGGACGGTGTTCTCATGATCTTTCGAGGACTCGACTCCAGGACGAGTCGGAAGCTCTGAGTCCGTGAGGTGAATGCGACCACTCCAGCGGTTCCATAGTGGCTGAATTGGTCGGTGGTGGCAGTCAGCTTTGATCGCTCCGACCACCCAGATTACATCTCGCACTCGGGCAAGCACGCTTTGGTGGTGGACCCACAAGTCGGTGGCTACGAGCTCACCAAGGTCTTGATGGATGGTGGCAGCAGCATCAACATCATATACATCGACACCCTTAGAAAAATGAAAGTTCCGGAATCCCGACTCTGGCCTAGTAGTACCACCTTCCACGGAATTGTGCCTGGGAAGTGCGCCCAGCCGCTGGGCCAGATTGCTTTGGAGGTTGTCTTCGACGAGCCAAGCAATTTCCAGATTGAAATCCTCACGTTCGAGGTCGTAGACTTCAAGGGCGCCTACCACGCCATCCTGGGCCGCCCATCCTACGTGAAGTTCATGGCTAGGCCATGCTACATCTATCTAAAGCTGAAGATGCCGGGTCCCAAGGGCATCATCACGATCACAGGGGCCTTCAAGCGCTCCCACGACTACGACGTCGTCAGCATGGATATCGCTGAGTCCCTGATTGCGGCCGAGGAGTTTGCAGCCATCAAGAAGTCGGTTGACAGCGAGCAAGCTCCCCCAAGCAAGAGGCCCGCCATGAGTCCACCTTCCAGTCGGGTCAGGACACCAAGTTGATCCAGGTACATCCTGATGACTCGGCCAAGACAGCTTAGATTGGGACTAATCTCGACCCCAAATAGGAAAGCGCGCTCGCCAACTTCCTCCGGGAGAACTGGGATGTCTTCGCATGGAAGCCATCTGACATGCCGAGGGTTCCTAGGAATGTCTCTGAGCACTCCCTCAACGTACTCCAAGGTGCAAAGCCGGTCAAACAGACCCTTCGTCGCTTTGCGGAAGACAGACGTCGAGCAATTGGAGAAGAGATCGCCCGACTCCTAGCAGTCGGATTCATCAAGGAGGTTCTTCACCCGGACTGGCTGGCAAACCCAGTCCTGGTTCTTAAGAAGAACAAAACTTGGCGCATGTGTGTAGACTACACCAGCCTAAACAAAGCATGCCCCAAGGACCCGTTCGCTCTGCCTCGCATTGACCAGGTGGTAGACTCCACGGCCTTTGTTTCCTGGATGCCTATTCAGGCTATCACCAGATTAAAATGAAAGAGTCGGATCAAATAAAGACCTCCTTTATCACCCCTTACGGGGCCTTTTGCTATATCTCCATGCCATTCGGACTCAAGAATGCTGGTGCGACGTACCAATGCTGCATCTAGAAGTGCCTACAGGATCAGATTGGCAATAACGTCCAAGCCTATGTTGACGACATCGTGTTGAAGATGAAAAAGAAAGGTGACCTCTTGGCTGACTTGGCAGAAACTTTCGCTAGTCTCAGGCGGTTCAACATGAAGCTCAACCCGGAAAAATGCATTTTCGGAGTCCCTTCGGGCAAGCTACTCGGTTTCATCGTTTCCGAGCGGGGAATCAAGGTGAACCCTGACAAGATTGACACCATCCTTAAGATGGGCAAGCCCCAGAACCTCAAGGCTATTCAGCGACTGACTGGGTGCGTGGCTGCACTCAGTTGGTTCATCTCTCGACCCGGTGAGAAGGCCCTGCCTCTTTACCGACTCCTCAAGAAGTCCGACTCCTTCGAATGGACTGACGAAGCCCAGCACGCCCTTGACGACCTCAAGCGCCTGCTATCCACATCACCAGCACTCGTCGCGCCCCTGGAGAACGAGCCCATGCTACTATACATCTCGGCCACCAATCAGGTGGTCAGCGTCATCCTGGTGGTGGAGCACGAGGAAGAAGGCCAAGCGCAGAAGGTACAGCAACCCGTCTACTACGTCAGCGAGGTCCTGACCGACTTGAAACAGTGCTACCCGCACTACCAGAAGCTTGTCTATGGCGTATTCAGGGCAGCGCGGAAGTTGGTCCACTACTTCCAAGCCCACTCGATCACAGTGGTCAGCCATGCCCCCTTGTCCGACATCATTAGCAACAGGGATGCCACGGTCGAGTCGCCAAGTGGGCAATCGAGCTCATGGCTCACGACATCAACTATGAGCCCCGCAAGGCCATCAAGTCTCAGACTCTCGCTGACTTCATTGTCGAATGGACAGAAGCACAGTGCCTCCTGCCCCAAGTCAACCCCGAGCACTGGATCATGTACTTCAATGGGTCCAAGATGCTTGCGGGCGCGGGGGCTAGAATTGTCCTCATCTCCCCAAGGGTGACAAGCTCAACTATGTGCTACAGATTCACTTCATGGAATCCAACAATGTCACGGAATACGAAGCCCTGTTGCACGGCCTACGTATCGCCGTCCCACTCGGCGTCCGTCGACTCTTATGTCGCAGAGACTCGGATCTGGTCGTGCAGCAGGTGATGAAGTCCTGGGATACCAAGGACCCCACCATGGCGGCGTACTGCGCTGCAGTACATCGACTCGAAGGCCACTTCGAGGGCCTTGAACTACATCATGTTCGTCGGTGCGACAATGAGGCTGCTGACTCCCTCACCAGGATCGGCTCCACTCGCGACAATGTACCACCCGACATTTTCCTTCAGCAACTACATCGGCCGTCTGTCAAGCCACGGTCGGCAACCGAGTCCCCTGAGCCCGAGCTCGAAGGTCCAAAAATGGCTGAGTCAGCCCAGGAAGTCGTCCTAGCCGTCATCCCACTCTGGACTCAGCCGTTCCTTGCCTACCTCTAGAGGAAGGAGCTCCCCGAAGATCAGACTGAGGCACGACGCATCGTGCGCCGTGCTTAGGCCTACACCATCATCAACGACGAGCTCTACAAGCACAGCACCACTGAAATCTTCCAGCGGTGCATCTCTCCAGAGGAAGGCAAGGAAATCCTTCAAGAGATCCACTCCGGCGTCTGCGGTCACCACGCATCATCACGGGCGTTTGTAGCCAAGGCTTTTCGCCATGGTTTCTTCTAGCCCACTGCGCTCTCCGACGCGGAGGAACTCGTCCGCACTTGCATCGGCTGTCAGGAGTACGCCCGGCAGCCACACATGCCGGCAACCACGCTCAAGACCATCCCCATCACATGCCTCTCGCCGTGTGGGGACTCGACATGGTGGGCCCATTCAAGATAGCAAAGGGAGGTTTCACTCACCTCCTCGTGGCGGTGGACAAGTTCACAAAGTGGATCGAGGCCAAACCTATCATGAAACTCGATGGTCCGATTGCTGTCCACTTCATCAAGGGGTCATATTCCGATTCGGCATTCCCCACAGCATCATCACCGACAACGGCTCCAACTTCACAGCTGGTGTCTTTCGCCAGTTCTGCAGAGACCACGGCATCACCCTCGATTACGCCTCGGTTGCTCATCCGCAATCCAACGGACAAGTTGAGCGCTCCAACGGGCTCATCCTCCAAGGCATCAAGCCCTGACTCCTGGCCCCTTTGCTGCGAGCCGCCGGCTGCTGGATCGACGAGCTCCCCTCCGTCCTCTGGAGCTTGTGGACGACTCCGAACCAGTCGATTGGTTACACGCCTTTCTTCATGGTCTATGGAGGCGAAGCCATCATGCCGAATGACATCCTCCACGACTCCCCGCGAGTCGCAGCATACGTCGAGGCCGAGTTGGAGGCGGCAAGACAGGACGACCTTGATACCCTCAAAGAAGCACGGGAGCTCGCTCTTTGCCGCTCCGCCATCTACCAGTAGACCTTGCACCGCTGCCACAGCCGCCAAGTGCGAGGCTGAGCTTTCAACAAGGGTGACCTGGTCCTCCGACTCATCCAGGAGAAGAAGGGCATGCACAAGCTTTCTCCGCCATGGGAAGGCCCCTTCATCATCAACAAGTACTTCATAATGGTGCCTACCGACTGGAGGATCCAGAATCTGGCGTCATCACGGAGAGGACCTGGAACATCGCCCAGCTGCGTCCTTTCTGCACTTAAACTCTGTGCTTTCAGTTATATTTAGTTTGGTCATGAATAAAGTTTGATTCTCCCGAGCAGCCCTCGAGGGCTACATTGCTTTTCATTCAATCAAGAGTCAGCTTACTTTTTGGTCTAGCTACTTGACTAGTTTGATTCCCTGGGGCTACCCCTGGGGGGCTACTTAAACCACCCACTGGGTGCACCGCGAGTCGGTGCGGCCCGACTCCTCTAACTTTGTTTCTCCGGAAAACGTCTAAGTAAATGTGTACAGCACCTAAGGCCCACTCTTCGTCCCCAACTACAATTGCAACTCGGCTGTCCGGTTGGCAAGAGCAAAGGCTAAAGGTAGGCTTGCACACGAAAGGATTTAATGCAGAAACAAACTTAGACGAGTGAAATATCAAGTCTCCAAATTTAGACGAGTGAAATAACTTTAAGTCTCCAAAATATATTAAATCTTTACAGCGTTATCACTCGGCATCCCGAGGATTAATATAACAAGGTCTATTTATTCTTCTGGCGCTTTCTCCACGCGCTCATCCAGGTCGGCGAACTCGGCGATTCGGCTGGCAGCACGGCAGACTCAGGGAAGTAGCACCTTGATGTCGACCGAGTGACCTTCTTCATCGACGGGGGCTCCTTCGGTGACCTCATCGACGTTGATGTCGGGATAATGCACCTAGACCATTGCCAGCGCCAACCCAGCTCCCGAGCGCACCGCCGACTCCTTCCACTCGCCCACTTCCTCCGCGCCTTGCATAAGCTTGTCGGCGAGGGCGAAGATGCAGGAGCTCGGCTCGTCGTTGGGCCACAAGAAGGCACAGAGGTCTTGTGACGCCGTCTTCATATTCTGCACCAAGCTCTTAACTTGGAGTAGTCGGTCCTCCAGCGTGACGACGCACTCGGACATCACCTCGGGTGTCCAGAAGGCTTTGAGCGCTGCTTCCGCGGGGTTGGCCAATGCTTGCAGTCGGCGTGCAGCTCGTCTTGCCTGCTTCTCCAGCTCTGGGCAAGCATCTGGGGACGAATTACTACAAGGAAGTGCATACTGAAGAAGTTGGCGAAGAACTCAGAAACTTACCGAGCAAGGTCTCGTTGGCAGCTTTGAGCTGCTCCATGAGCTCCTTCTCGCGCTTCTGGCACTTGGAGATGGTTGCCTCGTGCCGCCTCTCCGACTCGTTCATCTTCGAGTGGAAGCAGTTGACTTGCTTCTGCAGCTCGTGATTCATGGCGTTCAGCTCCTCGTATTGGTCCGCCAGCTTCTGGTGCTCCGCCTACAGCAAAGCAGCGGTCTTCATGTTCTCGCGAGCCTGCCTGAGCTTGTCATGGAACTCGGCCTCCTTAGCGTCGAGCATCTCCCTCGCTTTCTCCATCGAGATGGAGTTCTTCAGCTCCTTCGTCAGCCGAGCGGCTCCAGCCTCGGCGTCTATCAACCCAGAAAGATCAGATCAGAAAAGGAATTCCATGGCGAGGATCCGCATTTCGGGTGCTTACTCTTCACCGTGGAGAGCTTCCTTTCGAGCAGCCGACTCCGGGCCCTCTCGTCCGAGAACGCCTTCTCGAGGGCGGCGTTCCTCTCCAAGAGGGCCTGGTTATTCTCGCCGAGTCGAGCCAGCTCCTGGACAAAAGGAAGATCCAAATCAGAAAATGAAGCACACCAACACTTCAAAAGTAAATGGAGTCTCCGGCCAACTCCAGCAGTCGACCAGAGACTCGGGGGCTACACCCACTGGGCGCACTAATCGTGCCCCCAGTGAAAAAAGCAAATAAGAAAAAGAGTGAACCCTCATCGACTCGAGCGAGTCGGCCAGAGGCTCGAGGGCTAATCCCCAACAAGTACCAGAAGCAGAAAGAAAATCTGACTGTGAAGACTTACCGCGATGGAGCTTTCGAGCGTGTCGGCCGAGTCCACCAATTCCCTCAGCTTGGCGCCAAAGGAGGCGGCGCACGCCACGGCCTCACGAGCCACCGCAGACTCCCCCGTGCCACTACTCGGCTAGCCTACGGCTGTTCCCGCCAACGCGGACGGAGCGATCAGAGCCAGGCTCCGCTTCACTGTCGGGCCGGTCCTGGTAATCAGCTCTCTTGCCACTGATCCCTCCGGTGCGGCTAGCTGGAGCAGGGAATCGGTGGTTGTGGCGTCCTCGGGCTGAGCAGGTGCCGGGGAGTCGTTTCCTGGCGCCTCCAACGGCACCGGGCCGGGCTCCGGACTCGGCACGGGAGGAGGAGTCGGTGTTACCGACTCACCAACATTGGCAGTCGGCAAAGCCGCATTCGGCTCGGGCGTCTCCGTCGCAGGAGCAGGCGGCTACACCAGCGGAGTTGTGGACGCTGCCTCTGGCTGGACGACCCACGGCGGGCTCTTCGGTGGCGCCGTCTGTGCCACAGGAATCGGCGCTGGCGACGGAACAGATGTCAACCCGATGGCCGTGCTGGACTGGCCAGCCCCCTTGGCCGCCACCTTCTTTGGGTGGCTGGCGGTTGTGGGAATCATCTTGAACCCTGACTTCTTCTTAAATCTCCCTGCAGCAGCCGGAGCTCTGGAGGAGGAAGACGCCATCGTTCCGGCGGTGATAGGCCTATTGACGGAGATAGAAACTTCTCCCGTCGCGCCGGCGAGCTCCGCCTTCGATCGTTTGGGGGCCGACTCCTCGGGCGCCGACTCCGCTGAAGTCTGCGAGGGTCCGGAGCTGGACGCCCCAGCGGCTTGTTTCCGTTTCTGGGCTAGGGGAGCTGGAGGCGCAGCCTTGGAGGCTTCGTCATCTGAATCCTCCGCGTCCCCGCTTTCGGGAACATCCTCGTCGACGTCCTCGTCATCAAGGAGCCCCGGAGCCGGATTGCTCTCGGGAAGGGGCGGCATGGAGCTCAAGAGCAAAAAAGTCTACAGAACGAAGGATTCGGATTCAGGGCAAAGAACGCACCGAAGGACTCGACTCGAAAGCTCAAAATACTCACGTTGGGGGGGAGGATTGCTGGCAGAATATGGCGCCACGTGCGGTACCCTGCAGAGATTAGAGCGCTCCTTCGTCAGGCTCTTTAGCAGATCCATGAAGTCCCTGTCCGAGAGCTCCTCGGCTTCCCCCTAGTCGAGTCGGAGACTCCGGAGTTCTCCCACATCCCTTGCTTGGAGAGGCTGGATCCGCCGATCCAGCCAAGTCACGATGAGGTCGACGCCGGTAAGCCCTTCGGCCTGGAGCGCCTTCACCCTCTCCATGAGGCACTCGACGTCAGGTGTCTCCTCCTTCGACGGCTTGGTGCCCCAGCGTTTTTGCCACACGGGAGGCCCTTCGGTGTACATGGGGAGGCCTTCTTGCGCACTCGGCGTGCGCTCATCAGGGCAGTAAAACCAGACCTCCTGCCACTTCTTGACGGTGTCCATCGGGGAGATCTTGAAGTAGTTGGAGCCGGGCTTCAGCTGGATGCCGAATCCCTCGCAAGTCGCCAAGTGCCCGTCTGAGCTTGGCTGTGCCTTCACGATAAAGAGCTTTTTCCAGAGCCCCCAATGGGGTCGAGTCCCCAAGAAGCACTCGCACAACATAATAAAACACGCGATGTGCAGGACGCCGTTGGGGGTCAGATGGTGCATCTGGATGCCGTAGAAGTGGAGCAGGCCCTGCACGAAGTCATGCGGGGGCAAGGATAGGCACCACTCGATGAAGGGGACGAGCAGCACCCGCTCTTGCACGTGAGGAGCGGGCCTACTCTCGGCGGCGGGCATCCTCCAACTGCCGATCTCCCACGTCGGAATCAGGCCCTCGCCAGCGAGGCCCTTCAGTAGCCTCTCCGTCACCACGGATGGCAGCTAGTCGCCCCTCTTCCAACCTTCGGGAAGGGTGGCGGCGGCGGCGGTAGTCTCGGCTTTCTTGCCTTTGTTGGCGTGCGACATCGTCGGACTTGGCGGTGGAACGCTCGACGGGGGCTGGAAGGCGAGGAAAGTAGTTTGCACGGCGACGGGTAGAGAAGGTTGTGGTGACGTGCGTGAGGAAGACAAAGACAAGCAGATGGGAACCACTCCGCCCCCACTGTGTCGGCTTTTAAAGGCAAAGGAGCTGAATTGCCCTGACAGTCAGCGCGTTACACGTGGCCACGACTCGCCATGGTAACGGCTGTCTCACGCACGCCTCGCGCGGGACTCGAGGTGTCATCATCAACCGCCGTGACTCTAGGCGTCATCATCAACCGCCGCGATGTCCCATCGTGGCCCTTCATCCCAAGCGTTCGTCCGGCCGAGTGAACGCATTAAATACGCCAGTCGAAGCAACAGCACGCAAAAGATTCCACGTGACATCATCAACAGTTGCGACATTCTGCGCTTTCGCGAGATGGTTTGACTGGGTTCGGCTAGGCCAGGCGTTAACACGTGCGGTCTTTGAACCAGTTTGGAGCCAGATTCGGCCCACCGCATCGGCTCCACCAAGCAGCATACACACATCCTGAGGCGCACCGACTGTGCTCACTCGGAAGCAGACCAGCTCTGCACATGGGCGTCGATGGCCAGCCCAACAGGGTTCGCGGGCCACTCGGTAACGCCGGAGCGAAGGATGGACTCGGCATCCCCGGCAGTGTAAGTTGATTTCTGAATTCATTCAGAGTCAAGTGCCTAAGTTTGAAGACTCGATTCCGAAGCTTGAAATCGAGAGCGTTCCCCTACGGACACTAGCCGGCAACGACCGACCCGGATAGGCCCAGACACTGCTCAGACCGATTCGGAATTCATGATACGCCTCCCAGCGGGCCACTAGCCACTCTCCACGGCAGAGAACTTTGGGTATCACCGAGATCTTTTTCCCCTACCAGCTCACCTCTTACTTTTCAGGAACTTCTAGAGTCCCTCAAGGTCTCCCCGCAGGACGACTCGGCAGCGCACACGATTTGTTTTCCAGTCGGGGCTTCCTCAGTCTAGGGAAGAAGACGACACCAGCGACGAGACCCTGAAGGACTCGGGGGCTACTGATAGCGGGATCCCCCCGGGGTAGGCCCAAGACGAGGACTCGGCCGGCATGGTCAAGGGAGGCCCAAGCCGAGTCCATGAAGTCCACTCAGCTGGGCCGTCCGCGCGTCATTAGGATAGGCATGGCCACGATGTGGTCAAACCCACGACACATTCAACCAACGGCGCGCGAGCAATGCGCCGTTACCAGGAGCGACGTGCACAGCCAATACGCCGCGATATTAGGAGTTACTCCGCACGATCTGCGTTGGCTAACCGACTCAGCAGTTGTAAACTCTGGCCTCGTCGGCCCTATATAAGGCGAGGCTAGGCTGGGGCCCCTGGTCAAGGGGTTAGACAGTTGGTTATTCCTCTGATCAATTAGCTTCCTGTTTCTCCACACTTGTACGCGCTAGCGCTCTTTCTTCCACCTTCGATCCCCACGATCATTGTACTTCCAAATTCCTCATACGAGGCAGGATCAAACATCTAGCAGGAGTAGGGTATTACCTCTTCCATAGAGGAGCCTGGGTAACTCTCCTCGTGTGAACCTTGGCTGGATCATCCACACGCGTCCCCGAGATTCACAGATGTATGTTGCCGTGGAATCACCACGACACAACCTACAACAAAATGGCAAAAGCCACATGTGCACCTATATATGCTTCAAATGATTGTGAATAACAGATGTTTCTCTTAAAGCTAAACTTGCGTGCAATTTCTAAATGTCAGATCAAAATAAACTACTGTACTTACACCATGTTTTTCTTGTTGGAAGTACTGATGGGTGTCGGCAGTAAATGTAAAAGAGAACAGTTCATTGCTCTTGTACACACGTACATACAGTTTGTTATGCGTTCTAGCTGTCTACTTGTTCTTTCATGGATCTGGTCATGTGCGTTTCCTAATTTTGAACTGAGGGAGTGTGTTCTTAGTTGACTGTAGTACACACTTAACAAATTTGTTGACTCTTCTATGTTGCGTAGGATGAAAGTACAGATTGGCAACTTGTTAGATGACAATTTCTCATTTCATTTTAGAGATGGATTTACCCTTGTTATATGGCAATTTCTCATTTAATCTGAGCTGTTTGTTGCTACGTTTGAATCATCTCATGTGCTTGAGGAATATTCACCCTTGTTGAAGTCCAGTTTTCCTAACTCCTATGTAATTAGCATCTAAAGAAATTCTTTCAAACAGCTGCGATTAATCAGCAATACATTTTCGTGCTTGTGTACAATATACATGATCTTGTTAACATGAATTTGATAAGACTTGATTCAACACTAGCTGTTTTCGACTTATTCTGCACAATTGTTGAGCTTAAAGTTATTCTAGTCTATGCTTTGCCTTATTCTCATTTTATTTTTCCTAGTCAAAATCCTACTGCATAAATGTTAATAGTTGTTTTGTATTTTCATTTTTTAAGTTTTTTAATCGGTTGCCAACCCAGGAACTAGCCCGCGTAGATGATGACGCCCCGCCCCGAACCGATCAAATAGCCCCTGAGCCGACCAGTGTAGCTGCCGTCGAGCCAGCCATTCTAGCTGTCGTCGAGCTAGCCAGTGTAGCTGCCGTCGAGCGTGTAGGTGCCGTCGAGCCGGCCAGCGTACCTTTAGCAGCAGCACCTCCCTCGGCGCGAGATGAAGAGAGTGTGTCTGGCTCGTCTGACGATTCTTGGTGTAGTGAGTCGGGATTGGAAGAAGAGGCGACGCTCGAGCCAGCACCATCGAAGCCGAAGAGATGGTACAACCCTAGAGGAGGGAACCAGCTGACGAACGAGACATTCGTGGTCACTCAAGTCGGCGTAACAGGTGTTTCTGCAAGTCCCGAGAAGGCTGCGAGGTTGTTCAGCAACACCTGCGGGTGCATTGTCCGTGAGCATGTCAGGATCACATGCCGGGACTTCAAGAAAATGACCGACGCCCAGAAAAAGGTCATGTTCGACAAGCTGTGGGATAAGTATGCTATCCCAGAAGTTGACAAGGAAAGAGTGAAGAGGAAAGCCGACAGCATCATGTGTGCAGCGCTAAGGACATGGCGATATGAAGCCACGAAGCTGCTAGACGCCGATTTCGAAACTGCAGTTAAAACTAAATGGCCGAAGATAGAACTCGAACACTAGGAGGAGTTCGTTGCTGACAAGAAGAGTGATGCATTCAAGGAGAAGAGTCATCGGGGGAAGGAGCTGCGTGCGAAGAACAAATTTCCCCACCACCTTGGCAGCCGAGGTGTTCCAGGGAAGAGACCGATCTGGGCTAAAGAGGACGCCGCGCTGATAGCGGCTGGCAAACCGGTTCCTTTCGCCGATATCGAGCAGGAACGCGCCCAGATTTGGATGAGGGCGCACACAGTTTCTGACCCAGCTATTGGGTTACCAATTATCACGGATCCTGAGCTTCAGGCGATTTCCAAACGTTTGGTATAATCTAAACCCAATATCTTCTTGAAATATACTATTGTGCTTCCAATACGCTAACGGCCCGTACCTTGTGTCATTTTCCTTGCAGAGGTAGCTGTCCCAGCAGCCTGAGAGTTCCCAGGACTCCATCCATAGTGAGAGGTGAGAAGACCATCTCTCGAAGGCTTTAGGAACTAGGGAGAAGACAGGGCACGTCCGAGGGATCGGGAGCGGGGCTATATAGGACGAAGTCTTTCCTCAAGACCGCGAGGCTGTCCACCAGAGGAGGAGAGAAAGGCAGACATCTCTTATGCAAGAGATGATAAGGGCAGCCCAGGAGGCTGGCAAGCTGGTGGCGCAACAATTTTTAGAGTCTAGAGGCTACGACGCCCGCGATGCATCTTGTCCACCTGTGCATCCTCATGGACATCAGGGCTCCTATCCTGCTGGATAGAGTAGCTGCGCCTCAGTCTCTGACGTTGCCCCCGAGTCGCCAAGTCTCATCGAAGACATCACTGTAAGCTTCGTCGCCACATTGAATCACTTCTTTGAGGGCTCTAATTCACAGCATTGTGCGGATAACAATGGGTACAACATATTATTTATTATACAGGGCCCCACAAAATGCCACCTCACTATCCCTTTGCTCGGCGTGAAGAAGATGGTTGCACACGGCCTAGTGTTCCGAACAGTAGAGGGCGCGACATGCCACAATGCTGCTATACCTTCCCACATGGCGAGGGTGCAGGTGGACCGCATCGTCGCCGATTCAGTGACATCGCAGTTCCTGTCGCCCCTGAAGAGGATGTCACGAAGTTAGGAGACTGCAAGGGGTACTACATCCTGTGGCCGAAGAGTCAGATAGTTATCCCCGGGGTCTCCTCTCCTAGTACGTCAACCATCCCCTCTCCATCAACCGGAGCCGGCTTGTCTTTGCTCGGCCTGTGCCGTACGCCCGTTTTGTTCGATGATCAGGATGATGATATTGCCGAGCAGCAACACACGACGATCCTTCCGTCCCAGGAGGAGGAGCAACCCAAGACGGACTCGCCGCCCCGTGAAAGGCGCTCCAAGCATCACCATGACCCAAAAGCAGCAGGAAAGAAGGTCTTATCTCCAAGCACACTCAATGCCGCAGTGGGCGAAGCGTTGATGGGAGGCAAGAGGGCCTCCTCTCCAGAGCCGGAGAGGAAAAGAAAAATAGCACACAAACGGGGCGGCATCACTGCGAAGGAGGCAAGCAAGGAAAGCAAGAAAAAAGCTTTATCCTTCCAGACATCTGCTGAAACTGTCAAGCAGCCTCGATAAGTAGTGTACGAGGCAGGTGAGCCATTGCTCCCAGATGATGAGGTGCAAAGGTTGCCCGCACAGATGAAACTTCTCCATGACACAATCATGATGAGGTCACGGAATCGGGATGATTATGAGCTACACTTTAAGGTCGAGGTGCCAAAAGATTACGGTTTCTTCCTGGACAGACAGCATGACACCTTCGACATTAATTTTGAAGATATCTTTGTGTTGTTCAACCTCTTCCGGCTCGACACTATGCTCGTCAGGCTGTGGGCGCTTCACCAAGCCCAAGAGTATAGGCGTCTGCCCAACTGCGCTTTCGGAATAATGGATCCGGTCATCATGAACGACTACTATGTACAAGAAGCGAAGCCGGTCCTAATAAATTTCGTCACTGAGTCATTGATATACCATAAGGACAAGGACTACGTACTCATGCCCTACAACCCCTCGTAAGTTACTACCGTGCCTAGTTTGCTTTTCTTAAGGACGTATCCCCCTCTGTTTATATTCGTTCGTTACCTTTTACACAGCGACCACTAGATCCTCATTGTCATCCACAAGCCTTCAAGAATGATATACTATTTTGATTCCCAAAGAAGTGCCAAGCGAGACTACTCAGGAATTAAGGAAGTTCTGGAAGCCGCTTTTCGGAAATATAACTTGCGTGGGGAGGAGCAGAATGCAAGAGCAAAAAGCTGATCCACAAATTCAACTTCCCTTGCAGACAACAGCTGGAAGGTAGCGTGACATGTGGGTACTACGTTTGCGCTCACATAGACGCGTTCGTCATATCCCACAACCCGCAATGGAGCCAGGATCAATTCAATAATTTCATACACGACCTGGCCGATGATAAGTACGACTGGAGGAAGGACTTTGCCTGCATCCAGAAGACCTTCGCGTACGTTATTAACAATGAAGTCATTCGGCCAAGCGGTGATTTCTACGCGGGAGTCCAATTACCCGCTTACCGCCGCCCTGCAAGTACTAGCCAAGCATCATAGACCTCGAGTAGGGCTAGTGAAAATAAACATTGTTAAATTTATTTGTTTGTCGTTTTAATTCATTGTAAACTTGCTTTTATATGTGTACTTAATATTTGTGATTGCTATATATGCTTAATATTTGTGATATTAAATACTATATATGCTTAATATTTGTGATATTAAATGCTATATATGCTTAATATTTGTGATATTAATTACTACATATGCTTCATATTGGCTATTCGTTTTAAAAAAAAATGTATGAAAATACTTCCACTGACGGGCACCATACATTTGCCTGTCAGCGGAAACAGTTACCGCTGACGGGCGGAAGAGCAACGCCCGTCAGTGGAAGTACCGCCAGTATGCCGCCCGGGTAGCGCTGCAACTCTTTTCACTGACGGGCAGGTTACACCCGTCAGTGAAAGTGTATCTCTACTGACAGGCCCTCCGTCCGTAAGTGAAAGTAGAACTTCCACTGACAGGAGGTTACTGACGGGCGTTGGACCCGTCAGCGATGGCCTTTTTGCGCCCGTCAGTGCTAGTGTTTCCTGATGTAGTGTGGCGCCATCTCGGTGGAGCCAGGGTTGGGGAGGTGAAGGGGGATGACATTACATCGGAAGTGGAAGGGTGAAGGGAACACACTGAACTCCAGTAATAGAAGGGAAAGAGGCATGATTCCATCACAACAAAAAGGGAAAGGCTAAGTTGGTAAAATACATTGTCTCGAGTTGGAGGAGGTGGCACATGCATTGGCCATTAGCCCATCTTCACATAGTAAAGGCATGACACCCATATGTCAAATTGTAACTCTCTCTAAAAAGAAACCTCTCGTCTCAACATGTGTAAAAGGAAGGAAAGAAAATAAAATTTATTGGCAACCGAGTGCTCGGGGTATTCTTAGCTTCTACCTAATGTACACAGGTACTTGTAGATTATTTTGTGTGATACTTGTAGATTATTTTTGCGACCATGTGGTCGGTCCGACTTCATGATTCTTAAGAACCAAGGATGAGCGGTTAAGAAAAGAATAAAAAAGCAGGTAGTGAGTTATACAGGTTTTGATGTTGAGGATGATATCTACACTTGCAAATACGCCAGTCATCTCTTTTGGTTTTCTTGCACTATATATCACGAAGTAGTACAATGATTTTATCTACAGAGATGACCGGTTCGACAGAAGGGTGTGTGTGCTGCGCGGGGAGAGGTGTATCGAACTATCGAAGCAAAACTCAAGCTTGCAGAGCTAACTTCTTTTTCTTTTTGTGTAAAATACTAATCTCAGTTTGAATCATGATTCTCCTTTTAAAAAGAAGTTTTGATCATGATGCCAACTGATAGTTAAACACGAACTATCACCACGATCATCTACCGTGTTGCAACCATGCAAACCCCGCAAAAGCGCCTCCGGCCATCTTCTTTTCTGTGCATCATCTACTCACGTACATACATGCAACACAAAAAAGGTTGGCATGACACGATGCATTCTGTTACTGTTACTATAGCAGCCGACGGACGCCGGCATCATTGCGAACCATCTCGTTCGGGTGTCATGATCGGTCGGTCGATCAATCTCCATCTCGACCAATTTTTGTCTTGCCAAAGGAAGAGGAGAGTGAAACCAAGAAAACAAAGAGCGAAAGCCTTTTAAGCCCTCCCATTCTAAGAACGCACTACCGGGATGTTGAACTTGGGGGGCTTTGGATGACTATTTTTTTTCTTGTGGCGAGAGGAGGAGGATGATGGATCGCTGGGGACAGCCATATATTCCTCGTGGGGGTTGGGGATTGCAAATTGAGGCTTGGCTAGAGGAATCGTAAGTGATGCAGGAGAGGGTTTCCATCAATAATTGCGCTCCCCACCAAGAGCTAGTCCAAGACCCCCTTGTTCGGCTTTGGAGGACAGGGTGATAGTAATAGACTGTCCATCCATGGAGATACCAGATACGGCCGGTTAATTCTTTACTCCTGCACGTACAAACGAGTTGTTTGACGATGCACAACAAATTTTTACAAACGGCCGTTGGGACGCAGGACCCGATAACGAGTGCAGTTCCTCGATCTAGTTATGCTGACCGATCTTGATCTTGGAAGACGTCATTTTTACATGGAGCAATTCTGTTGTCTATTCGTGTAATTGTTTGAAGGCCTTGTGTATATAATTGTACACTCGTAGCGCCCTCACAACTTCCCGTGCCAGTGGTGCAAGGAAAAGTTCACACAGGGATCATTCTTGACATGGGCCGATGAGCGGTGGCCTCCAACTTTCCAAGTTGGGACTGCCCTAGTGTAGTGGCTTTCTCCTTTAGGAAATATTACGTGTTAAGCATTAGTGAGGGGCCCAAAAAAGAGCGGCTCCTGATCAGTTCAGTCTTAGCACAAGAAGTAAATGAGCTGGGTGTGAGTGGTCCCTTCATTCAACCTGTGAGACTTTTAGAGGCAGAACACGGTGGATCCCCATGTGGATTTAGTGAGCCGGGCCAACAAAGCTAGCTACGATCGAGTTCTCGGCTAGGCTCATTTGTTAGTGGCGAATCAAGCAAATTAGCTTGATCAAGTGGCTGCTTTGTAGGGTGGAATTATATGAATCATTGGCTTATAAGCTTTTTTTTAATCGTATGGTTTCATTACTTGCACGAGATCTATTACTATATTAATTACAGACTCTCTAGAAATTCTCACGTTAATTGAAAAAAAAGAAAAACATCTAGCCATCCATCTATGTGGGTCCGAGTTATAACGATCTAGATTAAATGAGACTCCATGTGATTGTAATTTCTTTAGTATTTTCTAGGAATAGTAATAAGCAAAGACTCTTATTTTAATCAATCTGAACCGTTAATAGTAATAAGCAAAGACTTTATTTGAATCGTGAATAGTAATAAGTAAAGACTCTTATTTTAGGTAATCTGAACTGTTATAACACGGTCCCACCAAATAGATGGTCATGTATTTTTCATAGATATGTATGTATCGTATTAGATAGAAACTCAGTCACTAGCATAAAGCAAACGAATAACACTTACGCAGAAAGTCCTCGAGGGCTTGGTTTCAAGGCCTATGATATCTCCCCTCGATCTATTTTTCTATATTTATGTCATTGCAGATGAGATGAGCAGTTCACGTTTGAATCGAATCGAATCATATATTGTGTATGTTTACTGCCGCATGTCAGATACAGATCCTCTTTTGTGAATATCTAGAGTATATGCGATTAAGAATTTATGCGATTTTCCTCTGCTGTATACTTATCCTCTGCCGTATACTTATTAGGAATTTATGCAGTTTTCTAATTACATATGTAAGCATGTTTACTATATTTGTCATGTTTTACATCCAATATATATTTGTAATTGAGTTCCTACATTTTTCTATTTTTTAATTTCTATATTCCAACCAAGTTTAAAGAAGATAATTAGCAATATTTAATAACTAATAAAACCACGTAACAGCCCGCGCGAACGCACGGGTTAGCGACTAGTCAAGTTAATTTTGGAATTAGTTTCTGCTACCAAGCGCTTCAATGTGTATATTCACATCGTTGGTGGGTCACTGGCTCACAAGCGACGCGAGCTCATAAAGGAACTGAGCTAAGATTGCCTCATGATTAGGACAGCTAATTAGTGGAGATCTGAGTTGGCTCCGGAAAGCTCAGCTTGTTCCTACCCTTATCTTTACCAATGCCAGTAAACTATATTTGTTTTATTATCTCTAAGCTAGAAGGTGTTACCTCGTTAGTATACACAAAAATATAAACATGAGAGTGTTTTTTTTTATTTAATAACAATAGTATTAGCGGTGAAGTTACTTTGACGTTTGCATGATCTTCAGATCTCTTAGGACTTCTGGGTACCAAGCATTCACTGCAGTGAGCAACAACGGTTATTTTTGACGTGAAGTTACTTTCAGCAGATTGAAAGGGTGATGAGGCTTGGCATAAAGTTGCCATTCTGGGCTCCTCGTCACCATCACAAAAATGTTAACAACCTTTCTGATAATCTTTTGCTCATCCGAAGAAGCTGTATACAACAGTGATGTAAAATAGGGAACTAATTTAACTACGAGCCAAGTACAGGAGGGGGCTGGCAATCTGGCATGGGTTCACGAACATTATGCTAATTCAACGCGCGGCTGGCTTACCAGTTTTTATGTGCATCAACTTGTCTAAAAGTTTTGAAACGCAGGAGCTATGCCCATTTCATTTTATCCCTGAAGTACACACCGAGAGAACTCCGCAATTAAGAACACCTACAGTTATCGACAATTAGTTCTAAAAGATCATATGCTGCTTTAATCATCGACAGTCTCAATATTAATTAATCCTAACCTCACACCCGTAAATTAACTTTGGTGATTCTTCTTGGCTGTACTGTCAGCTCCCAATCCTGATGTTACGACGCGTCTTGTTGTGCCTTTCGAATCAGACGAGTCATGGATTTGATTTTCATGAATTGACGGCCAGCAGAGAGGAGAGGGCTAGGAAATTTCTGGAACCAGAGAAGCGCATGATCTGTCACTGTCAATGATCTGATCAAATATTCCAACACGGATATCTCTAAATGATACTAGTAGAAAGCTAGCAGGCTACACCACAAGAACTTGGCATGTTTCAACAGCTAAAATCTGGTCAATTCACAGGGAGATGGAGAGAAGGTGTGGATGAAGCGCAGAGCTAGATAGACCTGGAGGAGACTCCAATTATACCTCCCCAGTGCTATGAGCTTTACCAGAATTTACGGCAAAAATTCCATATCATAAATAGTTGCTATTCCTAGAAAAAAAATTAGTTGCTGCCACTGGTTTTAGAGTGCACTTGAAATATCGACGTATTAGTGAGATGCAAAGCACAACCGTTTAAAGCAGTGGCCCCAGTTAGCAGTTAGGTAACGATTTATATGCTTGCGTTGCATTCCTGCAATAACCGTACTTGCAGAAAGGAGTAGTGATACTTCCACCATCGGGCATACACTTCGCAGCCACCTCACCACTAATGGTGGAAACGGATCGGATACGGATTGGATAGTGCCCTTCCCACTTTCGTTTCTATATTTTCAAAACGAATATGGATACGAATACGGACATTGTTAAATACGAATATGGATCAGATGTTACTCGAATACGAAAACGGATCGGATGTATATGAACACTCAATTTGGTCGGATACGAATATCCTACAGTTTTAATGATAGACTATGGTAAACCACATAACTAGATATATACATGAACATAATGATGAGCTAGTGACATATATGAATCGATGATACGATAGTAATATGTTTTACATGGATAAGTGATGATAAAAATATGTTTCACATAGAGAAATAGAGTTTTGCTCTGACTATTGAACTTATTAGGCTACATAATTGGGCTGAGGGGTTAAAGTCTTAGAGAGAGCTGCTGAAATAGGCTAATATAACTTTATTCGGATATGGATATATCCATATCCGTATCCGTATTTATTTTATAATTCAGTGCCATATTTGTATCCATAACCAAAAAATAAATCCGAATAATATCTATATCCGCATCCGTTTTTAATTCGGATGCAAATATTGCTTGCCGTTTTAGTGTTTTCTCAAATATGAATATCGGATAATACGGATTATCCGCTATTAGTTTCCACCCTTACCCACCACTATGCAGTTCGGGACCCTTTCTTTTTTAACACGCACGCGCTGATGTGCAGCACGAATCGAACGCGACCTAGATCGTGGCAACTTGCACTGCAGCTACCGTGCATAGGTCTGCTTTTGATCTACAAAAACGTGTTTCTTTTCATCTTTTTTAGGTACTGACTGGTCAATTACCATTCAGAAACTTAGCTGGGGATATAGCGAGCCAAGTATAAAGAACGGATTGGTGACGCTTTTCTAAAGAAAAAGAAAAACAAGACGTTGACGTATCATCGGAAGGTATACCGCAACTAGACATGACAGCTTTAGTCAGCTACAGCAGTGCAACACGATGAACACATTGCCCTGATCGGCTAGTCTAATATAAAAAAGGCACTCTCATGCTTCTGCGTTATCGCTCCATTTTCTGGCTTCATGAGCTCCATCGAAACTCCGAGACAGTACAACTAGAATGCTAGCAAGTTTTAACAGTGTGGAATTTGTAAGTTTGCTAATCAGGGATCAGGTTCATTCAAGTAAACGGCCGGCTCCAGCTGAGTTTTACTGTTCAGGAATCGTCTGAAAGTACAACGGGAGTGTCAAATTTCATAATGAACGACGTCACCTAAGTGTAACAGTAGTGTTACTAATCTGAATTTCATGGACTCAGGTCATGATGATAACAAAAACTGGAAGACCCTAAAATGCAGCCGTATGATTGACTAAATGGGAACAGTACTTTGAATCATAGTATGTTCTTCCTGCCAAGCCTTAGGATGGTAAACATTAGAACCTACACAAGGTCGACCAACCTGAAGAACTTGTAAACTGTAAGCCTCTCTAGCGACCGAGAGTCTCACAATATTTCCGAGTTCAGGGGGGGTTCAGTAGTATATTCAGAGTGTCCGTTGGTATGACAATGCCATGTTGGGAGCGCCAACAGAGATAGATAAATATCTAACTATCTATGTTCAAGACCTGCAGCAATACACGGAAAAAAGCCAGATTTAGCCCTCCCGGCGTGGTCAATACCACATTTAGCCCCCGCAATGAGTCAAATCCAAAAATAGCCCACGTACCCACCCCAGACATGCGGCAGGACACGTGTCAGGCCCTGGGCACGCGGCAGGGCGCTTGCCGCACTGTCGGCGTGCGGTAGAGCGGTACGTGCCGCCTGCCGCACGACGGGGCTGCGGTACGTGCCCTGCCGCACGCTCCCGCGCCCTGCCGCACGCCTACCGCACGCCGGGGGTGCGGCAGGTGCCCTGCCGCACGCCTGGGCTGCGGTACGTGCCCTGCCGCACGCCTGCCGCACGCCGGCGGTGCGGCAGGCGCCCTGCCACGTGCCGAGGCCCTGACACGTGTCCTGCCGCATGTCTGGGGTGCGGTACGTGGGCTATTTTTGGATTTGACTTATTGCGGGGGCTAAATGTGGCATTGACCACGCCGGGGGGGGGCTAAATCTGGCTTTTTTCCAGCAATACACATCATCTTTGTTCAGGTACCGTGTTTTCACCTTATACATATACAACTAGATGACGAAATAAAGGATAAACATGGAGAATAGTAGAATACCAATATATTGTACAAGATGTCATCAAATTTACATTCTCAAAGTATTTATCCTTGTATAACACCACGGTTTCGTAGTGGTTCCTGTTAAATAATCATCCAGATTCCAGTATCAGTCGACCAGCAGGAGCTGGTCATTTAAATTATTAATTGATTTTAAAAACTAGGAACTGAAAGGAGAAAGATGCTTGTAACAATACCATATAGTATTATGGGTTTGCAATAATTGTTTTGCCATTTGCCATTACAAAATGGCAATGCAAATTCAGTTACATAAATGCTAATAGATATTGACTACAGTTTATTAGAACAATCTATTGACCACAGTTTTTTGTAACTTGCTTTAGTTGGCATAAGTTTAAATGTTTAATGATTTGATGTACTGAATGATAGATAACTGGAAGAAAAATGCAAACGTAAGGATTGATTCTTCCGCACCACACACCAATATTACATTTCAAAAGAAAATTTGAGCATAACACAATCAACACCTTTGGTCATAAAACTGGAAATAGTTTAACTAACATGAACTTAGCAACATATTCAGAGTTACAGAAACATGGTCAGACCATGATAAATTAAGGTAAAGCAAATGAAAAGGGTATAACGAATTCAAATTTGATATCTTCTTTCAGTTTTTTTTCCTACTAAAACTCTAATAACCATGCTATTATGTGAGTTTTCTTTTTCCCCATGAAACTGGAGAAGCATATCTCAAATTGTCAATGCAGTTAAAAATAAAGCAAATGCAGAAGTCAAAGAGATCCAAAACGTTTTTTTATTAATGGACTCCAATATAACGGAGAGGTGACACAATATACTGCCTCTAGTAGAGAAACCTGTCAGGTTGTCACTGTGGGAAGCAGCTAAATTTTCTGATATTTGCCCACTAGTATGTTTTAAATTTTTAGGTTTATCACATGAATATAATAGAGTAATATAAATAGGCTTGTCATACATTCAGAATGTGATACTTGTTTTTTTGTAACTTACATATATTACTCTCCCTCTGTTTCACTATATGTGTCCTTAGTCCACCATGCGCACATACCAAGGTAAGCATTAAGTCTAAAAAAATTAATGAAAAATGGCCATGCATATCCTTATTAACCAATAGCACAACCATTTAACAATTCCCAAAGCATATAAATATGGTTTAAAGCGAAAATATTATAATAACTACACTCATGATATTCTCGATAGACAAATATTTTAAAACGAATTATACCGAGACCAAGAATATATATAGTGAAACAGAGTGAGTACATTAAAAACGAGTGCATCTCTGAGACTGGATAGTAAAAAAAGGTCAACAATTTGTGACCAAAGGGGGTATACCTTGGTAAATGCATCACAATGATGAATCTACACAAAAAGATGCAGGTCTTCCGTGAACAAATGTAGTACGAGCACTGACTAAGTCGAGTCATTAATGGAATGGATGAGAAAAAACATGGAGACTTCATGTTCAGTATGAACAAATGGAAAATATGGAGATGAACTAAGAATGTGTAAAAACATGTGATGACGTAGTTCCTAGAAAAATTCCCCCTAATGTTAGAGCATGAACATAAATAGCCTATGATCTGGCCCACAATCAAGCTCACATTCCTGCCTGCACCAAAATGGCTTAAAGCCAACTAGTGTGCACCTGCAGGATGAATCTAAAAACATATCCAGCAATATTCGTATTTGGTACGTTCTCAGATTCATTCAGGATTCCGTAAACACATATAAACCACAGTAGGTGGTTCTGTAATAGTTTTCAGCTGATTATTGGAACTGATCAATTTGATGCCATAGGTTAAGAGCAGCTCAAACTTGGCCTCCAAACATATGGTGTTTAATCGATTCATGGTAAACATTGTGATCAGTTTGTTATGAAAGTAACTTGATCTATTCCAAGGGCTCAAGGCCACGATATATACACATATAGGAGAAGAGATAAGATATAAGAAGGAAATAGAACCCTACTCTGAAACAACTATAGAGTCCTACTCTAATATAAACATGTCTCTCTAGCACCCCCTCCTTAAACTCATGGTGGATCAACAACACTGAGTTTGGAGAGGTAAAAGCTATGCTGGACACGAGTCTGGGCCTTCGTGAAAAAGTTTGCCAACTGAAACTCGGAAGACACATAATAAAGAGCAAAAGTCTGATCACGTACCTTTGATCTCATATAAGAAGCATCAACACCAATATGCTTGGTAAGCTCATGCTTCACCGGATCTCAAGCAATATAGATGGCACCCGTACTGTCAGAGAAAAAACGAGTCATTGCAGAAACAGAAACATCAAAATCCCTAAGTAACAATCGTAGCCAAGTGACCTCCGCTGTCAAGAGGGCCATAGTTCATACTCCGCTTCAGCACTCAAACAAGAAACTCCTGTCCACTTCTTAGTCTTCCAAGCAATGAGAGAACCACCAAGAAAAACATAGTAGGTAGAAATAAACTGATGATCAGAGTGATCACTAGTCCAGGTCGTATCAGTGTAAGACTAGAGCTGTATAGAGATAGAGCGTAGAAAGAAAAGACTTGCGGGAGATGGTCCCACGGAGATACCACAGAACACAAACAAGATGACTATAGCGGAGCTGAGTGGGAGTAAAAATAAATTGACTCAGATGTGCACTGGATACAAAATGTTGGGACAAGTGACACCAAGATAAACAAGACTCCCAACAAGATGATGATAGCGGGTGGATCCACAATAGGCTCACCATCAGTGGGCCGAAGATGGGAGTCGCAGTAATGTGCTGATCAGTGAGAGCAGTATGAGCAAGAAGATCCTGGATGTACTTCTCTTGAGATAGAAAGAAGCCATCAGGCTTAGAGGAAACCTTAATCCCAAGAAAGTAACGAAGAGGACCTAGATCAAACATGAGAAACTGCTCACGAGGTGTGCCTTCACAAAGGTGATATATTCAGAATCATCTCCACTAATGATCATGTCATCAATATACAGGAGAAGAAGAGTCCGACCACAAGGTGAGATGTGGACAAAGAGCGCATGATCATGAACGCTGGCGGAAAAACCAGCGGCAACAACCACAGAAGAAAAACGCTCAAACCCAGACACGAGGAACTTTCTTAAACCCATAAAAAGAGAGCGACAAAGACGACAAATCATACCCTCAGGAATAGAATACCCAGCTGGTGGCTGCATGTACACCCCTCATGCAACTCACCATTAAGAAACATATACTTGACATCAAGCTGAGTGATGAACCAAGTACGAACAGAGGGCATAGCAAGAAGAGTGCAGACAGTGGTCATGTGAGCCACATGAGCAAAAGTCTTATCATAGTCATGACCATGCTCTTACTGAAAATCGTGCGCCACAAGACAAGCGTTGTAGTGCTTAAGAGTACCATTAGAGCGGGTCTTAATCTTATAGACCCACCTGCACGTGACAGGCCAGACATGGGGAGGAAGAGGAATGAGATCCCACGTGCTGGTGCGCTCAAGGGCAGCGATCTCCTTTGCCATGGCATGTTACCATTCCTGATGAACAACAATATCGATAAGAAGTCGGCTCAACTGGAGTGGCGCCAGCAAAACCAAGGCGATCAATATGTGGACGCAAACGAATGTGAAGAGCATAGCGAGAAAGACGGTGGCGCATCAGGAGAAGAATTAATCCTATGCTGCTGTGTTGGTTAGGGGCTGCTAGAGGTAGAAGGCGAGGCTGCGCGACCGGCGGGGGTCTGGCGAGGCCGGTGGCAGTTGGAGGTGGGCCAGCAAGGGTCTGGCAAAGGCCGGCGGCACGGTTGGAGGCGGTGCCGCACAGCCGGGGAGGTCAGTAGGGCCCTGGCGGCGGCACGGGCGGACGAGCTGATCCTATGCTGTTGTGTTGGCCGGGGGCAGCCAGAGGTAGAAGGTAGGGTAGCACAGTCGGTGGGGGTCCGGCGAGGCCGATATAGGCTAGGGAGGTCGGCAGTTGCCTGGGCAGTGGCAGGGACAGATGTGGAAGGTCGTCGGGAGCCCTTGCGGTGGCAGGGGCAGATACGTTGGTCTGCTGCTGCTGTGCTGGCTGGGGACGATGTTCCACAACAGCGACGGGGATGAGGGGCGTGTGGATCTTTGGGCTGACGTGTGTGGACGATGGGGATGAGTAGATCAAATCAAAGGCAGGGGTGGTGGGCGAAAAAGCGTGAGTTGCGGCACTCAGAAAGATTGATTGGAATGAGATTGATCAGAAACCCTAAACGTGGCTCTAATACCATGTTATGAATAGCAACTTGATCTATTCCAAGGGTTTAAGGCCACAATATATATATGTATAGGAGAAGAGATAAGATGTGAGAAGAAAATAGAACCCTATTCTAATACAACTATAGAGTCCCACTCTAATACAAACATGTCTATCTAACTCAGTTAATTTGTAGTTTTCAAAATTCTCAATATGTGTCATGTTTACAAGCAAAAAATATGTAAAATCAACTGGAATTGATATACACATACAGAAAGAAACATAAATATTTAAGATGCTGCGCTTTGAAGCTAACCTATTATGACTTTTTGGTCACCACCAGGATTTTACTTTGCCATTATCTAGTTGCTCCATCTAGTAAAGAACTCTGCAAAACTCAAGGGATCATGCTTTGCAATTATTGTACAGGAATCTAGGAGTTTCAGGCATTGCTGATGCTCCACTTGTGTGACAAATAATTATGCATCTATCGACCAAGCCAAGCACAATGTCTTAAGAACAAACCAAGCTAAATGTAATACAAAAGCAACTTAAGGAGCAACCCTTGTAAAAAGATAGCAAGAGAGTAAATCCAGCTCTCCAACCAGTTAACACATCACAGTATGTAATTTTTCCCACCGAGCAAGTAGCAAATATAACGGTATGTACTGCAGCCCATGAAAAGACTGAAGACAAAAGAAGAGCTTCAAGTTGCAAGCTGGAATTCTAATCATTATCAGCACCATTATTGTCATCATCGTTGTCAAATTCTTCTATATCCTCTTCTTCTTCATTATCAGATTCTCCTACACCATTTTCCTCATCTTCTTCATCATCAGTAAATATAGTCTAGTCATGGAGACAAATCAGCATGTCAAGTAAGTCTATTCTGAGTGCCCTTCGATGAGAACTTACAACTTTTTTCCCCATGGTAAATACAGAACTAGAAGCAACCACAAAGATAGGAATTGCAAGGATATCACGAGCCAAGTTTGCGAGGTTGGGGTAATACATAGACATGCCACTCCAAAACACCAAGATATCCAAATCAATATTTAGATGCATTGCAGGGGATTCTAAATACCAATCCAACTCCGTCTTTTGTTCTAGGCGAGCATAATTGTCAAACTAATCGTCCTTGCTGTGGTATTCACCGACACTACTCCCAATTGCAGCTGAAACAAGAAGATGATTTTTCATATTCAGCAAACAATGTGTGGAGCAATGCAACAACTCTATCAGTATATTGGCTAGCATTAACATCACCGTAGATCTTCCTAAAACAATAGCTGACTAAGTTGAGCATTAAACGAGGATCAAGAACAGCTACACAAGCCAAAACTAGATTATACTCTAACCAATACTTGTTAAACTTATGATCAGGACATCTCTACTAATGATATAACTATAGCTCCTACGTAAATCCTAAGTACCACTCCTCCTACATCAGCCCCAACTATCACTCCTCCAATACCGGAAATACAAGGACCTATAACTATGGTTCGTGTTCGACAATTTAATTATCAGGTACTATCGTTTCTTGGTACTTTGTTTAATTCTAAAAAATATACAACGCTGCTTAAAGGATATATTATTTTACTTGTTAGGAATGAAGATCCAAGTCAAGCTAAATTCAATGAGTAATGGAGGTCCAAGACAAAGAAGGATGAACAAGACAACCAATATACAAACAAGTTTTCACTCAAGCTTCAAGTGCAAATGCAAGTGATGATTTGGTGCTGTACAAGAAGGTTTTCCCTGTTACCTTTGGTCCAAAAAGAGCTAGAGATCAAGTTCCAAAAGTTCTAGATTCTTATTCGAATTACTGAGACAGCTTTGACATCAAACGCCTATATCTCGGGCATACAGATTTTGATTTGGGTGATCTTGGACTATATAGAAAGCTTATCTTGTGCTCTTTCCAATGTATCTGACCTCATCTTCAAATTTCTTACAAGCACACCATAATTTCCAAAACAGTCCGAGACTATTTCTGAAACAAAGTCTAAATGTGCTACACCACCTCTTTTCTTTATATACCCCCTAGGATGCTCTCTTTAGTTTTGCACTTTGCTAAAGTTTAGAATCAACCACTACTTGCTATTTGTCGTGTTTTTTGTTTGCGTTGTCAGACCAGATCAAGACCATTGTGAAACCCTACGATATTTGATATGCATGCTTCATCTATATTCGCAATTTCAAATTGCCACTTCTCATTCTTGCTTGTTCTTCGATTGCTCGTAGCGATTAGAACCTTGTGTTCATATTATTCGTGATTCTCGCATCATCAATAACCTACCTGAGTTGGTTAAGCGATTGCTGAAGTGCATTGTTATCGTACAATATAGTTGGATCGTCAAAGTCGTCTCCATCAAATCGGTTGTATCGCTCTCATCGAAAGATTGGGACACTTATAGTTCTATCAACTTAGCTTTCATGTCTTTCGCCATACCAGTCATGAAGTTTTCTCGCTCTTTTGTCGTTTCTAGCAATCAGGAAACTTTATATACTCGTAGAAAGTATAAACTGGCATTTTTATGCTTGGTGCTTAAGAAAGTGCATGTTATGTCATAGAATAGCCTTATAAACATTTCCATAGTTGCTGCCTTGTTCCACTCTTTATCACCAAGATGGAAGTCCAACAAATAGATTTCATCTGTTGGTGCAAAATGTTTCAAAGCTAATACAGCGCACACCCAAGAATTTTGCATGTCGAGTCCCAAGAAACAATTAGGTTAAGATGTAGCTTCATTGTAACATCCAAATGACAAATTTCTTTAGCATGTTGATAAAACTCATCTTCGCTTTCACTAGAATAAGTGATATAATGAATTCCATGATGAATCTTGTCAACAACATCACCAATCAGCTCTAGACCAGCTTGCACAACTGAATTCAAGATATCTGTGCAACAATGTACTTGACATAATTCACCATCACACAATAATTTTCCCTTATCTAGCCAAATGATATTAAGTGAATTAGCCACAGAAGCATCATACAATGCATTATCCAAAGTTATGCACATTCACTACTACAGAAAATGTCAATACTGACGGGCCAAAAACCCACATCAGTGACGGGTATTGGGCGCGTCAGCAACTAAAGGTCAGTAATGACTCGTATTATCAGTAATGACTCGTAATTTACCCGTCACTGATAAAGCTCATCACAGACGGGTAGAATATCGACCCATCAGTGATAGTGCAACCATCACTGACGAGTTCTTTTTTCACCCGTCCGTGATGATATTTCATCACAGTTGACCAAAACATCATCACGGACGGGTAGAATATCTACCCGTCAGTGATAGTTCTACCATCACTGACGGGTTCTTTTTTCACCCTCCGTGATGACATTTCATCACAGGTGACCAAAACATCATCACGGACGGGTAGAGTATCGACCCGTCAGTGATAACTGCACAATCACTGACGGGTGCTTTTTTCACCTGTCCGTGCTGACATTTCATCACAGGTGACCAAAACATCATCACGGACGGGTGGAATATTGACCCGTCAGTGATAGTGCTACCATCACTGACAGGTACTATTTTCACCCGTCCTTGATGATATTTCATCAGAGGTGACCAAAACATCATCATTGACGGGTCCTTTTTTTACTCGTCCTTGATGATATTTCATCAGCTGTGATGGAGATCATCATGGACAGGTGGAAAAGGCACCCGTCAGCGATGGTAAGTACCAACCAGGCAGGATTTTCCTGCTTCTTGGCTAGCCTCAGGTCATTTTGCTAGCCATGCCCTATGAAAAACAAAATATACCCCAGCTACACAGCCTCTGTACAGCCCCAGCATGCACAGCATATATATCACAAGCATATATGCAGTGTAGAATAGGAATCAAAGAATTATTTCAATTTGACTTCTCAGTTTTGACAAGTCTGTTCAAATATACAACACACTCTACATCGCACTATTGGCTAAACAATTTGTCACATCTCAAATATGTTTGACATCTCAAATCTGACAAGTCTAAACTTTAGAAAAGAACAATACAGAATTAGTTCGAGCAAATTTATGTAGATGGGGGTACGCCGGAGTAGAATTCACTGGCGAGGTTTACTACAAAATTGTTGAAGAAATATGCGAAGCACGCCAATATGCGTGTAAAGTCCTGGCTTGCATCAAATTGCTCTTGCGTGTTAATATGAAATTCCTGTGAAAAAATGAGAACATTAATTTCATATGGAAACAAAATAGCTATTAAATAGACTGTCGATGTAGATATTAGATCCATCAATACCTTATGTACTCCACATTCAGTCCATGCTAGGGCAATCGCCTCCATGTGCGTGCAAACGTGGAACCCACATGTGTTCGTTGCTTCTCGTTGTTGTTTGCATGGGAAATCAAATTTATGGGTGCTTTTTTGCTCCCCTTACCTTCTAATTAACCCCTCCCAACGCCTTATAGATTACGAAGGCATCATCGATGCACTTTCGTATCATCGAGAAGTCACGTTTCATTTTCATTATGGAATCAAAGTAAAAGACCTTGTTCCATGCTCCAACGATAACCACAAGTACCCAGTGGTCGCTGCATACACGACATCATGGTCAAAAGTGAGACGTAAACACCTAGCTAAGTGCATAAATTGAAAATTTAGATAGTACTAAAGAACTTACGGTGGGTTGTAGTCAAACATTATGTAATCCTTGGTCCTTTGGGCGAGCCATTCTTTCACAAGGAACTGTATGACCATCTCTGCATTCTCTGTATGACCATCTCTGCATTCTCGTTGAGCACCCTCTAGTTGAATAGGTATGGATCGATCAATCCAACGTTTGCATTCAAGTGCCTGATCTCTTGGACCATGTGGAGCGTCCAAACCCTCATGATGTTAGCGTCGAGTCTGTCGAAGGTATAAAGACTGAACATGTCTTCATAGTTGACATCAAACGTACCAGTCCCAACTTCATCAAAGAAATTGTACTCAGGTGGCACTCTAACCGTGATGTACTACTCAGCACTAGGCTTTGTGGATTCTTGCATGTAGTGATTATGCAGAAGTCTGATTTGCTGGGCCATATTATTCAGTTGAAGCTCCGGGAGGAGTGGCTCACCCCATTTGTATTTCCGGGCTAGAGGGGCAGGAGGATAGTACTGTTCTGATAAATACGATAAAGCCTTACTGGCGCTATTAGCCTTCTGTTTCTTTGTTGCCTTGGCCTCATCGTCCTCGGGTTTTCCTCAGAGGCTTGACCGGACTCGGATTGCTACGCCGTGATATGAGTGGTTTAGTTTCCTTAGGCGTAACATCCTCAAGTGCAGCTGATTGGGTTTCGTTGGGCATAACACCTTTTGGTGCAGATGGTTGGGTACCCTTAGGCGCATCACCCTCCAATGCAGCAAGACCTCCTTCGATAGTGGCTCCTTGTACCGGGTCATGGGTTCATCCATCACTGCCGTCTGGGGCTCATTGTGCTCCGTGATGGCCACCGCATCGTCCATCACTGCCATCGGGGCCTCCTCCACTGGGCAGGGTCCTGTTTATTCTTGGAGCACCGTTACCTTTTTTGTGGTTCGATGGGCTCGTCCATCAATGCCGCTGGGGCCTCCTTCTCCGTGCAAGTGTTCACGCTGTCCCCCTCGCCCATTGAGAATGACATCAGCTTAGCGGTTCCGCTCAAGTCCAATGGCAAATGGCATGACGGACTGCGGTTGGCCGAAGATAGATGATGAGAGGTCGGAGTGTTTGCGTCCAGAATTATCCCCGTCTTCGGCCACATGATGAAATAATTGACGCACTGACCTATTGTTGTCACATCATCTTCGGGGGGCACGGGGACTCGTACGGCACTGTACGCGGGCACTACGAAGTCCACCTGTACCTTCACCATCATAGATGGTATTTCAACGTTATGCAAGCATTGCCCCAAAGATGGTTGATACGCTAGCCCTTGTGCCACTGTCAAGGGCACACCGCTGGGTAGCATCATGACTAGGTCGCACTTTGCTGGCGCCTGCAGGACAATTATGGTTCAGTTACACATCCACAAAACTCGTTGTGAAGCATTCGTGCAACTAAACGAACTTATAGTGATGTCATCGATAGGAAGCGTGTCAGTTCTCCCTTCGAAAGTAGCATTTGCGGAGGCGTAGCTACTCCATCCATACGCGGCGCTAGGCTCTGCGCGATTAGGAGGCAAGGGCGGCAACTGCCCCCCAAACAGGGAGGCCACCTCCCTACGTGCCTCCTCTCTCGCCTTCTGAAGCATGTCATCGGCTATGTTGTCTTGTACCTTCCTCGTTATCTCTTCAATAAGAGTTTCCTTCCTACTTCTCTTCCTTTGCCTGGCCTCCTCTTGGGTTTGGGGGAAAGCTACGCTCCTTGTAGCGGCAACCCCGAGGGCTCGCACGCGCCCAGATTTCTCAGGGTTTCCCAGAGCTTTCGCGAGAGGGTCTAGCCACCTCTTGCTCCCGATGGACTCTGAGGAAGATTCCTGCTGGCTCAACTCCCTCTTCAATAGAAGCAGTATGAGATATAGTATTGAGCGATTTGTCATAAATTGTTTATACTTATGAAATCGACACGGTGGATTAAGTTCGTACCAGACGATTGGACACGTCCTCAACTTCGGGGGTCAAGAAGGAAACAGCCCCTGTAGTCAAGTCGGTCTTCGTGCGGCCCCTGATCCATGCCCGCCCGCGACCCTCGATGTCATCGAAAGGAACTGGTTTTCCAGCCTCTCGTAGTGCGGCGTCCTCTATCCCCTAGACTGCCATCTTCCTAATGTAGCCACGACTGCCCAGGCGGTGGGGTGTTTATTCTTCGAGCGGAGTTCTTTGGTCTTTAAACTCTTTGCCTTGAACTCTTTCGTAGACTTCATTCGAACGAAATCTTCCCAAACCTCCTCTGTTATTTGGCGATATCTCTATAACGGCGAGCAGTTTTTTCTGAACATATTCTTTGTTCAGTGTGCTCCTGAAGTTCCGGTGAGACTTAGCCATCGTCACCTTCGCCGCCTGTTCTACTTTCTCCCTGTCGCCTTCGGGGATCTTGAACTTGCTCCACAGCTCCTGCATGATTCGTCCAATCTGGGCCTCGGGCACTTCAGTCCACTCTTGTGTTGTGATCTTTATATGTTGATGTGCCAGATAACCACACGCATTTTTGGACTTAGATGCCGTCTTCTGGGGTTGGGAAGGGTACCCTATTATCTGGTCTACCTCAGTGATGACTTGCCTTTGCGTACGCATCTTATTACCAGTTTCCTAACTCTTGTCATTGCCACCGGGGGCTCCAACGAACCAGTAGTTTCTTCGCCCGTCATCGATCTTTTTTGCAAAAAAACAACTAACTAATTACTTCGAAATTTTATATATTATTCATATATATTGAATATGTGATCTTTTTGAAAATTGAAACTTGAGTGTGTATAAAGAATATGGAAAATTTTGCGTGCAGCCCAATTAGATGATTATGCTAAGTAAACTAACATATAAGTAAACTAATAGCTGTTGAGAAAATAAAAAGCAAACTACTAACTGTAATGTGAACATTTCTGAACACGAAAGGTCAACTAATACCATCGTTGCAGCCAGCCAACCAACAAGTGTATCAGCAAACTAACAACTATTTGTGGAAAAAAAAGCAAACTACTAATTGTAATGTAAACATTTCTGAGCAAACCATAGTAGGAATTATCCTCATAGTAGGTCTCAGGTTAATGAGAAAGCTATCATTGCAGCCAACAAAAATTAGCAAACCACTACTCCTAGTGTGAGTATTTCTGCACACAACGCAACAAGTTATAGGGGTACCTGTGGGGAGGAGAACCAGCATCATCAAAAGCATATGGAATAGACTCACGCCCTAGCAAATGAACAAGTGGCAAACCGGTAGATTTCCATGTGATTATAGGGGTACCTGTGGGGAGGAGAAGCTGCGGCGGTGGTTGTTGGGAGAGGGAAGTGTCCATGGCGCCATCAACAGGGAGAGGAGCATCCATGGCGGCGGCGGTTGTCGGGACGAGAGGAGCGTCCACGGCGGTGGTTGTTGGGACGAGAGGAGCGTCCACAGTGGCGGGGGCAGTCGGGGAGGCATCCATTGAGGCGACGGCGGGGGCACTAGGGTTCACGGTGGGCAGCGGTCGCAACGATGCTCTTATGGCGAGGAGGCGCCGCTGCTGGTCAGAATAGAAGAGCAAGTCTAGGGTTCGACGCGCGGTGAAAAATATCAAGTCCCGCGGGCACAGGTATATAAATAGAAGAAGTCATCACAGACGGGTGAAGATGCGACCCGTCCGTGATAACAATTTCATCATGGACGGGCCACATCTACGTCTGTCATTGATGACCTGACTAGCAGCGGGAGGGCAAGTCATCACTGATGGGCGTAGATGCGACCCGTCCGTGATGAAACAGTTATCATGAACGGGTCTCCTCTGCGCCTATCAGTGATGACTTGACTTAGTCATTACGGATGGTCTATTGCTTTCGCCCGTCTGTAATAACAATTTCATCACACTAAATCGATCTGCATACTGAAATGCAGATTCAGTAAGGCCAGTTTCAACTTAGTGAACTTATTGAATCTACATTTTAGTGTGGAGATTCATTATGTTCAGACTAATATAGCACTATAAATACAACAAAGTAGAGTACTTGATGATTATTGAAGTAAATGTCCAACAATAAAAATTTTTGACCATATGGAACAAAATACAACTAGGTATTGACAATATGCACATCAAAGTACCCAATTTGACAATTTTAGTCGTCGTCATCGTTGTCGACTAGGTTTTTTCCATTATATGTTAGTCCTTCATTATGATCTTGACGTACATACGTTGGCACATCATCACTTGGTTCTTCGTCATCACTTGATTCTTTGTCTTCACAATCGGGTTCCGGATCGTCGAATTGGTTGTAGTCTTCTTCATCAACTACACCGTCAACTCCAACGATACTCCTTTTTCCATTCCTCACAATGTGGCACTTCTTATTTGATGGGTCGACTATGTAGAAGACTTGGGCAACCTGTTTAGTGTAAAATGTATATCCGTCGATCTCGTACCCTTGCCATGTCACGACATTCACGACCAGTCCTCTTGCCAACCATCCGGCTACATCTTCTTCTTCAGTTGAAGGATTTTTATCGTAAAAATAGTTCTTCAATCACTGGTTGAACCCGATGTTGTGTGTTTTCATGATCCAAAATTTGGACTTTTTTGTATTCTGTTGGCGTAACACTTGCTTGTGAATTTCAATATACGGATCCACCACTGACATGTGTTGCAAGACCGTGAAATGAGCTCTGTCGAACTCTGTTGTATTTGAAGGCTGGTAATCTTTCCTTTCGATTGTCCCGACGCCAGCAAGCCTACCCTCATGCCGAGAACAGGGCACACTTATGGGACGGTGTTCAGCCATGTAATCCATGCAAAACTCGACGACCTCTTTGGCAGCATAGCCTTTGATGATGCTCCCTTCCGGCCGGTATCTGTTGCGAACATAGCGCTTCAGAATACCCATGTACCTCTCGAACGGGTACATGCTATGTAGGAACACGGGTCCCAACATCTGTATCTCATGCACAACATGGATCATCAGATGGATCATGATATCGAAAATTGACGGAGGGAAGTACATCTCTAGTTGGCATATTATAACAGTTATCTCGTACTGCAGTTTAGATAGTCGCTGTGGATTGATTGACTTCTGAGAGATCGTGTTGAGAAAGCTACACAGGTTTGTGATTGTCTCGCGGACACCGGGCTCTAAGATACCTCTTATTGCAACAGGTAAGATTTGTGTCATCATCACAAGACAGTCATGAGACTTCATGCCTATTAATCTCAAGTCTTTCATTGAAACAAGTTTCTTTATGTTTGCTGAGTAACCAGATGAAACTTTCACCCCAAAGAGGCACTGGCACAATTCCCGTCTCTCAACCTTGCTAAGAGTGTAGCAAGTAGGGGGGTGTATGTTTTGCCTTTCTTTGTTAGTTGTGGTCCCAGCTCTGGTCTGATACCCATTTCTTGCATGTCAAGGCGTGCCTTCACACCATCTTTTGTCTTCTCTGGAATGTTGAGTAAGAGACCAATCAAGCTGTCGCACACATTTTTTTCGACGTGCATGACATCAATGCTGTGACGGATATTTAGCACCTTCCAGTACGGCAAGTCCCAAAATACGGATTTCTTTTTCCAGATGCCCGGCCTCAGCTTCTGTTGCTTTCCAAACACAACGTCGATATCTTTCACAATTTCATAGATTTCTTCACCCTTTTTTTGTGCGGGTCACGCTCCCGTATCTCGACTTCTCCGTTGAACTATTTTTCCACTTCCTCCAAATGTGATCGTTCGGAAGGAACCGACGGTGACCCATATATACGATTTTACGTGAGTGTGTCAAGAACTGACTCATTGTTTGTTCTTGGCACACAACACATGCTTCGTGTCCTTTCACAGTCTGGCCGGACGAGTTTCCATAAGCAGGATAATCATTCACGGTTGTGAACAACAATGCGCGTAGGTTGAAGTTTTCTTGTTTATCTGCACCCCAGACTTCCACCCCGTCGTGCCAAAGTGTCGCTAAATCTTCATTCAGTAGTTGTACATACACATCTATATCATTTCCAGGTTGCTTAGGCCCTTGAATGAGTACGGAGAGATGTATGTACTTACACTTCATGCACAGCCATGGAGGAAGGTTGTAGATACTAAGAAGGATGGGCCATGTGCTGTGTCGGCTGCTTATGTTACCGAACGGATTGATTCCGTCCGTACTCATCCCAAACCTTATGTTCCTCGGCTCCTTACCAAATTTCAGAAATGCCCTATCGACAGTCCTCCACTAGCATGCGTCAGTAGGGTGTCTCATTATTCCATCTTCCTTACGCCCCTCTGAGTGCCAACGCATTATCTTTGCCTCCTTCTTATTAGCGAACAAACATTTCTAACGGGGAACAATCGGAAGATACCAAGCCACCTTTGCTGGCGGCCCCTTCACCGCACCCCCACCTTCATCCTCGTCATCATGACAATTTTCTTCATTTGTAATATGCTTGTATCGGGATGTCTTGCATGACAGACATCTATGCAGGTTCGCGTACTCTTTGCGGTACAGAATACAGTCATTCGGAGATGCATGAATTTTTTGTACTTCTAATCCAAGAGGGCATATAACCTTCTTGGCCTTGTAAGTTGTTGTTGGCAACACATTCCCTTCCGGAAGAATGTCCTCCAGGAGCACCAACGCTTTGTGAAACTTGTGTCCGACTAGTTATTGCTTGCCTTGATCTTCAACAGTTCTAGCGCGACAGCCAATCGCGTGTGCTTCGGTTTGCATCCCGGAAACAAGGGTATTTCCAAGTCTCCCAACAAGCCTAAGAACTCATCGTACTCTCTTCCACCAAAATTCGTCCCTTCCGCGTCACGCAACATTTGGTCCAAATCATTGTGTACGTCAACCATATCCTCATTTGAGGATTCCGAATTGGCTTCTTCCACCGGTTCATCGAGCAGCGCAACATGTCCAACCTTGACTTCTACCCCTTTGCCAAACACCCACTCCTACCTGCTCTTCTCCACTTGGGACGACTTCTGCCTCTTCACCAGTGGCAACTTCTTCGTCCTCGCCGCAACTTGTCCAATGGGTATAACCATCCATGAAACCCTTTATAAGCAAGTGTAATTGCAAGTCCTTTGTCGTCTGCACCATCTCCACGTTATTGCAATTATGACATGGACAACACATTTCATTCTTTCTATTCTTCAACATATCTTCTCGGGCAACTCTAAGAAACCCAGATAAAGCATCTATGTACCCTGTCAGTGTTATAATTCGGCAATAATGAATGCGGGGTGGCGTACGCACAAAAGATCTAGATGGGTGCACACGAGAGACAAAGTTTAGATAGGTTCAGGCCCTCAAGGAGAGGTAATACCCTACGTCCTGTGTTTGGTAGTTGGTATTGCTTGTATCCCGAGTGCCGCAAGGCCTCGAGAACAGATCTCAAGGTTGCTAGGGCTAGGTGTGTTTGAAAGCTTATGAGAACTTCTGAGAACCCACCGATTAGGGGATCCCTACTTGGTCTTATATAGAGGCCCAGGGTAGGGTTACAAGAGTCCTGATCGGCTTACAGATTGGTTTCCTAATTAGTTACAATAGAATCTGGGATTACCGGGTAAGCACTTATCCCTATCTTGAACTCTAAGTCGATGAGGCGCCCTCGTGTAGAAGTCGGACTCCGATTTGCCGGCCTGGCCCACCCTATGTCCAGAGGGCTGGCTTTATCCTCCTTGACGATACCCGGGTGCCATGCCATCATCAGTAGCCCCCGAGTCCTTCACGATCTAGCTGTGATTTCTCGTGGTGACATCCACGTCAGGTGCCTTTGCCTTCTTCGTTTTCCCGAGTGGCATCCGCCTGAGCGTGCCCTATTGTGGTCTGCAGGAAGATTGTGAAGGACTTTATGAAGCTCCTGTAGAATAAAGAGAATAAGCTGAGTAATATTCACCCGAAGGGCAGGAATATGATGGCGGTTGAGTTAATAACGGGTTAGTCCTGATGGTATCCGGTCATTTCCAGTGGATGGAGGACGGCTGATAGCCCAGCGGGGGGCATACCATGAATCCCGACTGATTTCCCGAGTGGCATCCGGTTTCCCAAGTGGTTCGGGCCCAGCTAGTGTCCCTCCGGGGGAATGCCCTCGAAATTCATGCCAGAACCAAAACACAAGCTGCGGCGTTTCGATCCCGAGTGGCGGAGCCTAATATCCGGATGTTTCACTGAATCCAGAAGTTCCGGATCCCGAGATTTCAGGGTAAATTTCCCGGAATGTCCGGGTAAAGAAACTGGTGGCTTCGAGTTGCTCGGTGTTCGACTAGCGGTCTGCTAGAGGCACACCACATTTGCCCTTCACCCGGGTGTATTCAAGCGATTGCGTTCCCCCGGAGGCCAACCACTGAAACCCATCAAAACGTAACGTTCGATTCCGAGTTGTTCAGTAACCAACTAGTGACCTGTTGAGGGTACGTTACCGTTGCTTTTTATTGGGGGGTGTATTCAAATGGGCATTATCCTCGGAGGGCTAACCGTTGAAACCCCGAATGCGCAGAATCTAAAAACGCACATTTGACGCTGTTGAAGCGGAAGAGCCGCGCGGTGAATGCGGGTAAGTCACACTGTGGAAACGGAAGGATGATCCCGCGAGGCAGAAATTTCGCTCCCGTGCAGCTGTCTTTCCTTTATAACCCAATCCGTTCACACTTGTTCCCCTTCATGCTTTGTCTCTTTCGCGCTCGAAGCTTTCGTCATCCCGCTTCACCGAGAACGCCGCCGCGCTGCAAATCAGAATTGCTGCCGGTTCCACACTTGTCTTGCCGCCGCATAGATTCCTCTCATTGCCATCCCTTACATCCGCCTCTCCATCATGCCGGCCAAACCCTAATTAGGCGCCTCATAGCAACCCTAGATTGGATCCGGTGGCACCGGATGCTGGGCGAGTCTCGGAGAAGCCAGCTTCTCCATCAACCCGATGGCTCCCTGGGTGAAATCTACAGTGACTGAAACCCGACTGAACGCTCTGGTGACCACGGGCGTGCTGCCGGCGAAAGAGCTGGTAGAATGGCGCGCCACCGGCGGAGAGGAATTTTCGACCCTGAACACCGGCGAGATCGTAGTCCATTCCTCCTTCGTCCACCGGGGGCTCTCGGTGCCGGTCCACCCCTTCCTCCGGGGACTATTCTACTACTACGGCCTGGAGATCCACAATCTCAACCCCAACGGTCTGCTCCACATCACCGCCTTCATTACTCGGTGCGAATGCTTCCTCTGCATCGAGCCGCACTTCACGCTATGGAAGCAACTATTCATGGTGAAGCCGCAGCCGAGCAAGAGCAATCCGGCCGTGGTAGGGGGCACCGGACTCCAGCTCCGGCCCGGAGCTGTCAAGCTTTATCTGGACCTCCCCTTCCAGTCCTCCAATAAGGGATGTCACTCGGATTGGTTCTACATCTCTAATCCGGCACCATTTCTTCTGGGGTTCGGGGGTCAGCCGCCCGAGGTCCGGCCGAGCTGGACCGACTTGCCGCAGGATTGGGAGCAGCCCGCGGTTATGGTGCTCATGTGGGCTCTCTCCGAGGCGCTTAAGGCCGGCGTCTCCAGAGTCATTGTCATCTCCACTTTCATCCGTCACCAAGTCCAGCCGGTGAAACTAAGGGCGCACCCGATGTTCAGATACTCCGATAGCCAAGACGCGACTCGGGAGTCGGCCGACGAGCTTTCAGAGACCGAGGTGCAGTGCCGGGTTAGAAAGCTGATGGACCAAGGGATAGATCTAGACATCTCCCGGTGGCCGCTGCCCTTTAGTTGTGCCAACCCGTCGAACCAGGTGAGTGATCGTTCTTCCGACTTTACTTATCCGTGATTTGAGTTTTGGCCGAGTCTTTATTTGGATTGTGTTTGTGCATCCCGACCTTGCAGGACCTATTCGGGTTCAGTTCCTCTGCTCCCCTTCTAGAGAAGGAGATATGGAACCAACCCCAATACGCTGACGTTTCCAGTGGTGGGCAGCCGCCACAGAGTGGCACCCGACCATCCTCCGCTGGTGCCGGGTCGTTGAGGAGGGGGGCCTCGGTGACGGAGGAGCCCAGTGCTCCTCCGCCGGTTGCAACGGCGGCTCCTGAGGAAGAGACTTAGGAGGATGAAGATGATGTCCCCCTTCGAGTTAATCGAAGGAGGCGGACGGCGACCGACGCTGTCGCGGGGGGACGGGACGATTCCTCCGCCCCGCCCGCCGCCTCGGGGGACAGGATGACTCCTCCGCCCCACCTGCTCTGACAGCTCCAGCTGCCACCACCGAGGAGGCCCCTCGTGCAGCTGATGATGTGGTTCCTCCCAGCCGGGGGGAGAAGAGGACTGCCGATGCCGCCTTCGGGGGGCAGAGCGGCTCCGCGACGTCGCCGACTCCGGTGGCTGCCGTACCAAAGCAACAGGCTTCGGGGTCTAGGAAGCACATCCCTGTTCCTCGATCCGACAAGTACGCCACTTGGTGAATATTTCCTTGCTCATTCTGTCTTCGGAGCTAACGAGCCGGGGGGTTTTTCTGTAGGACGCAGCGATCGGGGGATGTTGCGAAGGCTCTGCCAAGTGCCTCGGGCTCCAGCCAGGGCGGGAGCCAGCCGGGGCCGGACGTGCGGCCTTCGTCTCCTCCGTGGCCTTCTTCTCCGCTGCAGCCTTCCCCTCAGCGGAGTGGTGCGCCGCCGACTCCGCCCCCTGCTCCTCAACCGGAAGAGGCCACCGGCGGAACACCGGCCCCTGCTGTGACAGAGCAGGCGGGGCCGAGCCAGACACAGACCACCCCACCTGACCACCAGGGGAATCTGGTGTTTCCGGTGGTGGAAGAGGACATTGGGCGCGTGCCCCCTTCCCCGGGAAGCCTCCACCTGGCCCTCCAGCCTCTGCGGATCCGGCAGTCAGACCCTTCGAGGCCCAGTGCAGTCTTTCGAGAGATAGATGACGTCCAGGAAGTGGGCGAGTTGGAGGAGGCGTTTAGCGCTGCTAACAATCTCGGGGAGGAGCTGCCAACGCTGATGAAGGCGATCCGGGAGAGTGCCAACTTGGTCAACGGGAGGCTCCTACCACTGATCCAGGTACATGTTTTTCCTTTCTTGTGTTCTACAGTTTTCACTCTGGGGGCACGGTTAGTGCACCCAGAGGGTGTAGCCCCCGAGCCTTCGGCTGACTAGGATAGTCGGGTAGAGGGTCCTTCTCTTTTTTGTAGTTTTCACTCTGGGGACACGATCAGTGCACCCAGAGGGTGTAGCCCCAAGCCTTCGACTGACTAGGATAGTCGGGCGGAGGGTCCTTCTCTTTTTCATAGTTTTCACTCTGGGGGCACGATCACTGCACCCAGAGGGTGTAGCTCCCGAGCCTTTGGCCAACTAGGATAGTCGGGCAGAGGGTCCTTGATGTCTTCATTGCTAATCCGAGTGTCTTATCTTTCTCTGCTCTTTCCTTGCAGAACTTGGCCAAGCGATCCCGGGACAAGACTGAGTTCCTTCAAGAACGACTCCCGGCCTTCGTGTGACTCGGCCAGCGTAAGGCCGAGCGGGACAATCTGAAGGGTACCCTCTAGGCGACGCAGAATCAAGTGCTCGCCCAGGAGAGCGAGATTGAATCCCTGAAGAGGGACGTTCGCCAGGAGGCCGCCCGGGCTCGAGGTGAGGAATCCGAGTCTCTTTTGATCATTTCTGTCTGTTGGTGCTGACCTGTTTTACTACAGCTGTGGAGGACAAAAAGTCCAAGCTCAAGGAGGAGCTTGAGGTGATGAAGGACCGTGCCAAGCAGCTCGCCGCCGCTGAAGAGAGGGCCTCCAGGCTTCGAGAGGAACTCGAGGTGGAGAAGGCTCACGTCGAGCAGCTTGCTTCCGCTGAAGAGAGGGCCTCCAAGCTTCGAGAGGAGCTCGAGGTGGAGAGGGCTCGAGTCAGGCAGTTGGAGAGCGAGGCCACCGTCATGGACGGTAGTCTGAGGCGGGCTCTGGAAGCCGTCGAGGTGGCGAACAAGAGGTCCACTGACTCCGTCGCCGGTAAGTCTACGCCTCGGGTTTTGGTTAGTCGGAGTCCTTTGAATGTTTTGCTAACTCCTTTGTCTTGTACTGGCAGCTCTCCAGGAGGTCAGCGATTCGGCTGAGTTGTTGAAGGCGGCCGGTTGGATAGCCTGCAGCGCCTTGTGGGAGGATGAGCCGGTCCCGGAGTGCGCGGATGCGATCGCGGAGCGACTGCGACGGGCTCCCGACTAGGCAAGGCAGCTAGAGAAGGAGGCCACGGAGACCGGAGCCGTGCTGTCTCTTGCCGTGGCTAAGTCCCACTACCCGTTGCTTGACATGGAAGCAATCGGGGAGGGCTATGCCGCGGATGTTCCCGACGGAGCCGTGCCCGGGCTGATGGATGAGGTAGAAGCCACGGCTAAGTCCCTTGTCGACCGTGCTACGCTGTAAGTAGTCGGAAAGATGTAGGCTAGCTGCTCGAAAAGGCCGAGTGACTATTCATTATGCATATTTTGTAATGAACTTATCTTCAAGTTTATAAATTTCATTCGCAAAAGATTCGTTCCTGTGTATGTTAATCCTTTGTGTGTGCTCTTGCCGACCCGTTATAGCCCCCTTTGCGTAAAGATTAGCTATGGGCTGTGTCCCGCGTAGTGTAGGGTTGTGGCGTAAACTAGCGATCGAGAGCAAAGAGTTAACATTGGATTGTCTACACAGTACTAAAATAATTTGTTCGAATGAAAAGACCAAGAGCGACTGGGCACACCCAGAGGGTGTAAGATCTGAGTGGTTGCTATGCATTGTCATAAGCATGCATAGCGAGTCAGTCGGGAACTCTGAGACTTGTTGAAGTGGCGTGAAAAAATGTTTATTTGTGTTGTCCGAAATATCAAAGTACAGAGTGTTAAGTATAGAAACGACGTAGCTGTTCAATGTTTCGCGCGTTGGTGATGACGTTGCCATTGCTGTCCTTCAGTCGGTAACCCCCGGGCGTAGCACTTCGGCGATCACGTACGGGCCTTCCCATTGTGGGGAGAGTTTATGGATGTCTTTGTTGGACTGGACTCAGCGCAGAACCAAGTCGCCAACGTTGAATGCGCGCCCGCGGACATGTCGGCTGTGATAGCACCGTAAGCCCTGTAGGTACTTGGCCGACCGAAGTAAAGTGACTTCTCTTGCTTCCTCAAGCTGATCCATGTCGTCTTGTCTTGCTTCCTTCGACTGGTCTTCATCATAGACGCGAGTGCGCGGGGACCCGTAGTCCAAGTCAGTCGGCTAATCGAAAACCCTAATTTGAGTTTTTAGCTAATTATGTTTTCTGAGCATGCAAACATGTATGGAAATGACATTTTTGAATAGCTCTCATTTTTCTGAACATTTTGATATATTATTTGCATTTTTCTGATCAAAAATGAATTTTCTATGAATTTTCCAAGATTTAATCCATTTTAAAATCCTTTTTGTATTTTTCTCAGTAAAATAATGTTAACTGATTTTCAATAATAACAGAGGCTGACAGGTGGGCCCTACTGGTCAACCTTGACCAAAATTGACTAAGTCAATGACAAGTGGGGCCCACTTGTCAGAATTTTATTTTTCTTTAATGTTTTATTTTAAATCCTGACGTGTGGGGTCCACTGGTCATAGAGACAGATTTAATAAGCTTCATAATTGCACTGTTAGCCATTAATTGAGGTCATTAATGTGTCAAAACAGTACTTATTGTCATTAGTTACAGTATTAAAACACGGTTAGCAATTAATAGCAGGATTAATGTGTCCTAACGACCGAGTTAATGGCCATTAGGGCCTTGACCACCTGGTCGGCCGGTCAGGAGCTCGGTGAGCTGCCTAGTGCACTGCCGCCGGGGCGGCGGGGTGAGCCGGCGGCGAGCAATGCGGCAGCGAGCGGAAAAAGGTGAGGCGGTGGCGCTGCCGGCTTACCGGAGGGGTGCGGAGAGCGGCGGCGAGGCAGTAGCCGAGGCGGGCGGTGAGCTCGGGCGGCCGATGGAGGAGGCGGAGCGAGCGGCGGCGGCTCGGGTGGCATAGAGCCGAGGCGGTCGGACGGCGGGGGAACCGAGGAGGAGGCGGCGACGGGAGAGCTCGGGAGCGGCGCTAGGGG